>VIBL01000168.1:0-600000 GCA_008271625.1 Lutraria rhynchaena | reverse complement strand
TGTGGGAATGTTTTATCATTATTTGGACTTCAAAAAAAGAAAATTGTTAAAATGCAGTTGCTCGGTATATCTATGCAGAGTAAGGCCTAATTTTGACATATAACAAGCCTAAAAAAGGGACATTAATAAAGTATTTTGGGTATTCTTGTTACAGAGTGTCTTCAGGCCACAAGAATATTACTGTGAACAGTGACTCGACCACTGAGGAAATTATTAGAACTGCTCTGAAAAAATTTGGCATTGAGGTTTGTGTTTCTCTGCTCTTTATTATCTGATGTATGCGTATACATATATTTTTTTTAAAAAAATGTTCATAACCCCCCCAAAATACTTCTCTTACCTCCAGATTTCAGACCTAAGGAGTAAGTGTACCCCCCAATTTCAGAAGTGAGTGGGAAGTGACAGGTCATGTATGATTATCTCTATATTTGGATCAGTATGCCTTGAATTATGGCCCTTGAATTAGAAAACTATGCATTAAATATGAGCATTTGTGAAATTATGTATTGCAATAAAACCTTGGTATGAAGTCCAATGTTAGGACCATAGGTTAGTCTAATATTCATGTGATCTTAACAATTTGAGATATTGGGAAAATGCTGAAGTCAGTACCAGATAAGTTGTTGTTTTAATGAGGTGGTTTTAATGTTAAAGTAGTTACTAAAGGGCATATTTTAGTAGATATAGATTTTTTCATTGGTTTCTAGGATACAGATCCAGCCAGATTCAGCCTCATTGAGGTCTTATTAGATAAAGGAGTGGCTGAGAGAACATTACAACATACTGACAAACCGTGGGAAGTTATCAAAAACAGTAGAAAAGTAAGTTTGACACGTTTTATACTTCGGTTGCCTGATATTAATAGATGTGTGCAGGATAGGTGTAAGGCCATCCTGAAAAAATTGTTGATTTGTTATTATGTTAAAAAAAATTCTCCTAAAACCCCCAAAAATTGTTCTGTATTCTTTATTCTTTGCTAGCTTCGATCTGTTTTATTTTGTTCCATATTTTTTTTATATTTTGACAAAAAAAAAAACAAGTGAATGAACAGAGAATGGTTAATGAATTTATGATGTAGTTGTTTGTCTCATGACTACTATTATTTTCTAAGTTTATCTTAATATTGTTATTTAATTCACTTGTATTCTTTGAGTACACTTGAATCAATGCTTCATATTTCAGGAGTCGTTACGGCAGAATCAGATGACTAGATACTACCTTCAGCAAAAAGAAGATCCACACGGCCCTAGTATATCGTTATTTGTAGGAAATTTACCCACTGGATTGTCACAACGACAGTACGAGAAAATACTATTAGATATTGTTGGCAAACGTAAGTATTTTATCAATATTCGCTAATAAGTTAGTTTTTAGTCTATGTTGTTTTTCTAATTATGTGATTTTTGTGTGTGTTCTGAACTGTTCAGAGCTTGTCTGTTCTGAAGAAAAAGTTGAAGTATTATAATCGCTGGGTCATCATCGTTTTCGGTGGGTCGTCCTTGTTGTTGTGCAAAATCTTTTGCCCATTACTCAGACACTTTAAAAGATATCAACACGACACTTGGAATAGTTGATTATCATGACAAGGCGCATTATTCTGAAACTTATATTTATGGAGTTATGTCCCTTTTTACGTTAGAAGTCAAAATTACTTATTAATTAGAATGATGTAAAACAGACGAGCATTGGCGCCGCTCTGTGGAGCTCTAGTTCACTTAGGAACAGCATGTTGGTAAATCATCAGATAAATGCCTATTTCAGTCAATTAGACAGACTGGAATTAAGATGTCTTCACAATGGCCAGAAACCACAAAAGATAATTTTGTCTCAATTTCCTTGTTTTATATCATATTTTTGTCCTAAGTTGTTTGGTACTAGATCTGTATGTGTAGGAAAAAAATTCTTTGATAATGAATCTTGTTGTACTGGTCCTGAGGTTATAGAACTTGAGTCTCCAAGCTCAAATCTCAATTCCATCTGAAAGTATTGTGGTTAGAAAGTTCGAGCTGAATAATGTTTAGATACATATTTAGGTCAATCATGCTGATGGAATCATATATTAATAATATCATTATTGTCTGATCATAATTAACTTAGAAACATTAAGCAGCGACTGTGGTCCAGTGGTTAGTGCGCAGAACTTGTAACCCAGTGATTTGGGTTCAAATCCCAGTCATGGCAGGTCTATGAAAATTTGACAAAAAATGTTGATTTTCTCCATATGTGGAGAAGATGCTGATTCCTTATAAAAGGCTAGTTAGTACTGGTTAATATATAGTCCAGGAAAACTGGTTGGGTGAATTGGCCACCATATATAACTAAAGAATTGTTGAAAAATGGCGTTAATCCAGTAAAAAAAGATAGAAACATTATAAGACAAGATATGAGATTTGAGCTTAGAGACTGATCTCAAGTTTTGTAGCTTTGAAGCCTGCTGGATTTTACCTGGATTTTTTTATTTCAGAAAATAAATGGGTTCGTTTTGATGTGATATACTATGAGTATGGTGCTCTCGTGCTAGACTTCTCACAGGCAGAGAAAGCTACGCGAGTGTTTAATATTCTTAAAGATGCTGTATTTGATGATAAACAACTATTAGTGCTTTTATTACCGAATATACAGGTCAGTATTTGTATATTTCTAATTTTGCTTCTTTGATGTTTGTGTGTAAGTGATATTAAGCATATTTCAAAATGTATTTTATTGTACTTAATACTGTATAAGTCTTTATTTTCACAGGTATTTTCATTTTGTGATTTTTCAATTTTTTTTTTGGCGAGATATTCTTTTCACATGTCTTCTTTGGTGATGTTTGGACAATACCATCATGGCTACTTGTGGTACAGTTTCATTGAGCCTTCTTTGCATACAGCTTGGCTGGTTTTTTATTATTTTTTCTGCAGCAATGAGGGAAATTTTCCTGTATTTTATCCCTGCTTTGAAAAATAATGTAGAGAAACAAAAACGTGCATTCAATACACATTCAATAAACCTGAATTTATTTACAAGTTATACTGTATTTTGTATCTTTTTATTCTTATTCCAGCCACACATGATACCGGAGAATACTAACCCTTTGTTAGTGTTTGTTAATGTAAAGAGTGGTGGCTGTCAGGGACTTAACCTAATTACATCCTTCAGAAAGCTACTCAATCCTCACCAAGTCTTTAATCTGGAAAATGGTGGCCCTCTTCCAGGGTAAGTGCAAGTTTTCTGGTGAATTTAATCATTCTTCCCCATTTTATGTATTCATGTCATGAAAGAATAGACAGAAATCAAATGATGACTTAATATTCTTGCTATGTAAAATTACTGGCTTCAATTGAATTAGGATTTATCATATTGCACTGGTTAACTGCATGTTAAATTAGTATTTGTCATTTGTATATGTATTCTTTTATTTCAGTTTATATGTGTTCCGAAATGTTCCTTACTACAAGATTTTAGCTTGTGGTGGGGACGGTACCGTTGGCTGGGTACTCTCCTGTCTCGATAATGTAGGTCAGGATGCAATCTGCCAGTCACCCCCCTTATCCATTCTTCCTTTAGGCACAGGTACGTACATTATATCTTACATTTATTGCTGTATCCTTCGTGTAAAATTGATTTATGTATTAAGAGTATGTGTGTTTATTTTTATTTGCATTTTAGATTTTGACTCGTTTCTTTAATTTTCTTTCTGTGTTGTGAAGTTAATTATGTTTGTTGTGGGATATCCAGACTAGTGGTAAAACTTCCATATTTGTAATAATATTAAAAAGAAAATTTTACAGTGATAGATAAATGGATGTATTATTCTTCATTATGACTTGTCTGAAAAGTCTGGTTTTCTCCATGTAATCATAAAAAATTCCCATTCAGTTGACTGTATTTTGCTTGAAGACCTTTATGGTAAAAGATCATTACGTTGATCTGTAGAATAGCTCTATTGTCTTTAACTATCAAGGTTATAACCTATTGGTAATTAAATAATTGGAGGAAATGTGTGCTTGGTCATACTCTTTTTCCTCTTTTCCCCCTAGATGCAATTTTTCCTCTTCTAAGGGCCCCACCTTCTTTCCCTTGAAGGTGAAAAAATGCTGATGTATAATTGCTAGACCATTGAACTTAAGAATTTTTGATTGCTTGGTACCCGGTTCTAATGTTTTTGTTACTTTCAGGTAATGATTTAGCTCGAGTTTTACGTTGGGGACCAGGATATACGGGTGGAGAAGATCCTCTTAATTACTTGAGGGATGTAATAGATGCAGAAGATATTAAGTTAGACAGGTGAGTATATGCGTCATTTGAAGCAGATCCCTAATTTATGTACTTGTACATGAGGCTATCCTTAAAAATTGTTGGTTTGTAGTTCACAACTGACTTAAAAAATCTCTTGACCCCAAATTTTTTCTTGGGATTTCAACAATTTTTTTTTGTTCTTTATTCCAGTTGTTCATTTTCAGTGCAAACAGATAATGTTATCAAAAATAGCCTACCCACTGTTATAAGTTGAGGTCATGTAACTGCTAATCTGCATGCCTAGTTTTTGTTTATATTATACCTTAATTTTAAACTTGTACCAAATACATGTATATTAATTTTATTTCCTGGCCCTCTTTCTCCAGTTTCGAGGTGCTAAAATTAAGTAACACGATCATAAATTGCCCTGCTGTATAGTTACATCAAAATTTAGAAAATATTTTAAAATTTTTTAGATGGACGGTGATTTTTCATCCTAACGAGAAAGAACAAGACGAAACTAAAGTGGCCATTGCTAATGACACTAACTCAGCCAATACAAATGAGGATACCACCACTATATTTGTAATGAATAATTATTTTGGCATTGGTATCGACGCAGACATATCACTTGATTTCCATCAGGCTCGAGAGGAAAAACCAGATAAATTTAATAGTCGGTAAGCTTTTCAAAATTTTTTGCAGTGAAATTTAGATACATAAAAGCATTTGAATTTCTAGGATAAATAAAACAATTGGTTCTTCAGATATTTTTGCTGTGAAATTTAGATATAAGAATTTATAGGATGAATTTAATAATTAGTAAGTTTTTCAGACATTTTTGCTGTGAAATATAGGTATTTGATCTTATAGGAAAACTATGATAAGCGTGTTTAAGTGAAATTTTGGCTCTTGGCTCAATTTTGATTGTCAAGACTGCTTTACTGAAGACTTTCATTGATGTTGATCAAATCCCTGAATTATTTAACTTCTGATGTGATTTCAGTTTACATAACAAGAAAGTATATGTACAAATGAGTTTACGAAAGATGGTTAACAAGCATACTTGTAAAGATTTACATAGGTGTATACGATTAGAAGTGGACGGTAAACTGGTTGATCTTCCTCCATGTGAGGGTATAATTATACTGAATATATTAAGGTAAGTGGCTTGAATGAACCAAAAATACTGTTGTGTGGCATCACTTCAAACTGTTAGCTTTTTCCCAATTTTATTAATTTCGGAATTTACTTTAATTAAAGTAGTTCAGTAAGCCTCTTTGAGCAAAACAGAAAATAGATGCTGAATTTTGAAACAACCCTCTTATATTATTTTCATGATCAAGTCAGAATAAGACTCAGAATAAAACATCAACTGTACCTTTCAGTCTTTAGCACAGTCTCTCCTAGAATGGTTTTAGATGACAGGTGCAACTGTATTGTATATTGATGATGCTGTAAACTTACCTTAAGGTGTTTTTGAAGTCCTGTCCTGTTTTGAAGTTACTGTACTATTGTTTCTGTCATGTATTTCAGTTGGGGGTCTGGGGCAAATCCATGGGGCCCGGAGAAGGAGGACCAATTTCAGAAGCCTACTCATTACGATGGGAACCTCGAGGTAGTTGGCATAACGGGAGTAGTGCATATGGCACAGATTCATAGTGGCCTAAGAACGGGCATCAGGGTAGCTCAAGGTGGTCATGTAAGTAAAACTGATTAGGAATTTGATTTTTCCATGAACTTCAACTGCCTGTATGGCCATAGGAGTCACTTTTGTGAATTGCTGAAATATATTGAGAAAATCTTGTTGGGTATGTTGGTACCTCTCTTGTAATGAGATATTTATTTCTTCATGCCATCAAAATTAACAATGTGTAAATGAATTATGTAATTTTAGTAGATATTGACATGTAGATGTAGTACACATATTTTTAGGTGAGTGAAGTTTAGTCAGTAATTTTGATATTGTGTCAAATAATCACCATGGTTACTTGTATTTTAGTTAAGGATCACCTTACTAACAGATTTGCCTGTGCAAGTTGATGGAGAGCCATGGATACAGCCTGCAGGTCAAGTTGTAGTACTACGCTCAGCTTTAAAGGTACCCAGTCTAATTATCTCTTCAAAATATCTTCATGTCCTGGTGGCAAGATTATAAGCTTGAGATTAGTCCCTGATGTTTTCATTTTAAGTTAATTTTTGATATTCAAGTGATGGTACTAATTATACATTATTCCATCCACATATTTGATCGAAATTTGTATTTAAACAAACTGCTGTAGCTTTTTAATTAGAAGTTGCAGCATTTTTCTTATTGCTGGAAAGTAATGCATATTGTGGTGATCTTTGAGTCCTGATTGTAATAAATCTCTAAAAAAGGCTGAAAGATATGCCTCCTTGAAAAAAAAAAATTATAAAATCGACCAGTTTTCAATTGTATAATTTTTTTTTCCAGGCAACAATGTTGAAGAAAAGTAAGAATAAAATAAGAAGGCGCAATACAGAACCTAGTATATTTTTTCCAGAAAATGACAGCTTAAAAGCTCAGTCGCCCAGTGACGAAAATAGTACTGGACCCCTTTAACATAGTATGTTGACAAAGTAAAAAAATGTTTTCATTCAATCTGTCTCATTGCGGTATTTTTGTATGATATTTGTAACTTTTCTTATTCATTATTAACTGGACAATTTTGAGGTTTGTTCATCTACAGTTTTGCATAATTGCTGTATTTCTACATTGATGGAAATTTGAAGTTTCATCTTTCTGCTATCTCTTGTTGTAAGCAGAAAAATTTTTGTAAAGTTGCACAAGTAATGGGATTCACAAGTCATATAATTAATCTCTAAACTGATGGTCTATGTGATTGAGTGATTATGGTCTAGGACTAGTATTCGCTAGACTCATGGTTGTGAGTTCGAATCCTATTCTGGACAAAATGTCACATGTGAGAAGCGGTCCAACTATTTCAGGGCTCAAAATGCCATACTTGACATTTTTCCCCTATATAGTCAATTCCTATGGGAAGACATTAATTTATTTTGTTTAAAGATTATTTTGCATAATATTTATTTTTTTGTATTTGTTTCCTGAATTAAAAATTGTTCCTCTTTTCTTTTCAGGTATGTTTCACTAAAACTTTCCTATGTGTTAACATTGTACACATGTATATAATGACTGACCTTATTAATTATGTGATCGTTAGAGTTTAACAGCGTACAAGTGTAAAATTGTGAGTGTTATTCTGTACCGAGTATATGAGATACTTATTACTTTTGTTTGTTTGAATTTTGATCGTACTGGAAGCGTGAGTTAACATGTCTTTGTGGAGGATAGTCCGGCTTATTTAATAACGAAGATGTGTGATTGAAATGATATGACAATGAAACTCTACATTGGAGTCGTTTTAGAGTTAATAGAACAAGCTACAAGAGTGATTTTTGGAAGTTCTACCTCCGATTTTGTGAAAGAATTGTGACATAGAATTGTGACATTTCATTTTAAGTAATTAGGGACAAGTGCAATATGTTTACTTTCACTGTAGTTAGGGAATATAATGATTGGTAAGATGAAATATACACAAATTGGCTGTTTTTTACAAGCTGTGTTTTTTTTTTTTTTTGTAAAAGAAAGAGTCCTGTATGTTTTACACTGGAATTGATAACTGTGACAGTTAACGGTTGTAATATCGCGTTAACAACTCCTGGTAGGTTATTTTTGCTGGAATCAATTATCTATCTTCTTTCTTCTTTTTTTTCAAAAGTCATCTCATTTTTACTGGCTTACTGTTAAACCATTAATAAAATCAACCACTGTCCCTTAATGATGGAAAAAAAACATTCACCTATGATCTGCCATGGAATATTATTCCTTGACATAAAATGAGAATATTCTTAATTGATGTTTTGCAAACATTAGACCAGGGTTAGAATGATACAATTATGAATGAAATAAAATACAAAAAATTGTTTTTGACTTATCGTTGATTTTGCCTGTAAATGTGTAACTTAAGTAATTTGAATTTTTAATCAGATTTTTAAAAAAAAATATTAATCAGATATGTCTTTATTCAGCAGTGTAAAATTGTCTACTGGTGTAGCAAACAAGTCATTTACAACAATATAAGTACAGTACATTCTTGATACTGCTACATTGAGGAGTGTTTATATCAGTATCTTTACCATGTTGTGAATGACGATAGTTTAAGGGCCCAGTTTATAAAATTGTGTAGTTCTTATATGTTGAGTAATATCTGATGCTATCGTTTTTTAAATCCGGTCTTGAAATATTTGTCCATTTATTTATTTGCATCTAGTCAGCATATTTTATTTCGTTCATTTGCATGTTCTTCCATGTTAACTGTGAATGGCACCATAGATCATTGTTTATAAATCCAATATTTTCTGCGGCTATGTATAAATTTCTTTGTTATATTTTTTATTTGCCATGCCAACATATATTTTAGTATAGACTAAAGTTCCGTATATTATATATAAAGTATTGATATTTTTATGAAAGACTTTATTTTGCATATTTTTGTGGTCAAATAAAGTTCATTTTGCTGGCCGCTTTCAGGCTTATTTTTATATAAAATTGTTGTTAGATTTTGACTTGTATTGCTTTTTTTAATAGCATAGTGTTATTTGCTGAAATATTTATATTAAGCTTACCTGAGCATATCGTTCACAAATGGCTTTTATTGGTCTTAGGCAGTGCTGTTCACCGCCATTTTTATACTTTCTTTTATCATAATAATTAAATTTCTAAGGATTGTGCTCTTGATCTTGTTAAAGAAATTGTTCACTTCTCTTATGGTTAAACCCAAGAAATTGTTCACTTCTCTTATGGTTAAACCCAGAATATCACTCTCATTTCAGTGTTTATTCTGCACATGTATACATATACAGAATATATAAATTGTATCTGTTAAGTATAAAAGAGCTTGTAGGACTTGTAAGAGTTGCATGCCCTTGATTTATCATAAAATACTTCTTGTCACCAATCTTATGCCAATGCATTCATTCTGCCTCTTGAGATCACATGACATATCATACGACCTTTAGTATTGTTAATACCTACAAGATCTAAGTCTAGTTTGATTGTGAGCCAAGTGGTCTAGAATTATGTGCCCTGCAAAGAAAGTAATTATTTTAACACTGATATTTTATTTATTTATCAGCTGCTGCATAAAATAAAAATTTGACCAAAAAACTTTTCTGCAGACCCTAGACTTTGGTTCATTTTTTTGTTGCCAATGTTTTCTTTTTTGAATCAGCTTTATCTCAGAACTTATATCTTATATCTTTTGAAGAACTTTGCCAAGCTACCAAGCCTGTGATTTTAGGTGTCCTTCATGAAAACATGGTATTTTTATTTGCCTTGCAAGTATTTTCTGGGTTAGACCTGTGATTCTGTGAGTGAAGTGATCTCTGCTCAGGTTGGCAATATCTTCAGTAACCATGGCCATAGAGAATCATTTTGTTGATCAATAGCTCCCATTTAATTTCTCTCTTTCCTTAGTTCATTTTGTCTTATTCGCTAAAGTATAATATTCATGTGGGTTTTAATTAATGATACTTAAAATTTGGTTTTATTATTGGTGCTCAAAATGATTTCTTTACATACTGTAAAATGTCACGTAAAGACCACTTCAAAATTTAGAACACTTCATTGAAAAGATCACTTATGTATTAAGAACATCTCACAACGATCACTTCTTTACTTGATATTCTTGAATTTTCTTCTATATTTCAACTTGATAATGAGACCACCCCACTCTCATGACTTTTTGGTCCAAAAGGTTGTCTTATTATCAAGACTACTGTATTTTCTTATAAAAAAATCGTTATTTTTGTTTACACATAAATATATAGCATTTAAGAATTGCATTAAAAATGTTTTTCATGCTATTCCATCTAACAAACTAATTGGTGCCATTTGTTTGAAGTTCATGAAAAGATCTATCATATTACGATTGAAAAAAAAACGTAAGATTTGTTGAAATATAAAGAAATATTCAGATATCAGAATTTTTTTGTACTTAAATATTAAATTTTCATTTTGTGCAGATTGATTTATTTTATGGAGGCTTATGACTACCAATCATTAGCCACTAACTCTGTCTAGAATTCGGTTGGTTTTGAAATAATTTTTGTTTTGAACTGAAATGTACTTTTATGTTTAACAGACAGTAAGAAAATCATCTAAATTTGAAGTATTATTATTTATTATTGACTATTTAAAAACAGTGTCTAGTGATTCTTAAGTGTGAACATGTTATAGTTACTTTTTTGAAGCTAGCCCAGAATGCCAAGTCATCAGAGTGCTTGACTGCCAATCTCCAGTCATAGTTAGTTTGTTGCATAGGCAACTCTTCTAAGTTTCTCCTTTTCGAAAAACAGAATCTAAAGTAAAACCTCACATAGTGACCACCTCGATATTATGACCACCTTGTTATAACCTCTTATTTTCATACCAGCTTTCTAATATTCTCCTATAATTCAACTTGATAATGAGACCACCTCATTATTACTACAGATTTTTTTGGTCCTTGATGTGGCCTTAATATCAAGGTTTTACTGTATGTAAGATATTCGTTACTATATTGTCCACCCTTTGAGGTGATCTTTACTTTTGTAGGAAATTTATGTGTATGGAATTAATGTTACACCTGTACTGATAAGTAATGTAGGAGCTTTAGCTGTGTCTGATGCCGCCGCTTGTCAAGTTAAAATTAAGTTGCTGAATGGTAGAAAAATCTTAATTTTATTTTTACCTTTTATGGTCTGTTTTTGATGGTCACTCTACACCCATTGTTGATTCTCTCTTCTTAATTTGTGGTTTATTTAAGTGCAATATTTATTTGTTACAAATAGAGATGAGGGCACAGTATTTTGTTGTTGTTAAATGTTTTTATTATTATAATTATTATTGTATTATTATTATTAATCTTTTATTGAATATACATATTTTGTTAATTTTTAGTTTATAATTCATTATAATATCATTTTATTTGGCTCAAACTAGTCAAAGGCTCTGGTAGCCTACATAATTGTTTGTTCAACAACTTATTTGGATTCATATGTTATGAAACAATTTGATTTCATTAATATTGAATATTCTCCGTTAAAAGCCCTATGGCGGCGTTACATTTTCAGATTATTTTACAATTTACAATTTAGTGGTTGCTAGTGTGACTTTTTGACCCATTTGGATATAATTTGGAGGTTTATCAAAGCTTTTATGGTGGTCAGGCCATCCATAAAAAAGATTGTTGGTTACTGTTACATGACGACTCAATAAAAAATCCCCAAATATTTTTAATGACTTTGACAATTTTTTAATGATTTTGTTCTTTATTCCATCCAGCCTTTCATTTTTGGTACCAGCATATAATGTTTAAAAAAATGCCTATCTATATACATACCTACTGTTTGGGTTATTAAGTGATATTTATTCAATTCTGGTCACTTTCATTGTTTGATTTTAAAGATTACATTTTTTGGAAATGTCTCATATTTGGGCCAAAATTCGTATTTTGATGTAACTCCTGATGACTTATAGTGTAGTGTGATGATTCTTATTGAAAACTTCATTTTGCTTATTGGGTATTTCCTCCACATTCAAAGCTGAAGAGTTGCCAATTGACCTTTGCTGTTAGTGTGATGTTAAACCCCCGTAGAAAACATCCTCTATGGTCGAATGGTTATGGCTTCTAATTTGTAGTCACCAGCCCCTCAACATTGTGAATTTGAATCCCACCCTGGACCTAATTTCTCTTGTGAGGAAGTTTACCAGTTAGCTTATGGAAGGGTCTACCCAGGTTTAAATCTGGGATGTTCCTCTACTGTTAAAGCTGGAAAGTTGCCAAACGACTCTGGCTGTTGGTGCGACGTTAAACTCAAAAAAGAAAGTAAATCATTATAAATCTCTTTCCGCACAATACTATTATGGGCAATGATTTGTACTACAGAATAACTTTGATAATTTATAATATTTCTTTAGTTGCTAAGATTCATGGGAAGCCTTTTGTATGATTTTCCCGGTTTTATGCTTTGCAGTAATTCTCTTTTATTGTGTACAAAATATCTTTATCAAGACTATTAAAAGTATACACATGAAGTATAGATCATTTATTGTGATACTTGTGGAAAATTCTGATTCTTTGGTAAAAAACTTTTATGTTGATGCCTTTTTGCTTAACTAAACAACTTTATAAGAACTTAAGTTATGTTTAAGAGCTTGATTCACATAGGATAGTTTTTCAAAGCTACTGAAAATTATTATTAATTTTCATATAGTTGTTTTAGAAGTGTAAATTACGTTTGACAAATTTCCATTGGTTTTAAAGACTTACGATAAGTATTTTTGGTTTGTAATAAGAAATGAGAAATTGCAAAGTACAGACTAGTGCTGAAATGTTTTATTGTAAAGTATGTGCTTAAATTAATGTGTGTGAAGAAAGTATACCATTAACAATATATATTTTTTTTATATTTAGATACATTTCAAGGATTTGTTTCTGTTAGCCTTTGTATTTTGTGTTTCTCATTTCCTGTAACTTCCGCATTTGGTTTTTTATAGGTAAATCTGCTGACCGTATAATTTGACTTTAACCTGTATCAATTATGGATTCTGTTTATCCTAATTTGGATAAACCATTAATCATAATGCATAAACTGTTGAAAATGTTTTTAATGTACTAATGAACAAAACATCACAAAGTGTATTACATTTTGTTACAATATGTTTAGGTAAACTTCAATTAAGGTCAGAATGCTTGATTGTTAATAAAGATAGTTTGGCTAATATAACTGAAAATATCAAAGTGTTTTGAGTATTAAGTCCCTTTGATGCATAACTTTGACATTCAATGTTAAGTAGATACATAATGTGGAATCACATTATTTAAATGTAAGTTAATTAATTTAATACAATTGTTAAAAATATGGTGTTCAGTTCCAATGAATGTCAGATATGGTTTCTTAATTAACTGATCTTGAAAGTTTAAATTTGGTAATTTAGTGACATGTTTATTTTTTCACTGTAAGTAAGGCATAAAAAATTGTTTGTTTCTCATTAAATGCTCATTAAAAATAGGGTAAGTAGGTTGAGAAATTATTTTTGGAGGGGATTTTTTATTATTCTTGAAAGCCGTTGTCAAGATTATTTTTGTGCTGAAAGGTAAAAAAAGTGTGATATTAGATGTACCATTCTTCGGGCCTAATAAAAAGTCCCAGTTCCTAGGGAAAATTAGAGTAAGTCAGGTGACCAGATACAAACAATTTTTTTTATACCTAAATAAAGCCGACACATTACTACTACCGGTAATAATGAAATACTTATTAGCCATCGGAGTTCTTGATTTTTATATTATGAGATAACATTTTTCTGTTGTCAGCTAACACATTAGTTTCAGATTTCTTTTGAATATATATTGTTGAAAGCTTGGACAAATATTTATATTGGTTGTGATTATGTTTATTTATATATCAAAGTTTATATTATATTATTATAATTTATACATTCTTTGTTAAAGGGACTAGACTGTAGATTTTTGTATTTTATTCCTATTCTGAAAACTTGTTTTTCAATTGAAAGTATTAGGAAACAAATTGGTTTATATGGACAAAATAAGGATTCCAATGCTTGGGTGAATGTTTTCTGTCAGGTGCTGGTATTTCCATTTCTTTCAGCAGTCTGGGCTGGGCTAGTTTTTATCATTTACGTGTCCCAGTGCCTAAATTTTCAGATTTTTCAAAATCGTCAACTTTTACCTATGTAAGTGCTGCACATAGTCATCCCCCCTAAAAAAAACTGACAGTACCTCTTTGTGTCTTTGGAATAAGTCTTTTCTTTATCTATGATTATTGATGTAAATCTTTAGTTTGGTTACTTTAATTTACAAGTCAGTCGGCTTGTAGTGTTTATCATTTGCTAATTCTTAGTCTACGTATCATATTGTAACCCTGAATTTTGCGTTATGCCTTTTGACTGTCAGAGGTAGAAAGATGTAAAATATGATCCATATTGCCATGTGTCTTTGTCTATCAGAACATGTTTATGGTTAGTGATAAATTTATGAACATATTGATAATACATAAACTGGCCTGCAGTTATTTGATTGGCAAAAAATTTAAGCTATTCTAGTGTGATATAAGTTGATATTGGTCTCTTTGTTAAATTTCTATTTTTTACTGTTTTCTCTGCTCTGAAATTATTTGTGCTATGTTTTAAGAAGTTACCATCCAACATACTGTGTCTGATGCAAGTTTTTATTATCCTGACTTCCAGCAGATGACCTTGGAATTTGAATTAAGAGCTTTAAGACTGTTTTCAAGGAGTAATGCAACATTGAGATTATGTTGTACACTTTAGTTTACCTTATAGTTGAACTTTACAGTTGCATTATGTAATACTGCAGTTTACATAATATGGAAAACTTTTACTCAAGATTAATATGCCTCAGTTTGAGATTAAGTAATTATTCTGCGATAATGTAATAAGGATCATTTGAAAGTTTGATATACAAGATTGGAACAAGTTCAATTAATAACTTGGGTTTATAATGCAGAACATGTCTACCAAGATATTAAAGGTAAATTTTTGTATGTGTTTATATGGATGATAAAATATTGTTTAAAAACTTGTTTGTTTGGCATAAACTGGAAGAATTTTGATATTACAGGTAATTGTTGAGACATGCAACTAAATATTTTTTTAGGCTGCCTAATGATATGAATTTTTTGTGTGAGTATGTCTAATAAAGACATGCAGGTTCAGGAAGATAATAATTAAGAAGAGATTTAATGACTAGCGTGCATTTTGGTGTGTTATGTTGTGTTAAACAAAAAACTTTTTAGGTATGGTTTGAAACATTTATGTCCAAGGCATCAGAGAAAGCAGTGTTTTATAGTTGATGAGATTTATATGAATGTTCGTGAGAATGTTTTTTGGAACAAATCTTCCTCATAATAGGTTAATTGTTGTCTGGCTCTCAAGTTGGGAAGAATTGTTTTGTGTGGAAGTAATTTATGACTAATTGATTAGGATTTATCTGTTCTTGTGATTGTAATATATTTGTGTAAGTGATGATTTTACGTTAGGTTAATCATTATAACTGTTGTACTGATTATCTATATAAATATATGTATAGTTTATTGAAGCTGAAATTGTATCGGTTTTTGGCAAAAGGGATTTTTTTCAATGTTTTTGCCGGTATAAATAGTTTCAATTTATTTTACTCATCTCTTCATAATGTTGTGATTTTTTATGAATTTTGTGTGAAAACTCTGCAGAGCAGCGTTCTTCATTTTAATGAGTTGTTTCCCTTTCTGCAGGGCAGTATATCATTACTTACCTCCCTTGATATGAGTCAGAACGACTGGATTTTTATAATCAGAACTTCTTTCATATATAATTCAGGTACAAATGCTACTATGTAAAGTATTAACAGACTGTTTACTTTCTATTGTATAATATTAATTATTGACAAATTTGGTCACATACTGCTATGCAAAAACTGAAACTAGAGTTTTTCATTGAATCCTTTTTACACCAGTTTTTTACCGTGACCAGCTCCCCGTGATAGAATTGTCGATTTAACAGGCCATATATTTCATTTTAAAAAGAACAGTCTGAGAACACTTTACAAGCATTTAAATTTTAGTACAATGTTCTGCTATGTAGCAGTTTATATGATACGTTTAAACTTGACTATAAATAATTGAATCCAGTGTGATATCTAAATGATTTTTTTTTTCAACATATACATTTACTATTGTATTCTCATTCATCTGACAAATATTGACTGTTTTTTCATCCCTGCCAACTTGTATGTAATTAAGTATTATTGTATATTTCTCTTGGATAAAAATCTCTTCCTTCATATAATTACTGTCTTTCTTCATCTGTCAATGACTGTGGTATGTTTTGTACTAATACAGAAAAAAGCAAAGATAATGTATTTCTAATCAATTTTTGTATTTAGCCAAAAACTTCTGAAATATTTAAATGATTGTATTTTCTATTGACTAGATCTTTACTACAAGTTTTTGTGTATTATAAACTTAAATTTATGTAAAATGCTTGCATTAGTGTCCACCAACAATAATTGGGGTTTATTTTTAAGATTCAGTTTAGAAATAAATGTCTTGAAGAGAGTGCACAAATCAGTGATTGACAGAAAATATATCTTTGAAAACAATACTGTAAGAATAGTATAAAAAAATGATATTGTGCCGAAGTCTGTATTTGAATGCATCTACTGATTGTTATCACCATACTTACTGAATACCAAGGCAGTGTTCTGTGCAAAAAGCATACTTTGGTCTTGTTATATTAAATTTGTGTAATATTTCAGCCAGCACTTTTTTAGGGAACTTTGTTGCAATTAGACATTTTCATGGGCTTTCTAAAAGTTGCTTGGATTACTGACATGTTTGACAGTTGTAGAAAACTGTGTTGCAGTCCAACAAATTTTCTTTCTTTCTCACACAAAAATGGTTTGAATTTCTATTGACTAAAATATCAGGCAATCTTTGAACAGTCATTTCTTAGAAGACACTTTTATGTATTATTGTTTGTAATGTAAAAAGTAATGCTAGGATGGAAATGTGGTTGAAGACGAAAGTAAATTTGACTTCTTAGTTGATAATTTATGTTGGTAATCATTTTCAGTAAAATCTTAACCAATGCATATGCCAGGTTGTATATACTATGGACAATTCACTCAGAATTATCGACAAAAATAAGATAATAAGTACCAATGAATAATAATTGTATAATCTTGTGTGATAATACAAATTATAGATAAATATTCAAATATTTCAGTGTTATTCAATGTCTTGTTTCACCTGTAGGTAATATCAGGGTTTCACTAGATGTCAAAAGTTGAGGGTAAAAAATGACTCTTAGCTGATGGTAACTCGAAGAGTCAACAAAATTTCCTTCTAGCTTTATTGTAAATTTGATCCTTTGGTACAAATTCTCAAGAATCAGAAGATTTATTTTACTGATTTCAAGAGTCAAAATGCTGTTTTAAGGGTCAAATGAAAGCCCTGAATATACACAATTAATATAACATAACCATGGCACTCGAAACAATAATTTAACAGCGAATTTTGTTTAAAAATTATTCTAAACTTGCAGTCATTTCTGATAATGGCGAATTGATAATGTATAACTTGCATCTTGTTATTGCAAATTAGTGTTTATAGTAAATTTATACCGTTGAGATGAAAGTTACTTCAAGCTACATAATAAATCATTGTACTTATTGTTGTAGTAATACACTATTAAAGACTAAAATGCAAAATTGTTCACGTATTTCTTCTAAATCATACATTTATACTGTCGCATCTTGTCATATTTCTGTTTTTTAGGAGGTGAATTCGCTTGTAAATTCTACTTTCCTAGAGGGATCAGTTTGTTAATGACTGTCAGTTTTTTTTTGTTACAGCTATTGGGTTTAATTTTTGTTCATATCTTTCTGTTGTTTTTTTTTTTCAAACATATCCAGTGAAGAAATAAATAGATTATTTTGATGACACAACATTTTTGTATCTATTTAGTGTCATCTTTTTGTGTGGTGGAGATATTAGCGTGGTCACTGATTTTTTGTTTCTTGAAAGTGGTCTCATAATCCAGGTTTTACGGTAAAACTTTTTTTTGCATGTATCTAATTTTTGTTATATTCATGAGTAAAAATAGTGAAGAAATAAAATCTTGAATGTTAAATGATTAATGAAAATGATTATATCCTATGGTAAATTTGCAAGGTTAGATTTTTTTTATTGAAATTGCGAAAAAAAAACTAAATATATGCTAATTCAAAACTCATGGAAAAAAGTTCAGTTAGAAATGACTTAAGTTAACTGTACATCTTTAAAATGCAAAACGTCTAGTTTTGAAAAGTACTTTACTCTCCAATTTATTAATCATTTGTATGGATATGGTAATGATTTAGTATGTAGCTTGAGCTCGTAAAATCCTTTAAAACACCGTATGGAATTTCTGTAAATCTTGAAACTATTAGAATAGCAATCTATGATGTTTATTTACTGGTCAATTGATGAATGTATGAGGATATTAAATTACGTAATTCAAGTTTAAAGAGATTATGTTATGTCCAAAATAAATAGCTCATCTAATTCTACACGGTGACAAAACAGGGGAGGCAAGTCGGAAAAATATTTGATAGTCATTTTCAAGTTATCTTTCCTACCTTAGAAAACTGCATATTTCTTTATGGTCATGCAAGTTTTGGTTATTTATTCCAATGTAGAAGAAAACATTAATAAACTGTTAACATCTTTTCAATGCTTATTTGAAGATTTTATTTGAAACTCATGACATTTTTTTATATTTTCTAGTCAGGTTTTTACATAATGTTTTTCAAGTTCTAATGTTAGTAATTTGGCCATCCTTTAGAAATATTGGGTTTGCAGTTACTTGACTGTCTCAATAAAAAAAACCCAACCCCAAATTTTGTAAGGCAATTGTGACATAAATATTTTTGTGTTTTTTTTTTTATTTTATTCATTCTTCATTCCAGCTTTCCATTTTCAGGCAAAGCATATAATGTTAAAAAGAAATTTCTCACTGTTAAAAGTTTGGGACATGCAACCACAAATAAACTTTTAAAATGATGGCCTTGTGAGATAAATTAGTAGGAATAAACAGATGTCTCTTATAAGTGCAGACAAGGATTCCTAGAAAAAAAACATCAGTGGAAATACTGAATAAAAGGAATTAAGAAAACTCTTGAAGAATTTTACTTTTTTCCCCTTTTTTTGTCATTCAACTACTTTTATGTTATTATAATAGATACAAAATTTTATACCGAGAGCTGTTTTTGAAATGTTGTTATCTTTGAACTATTGTGGTAAAATTTTAGCCCGATATTCTACATCTGTTAGAATCCACTGGAATTTGATTGAAATTGGATGTTATTATTGTGAACTTATACATAGGTTAAATGAGCTATTTATTTTGTTTTACTGTTACGTCTAGTTTTAAGTTCATACTTTGTAATTCAATAGTAAACATTACATTGTATGGATACTGCAATTTTTTTCTATGATTAAAGTATAATTTATCATCTGTTCTGTCTCTGTTTTTTCTGTCAATCTGACGTGTTATGTGTAACCAATTTTAACCTGTTTAGATAGGCCATCGAAGTGAGAAGAGGAGAAAAATACCTTTTTGCATGTTTGGCTTTTTTGTTTTGTTTTTATGTGACTTATTGTCACTGGGGTTTAATGCTGTTTTTTCAACAATTTTTCAGTTATATACAGCAACCGGTTCACCTAACCAGTTTTTATGGACTGTATACTAACCAGTACTAACTTACCCTTCCACAAGGGGCTCGGCAACTTCTCTACATATGGAGTAAAATCGACGTTTTTGTCAAATTTTCATAGAAGGGCATGACCTGCCACAACTGGGATTTGAAACTGGATCTCCAGGTTACAAGTCCAGTGCACTAACCACTGGACCATGGCCTTGTTCTGAGATTTATTTGGTCTAGTATTCTCTTCAAGTAACCATCAACTTCTTGACATGAATGGTCATTGGCGGAGGTCGAATAGCATTAGTCACCATGTCTTTAACCAAATCGTAACATGTGTCACGCCAGGGATGGACCTCAAAAACCAGACCTAATGCTCTACCACTTAGAAGAGATCAATTCATTTTGGATGTAACGATATACATCTTGGGAGTGGATGATTCAGCTCAAATATCAATTTTCAGTATTGAATATTGCAAAGTTAATCTTAATTGGATTTTATCACTTTTCAAACAGAATTTTGTACAAAAATCATTTGATGAAAACATTGTTTTCACATATTGTGAATGTACTAGTTGGTCTGATAAAGGTGGGGAATGAAATTTAGATTTGAGCTCAGAGACCCATCTCAAGGTTTAAACCTCGGAGCATGATTGAATTTATGCCAATAAATCGTCGAAGTAATAGAGACTTGAGTGTGTAAACTTGTTTTAAGTTTAAAGCAAGCCTCTTTAAGGGTTTTGCAATTACGCCCCGGGCAAAAAATGCGGACAAAATTAGAAAAGCACTTTGTTTATTTTGGTTACCAGTCATACTTAATATCAAAATGCAACATAGCCATCACTATTTCCTTGGATCTAAAACAAAAAAAGATTGAATTAATAGTTAATTGTTGTTTTATGACTGTCTATTCGTGGTTAATTTGCAGTTAGTCACAAGTTGGACACAAGCAGTCAATTACAATGCAAATTCAACTGCCATTACAGATTATTTATTGCTTGGTAATTAATACAGGCACATCGTGAGTTGATGTGTAAACTTGAACCGTTTAAATGTTGCTTAATAAAAAAATCACGAGGAACATGAACCTGGATGTGTCATAATCTTGGCGCTTTGGCGTCTCAGGAAAAAAGCAGGTAGTTTTTATGTATATAAAGACCTGTTTACCCCATTCCAAGCCTGTCAGTAGTTTTAGAACCATTTACCAGTAGTTTTCATTTTCTGTCAGTATTTTTTATATATAAATTTGCAAACATTTCTCATAAATCACTCAAATAACCAACATTTTTCGACGTCATATTCATCGTCTGACTCGTTAGACGCCATTTTTATAGAGCATCCGGGAACCTGCGCATGTTTTTCAATAAGCGTCCATAAACCGAAGGGAGACAACTCGTATTAATAATGTATAAGTAGAGTACGCGTTGTCTCCCTTCATTATGAAAAATATGACTAAAAACAAACCATTTTACCGATTTCGACCGATTTTTTCCCACGAAATTCGCATTTTTCGTTCCCTGTCCGTATTGAGGAATTTCATTTCAAAAACCGTAGAAACTTGGCGAAATCATGGGAGTAAACAGGTCTGTATTTGGACAAAGGTAGGATGATTCTACGCCTTCGGAAAAAGGTAGGATGTTTGTTTATACCTCTTTGACAAAAAGGTTAGGTCATTTACGTGTTTGTAAACTGTACAGCGTACTGACGTCGTTGAAAAGGCAGGGCATTTTTGAAGTCTTTAAAAAAGAAGGGTGTATCTGAGCTGGAGAGTTCTTTTCTGTAAGTTGACGTCACGCTCTCATTCTGGCGAAACTTAAATGGATTCTAGCGGTATTGGTGCATTTATTGCGACAAAAATGCGGAAATCGCATGGTTTTAAGTACCAAGAGATTAAATAATTTGTTTTGTGTTGTACCAAAGTCCATAAGCACGACACATCACGAATGTGCTTGCATTTCCTGAATACCCAAATGAATTTTACATGTTTCAAACACGACAGAATTTTCTACCTTTTCCGAACACGCCGAAATCATCAACATTTTCAAAACATGTCAAAATACGTTACGATTTCCAGTGCAAGATCAAATTCCCAACCTTTTAAATACAAGTGCCGACTAGTCTAAACAAGAGTTTGCACACAAACAATCATAATACGATAATCAATGTTTAATGATGATAATAATATTAATCTTACCTTCATAGGTCACAGAAAAATCCTAAATGTCCGGGGTCACACTGACAACTTAATGCACCAGAAATATCAGTCGTACATTTGCCGTGCACACAAGGGTTATTGATGCACGGATCAGCTGAATAAGTAACAAAAATAAAAGCCATTAATTAATGATTTCACTGGGATTTCACGTCGCTCCAACAGCCAGGGTCATTTGGCGCTTTTCCCAGCGAAAATAACAAAGCTATAGTGGTTTAAACTAGCTTTGAGGGCTCAACCTCGCAGTTACTACCGGGGAAACAAGCGTGAAATTATTAAGCTTACCTCTGTCACAGAAGTAACCAATATAGCCGGTGCTACACTTACACACTGCATTGTTTCTATTCACCGAACAAACTCCGTGTACACATGGATTAGGTTTGCAATGGTCAACTGAAAAAATACAATATGATCTGTGTAAACTACACATTTTTTTTTTCACTTGGGTTTACATCCCGCCAACAGGCACGGACATTGGCGACTTTTTTCAGCTTTAACATCGGAGGAGGACCTCAGGCAAGCATCTGGGTATAACCACTTGATAAGCTAGCTGGACAGCTTTCTCAAACGTAAAAATTGTCTTGTTCCGGTGAGATTCGAACTCACAACGGTGAGGGGGTACTGGTAACTGGTCACAGACTATAACCACCCGACCACCGAGGCCCCCCTTTTACAATACATTAAGCAGCAAAACATCTGTGCGGAGACCACTATTAGGACCAAACAACACGTATTTGTACTTAGATGGTCTCATTAAGTTGAACTACAGAGAATGTAGAAAACCCGTACGAAAATTTATGGCCGTTATTCTAATGTGGGCTTTAAATTGATGGAGCCGCTGTGAACGACCAAGTTGTAATTAGGTCGAGTTCATGACGTAATGAGTTGTCTAGATACTTTTGGGTGACATTGTGTCACATCTTGCATGCTTTTCAAATTCAAAGTCTGTAAATTGATAAAAGTACCAGCATCTTGATGAAGGACATGCCAATTAAAAACCATTATGTCGGGTAGTATATTAGTTTGGCTCAGCAAAGTTTCCGCTAATTCAGCATTTTGGCATAGAATGAGCCTAGCCAGTGGTCTCTCGTGTTCCACCATTACCTAACTCAATCAGTAACTGACAGCTTTCCAATATTTTATACAAAGCGTGGGTGAGACGTGCAATATACCGGCTATTGCAATATCATATCGCGATGATTTCCAAATACCAGTAGTTTGCACTATCTTAACTACAAAAAATGTCAAAGAAAAGTGGACTGGTCTTTCTTCAGCTGTTATGTGACTGCAGTAGAATCCTGTGAATGACGAATACTTCACGACATAAGCTTCAAGAAAACTATTCAGTTTGTAATAAAACGTGACATTACAATGTAAGTTATTGTCCCACAATTTCCAAATTTCCAAGATATATTTTCTTGCTAAGATTTTCTGACTAGTGTTGGCTTAATAAAAAAAAATTATATAAGGGGAGATCAGTGCGTTTGTTTCAGGTTTGTTTACATGTGAACCGGTGCATCAGTAACATTATTTTTCCTTTTTTTTGTCATTGTATTTTATTTTTCTATCATTAAACACTTTAAATGTTTGAAAATAGATCCATTCTGATAGGTAAATGTAAAATAAAAGTAAAAATTGAGTAAAAATGGCTAAAATTTTGACGGAATAGTTTGTGATAGTAGAGATCTTTGATATCTATAAAGGGAGATCACTGTGTAGGAGATTTCTATAATAAAACAAATAAATCCGCCAATAATACGCTGAGAACAGATATATCGCATTTTCCCTAGAATTTCCCAAGTTGACAGCATTAATATGCGTACAAAATTTCCAAATTTACCTTGATCGCAAAAGAAACCAATGTAGCCATCACTGCAGGAACACCTGAAAGCCCCTCCTGACGCAGTCAAACACACGCCATGGACACATGGCTGAACAGAGCACGGGTCATCTTGAAATAGAAACTGGTATGAATACAGATAAGAAAAAAAAATTTCCCTAAAATACTACCCTGATCAAAACCTACCCAACATATAGATAACAAATGAAAAGGGGAGGACAACGCAGTCTCCCCGAAGGTACCGCATTGGAACGGTCTGTAGCAAGCTACAACATCTAATACTGAGGAATAGTTTTTAAAAAAATAGGACTAAAAACTTGTTTACTAACAACCGAATACTGACTACTCGTTCTTTGACGAGTTTCATGTCACGTGACCACTAAATTAGAATATACAGTGAACAACTTACGTATATCACAATTCTGCCCAATGTAGCCCGGGTCACAAAGACACCTCGCGTCAGAACCAAGATTGACACAATGGCCGTGCGAACACTTCAAAGACGAACATGGGTCCACTGTAGAAGATAAATAAATATTTCCGGTCACATGATTAGGTCAAATGCATCTTACTACTGAAGGAAGTTAAAAGTCGGTAAAAGAAGGGAATCGCTCAAGAGAAGTGTACTCGCGGCATGAGATATCTGTTGTATTATATTTTCAAATAGTGTCATACAGATATCTATGTTTTCCATTTTACACCAAAGTAAATTCATCATGAAAGAAGTCATTGCATTTTCATGTAGATACCACTAAAATGGTCATAAAATTTTACAAACCACGAATTCCAATTGGTGACCTAATAATGACGTCATAGGCCGTTTGGCGCGAGGCTCTATGTTGTCATACGTTAATACTATCTTTAAAGAAAAAAATGTTTTACGAGCATTTTGGCATCATTCTAAATGACGTAAATAGAAACATACCGGTTGTTTTTGGTACGTTGACTTGCACTGTTGACATCCCCGGACATAGAGAACATGTTCTATTGCAAAAATATTTCAGTCTATCAATTGCGCAAATATCCTGCCCCGATCCTTGTAAAGATTGTATAAGAATTTGGCAATTGCTGTCATCCATGCATGCTAAAATTTGAAAGTAAAATCGTTAGAAATGTATGCGCAAAAACTATGCTCATTACATATGGACGGTAACTCTGCGTAATAGCAATACTCATTAAATACTAGCATGTGCAGTTATTATGCGCAGTATATATATTCATAAAATATGCACGTGAACGTTATGGCCCATGCGCTACAAGTCTGCGTAGTACTTATATTTATTGAATATGCGCGGTTACTATTACATTGTGTTGTAGCTATACTCATTAAATATACCTGGCATCTTTACACGCACTACCTATGCGCAGTAACCACATGTATCCTTTTTAAAGATGCGCAGTAATTCTGCGCTGTAAATGTACTCATTGAATATACTCATAAATTAGGTACGTTTGTATCATAATTGAATATCAAAATCGTGCCGGTCATCAAAATTGTTTCGCCATGTCAATTAATTCTTACTAATGTTCTCACTAAATATGCACAATACAGTGCAACATCTCCACTGCAGCCCTCTTTTGAGCAACAACCTCCCTTCCCACGGTACGATTTAAATATCAATTTAACCTCTCCAGTGCAACAATTTCTCAACAACAACAACAACAATAACAACAACAACAACATAATTTTGTTTTTCCAAAAGGGTGTTGCTTTGTATGGCCGTTGTATGCACTGTATGGCCATCAGTTTGACGTTTGGCGTTTATTAACGCACTATATGTGAATGGAAATCTCTGAATATAATGTTGAAATCCTACCTGGTAGTGTTCCTGCAGGGGTCACCTTTGACGTAGCTATAGCAACAAAAATCATTATAAAATATGAAATCTGTCACGTTTATAAAGAATTACTCTATTATCTTATGATCTATGAAAAGAGTTTTTAGCTTGATAATATCATGGTCTCATGAACGGTCGTTCCTCAAGCCCCACCTCATTAGAAACCGCTCTTTCTTTGTACAATTATAAGCCTGTGGGCGTGTCCTGATTTAGAGGCGTTCCCTTCTAGAAATTACGAAAAAATCGTCATTATCCCATAGTTGAACGGGGATATTCATAAAATATGTAGGGTGTTGTATAGACGTGTACAATGTCCTGCAATACCGGCTATTGTGATATTTTTACAGGCGATATGAAATCACGATATGATTTCAAAATACCAAATAGTTTGCAATATTTTTCTATTTCAATTAAAAAGTCTCAAAGAAATGTTATAATGAAGTGGTCTCACTGTTAAGTTGAATTATATGGGAGTTATTAAGTGATCGTTATAACAAGGTGGTCGTAATATCGAGGTAACGGTTTTACTATACCCGTAACCGCTGTTGAGGCTGTACTTGTCCTAGGAACCTGTGTCGTTGGTCGTGTTGTTGCTGAAAAAAAGGTTTAACACAATGTCACACATTGAGCGTATAATTTTAACGCTATGAAATATGAAAAAATGTGAGAAGGCGTAAAAAGTCCCTTGTTTCCGCTGATCCTGATTTCTTCGGCATACTCTAGACTAATTGTTTTCGTGAAAAATACTTTTATTTTCACAGAAACTATATATCCGGACTAAGAAGATAAAAAATTGAAAAGAAAACTCTAGCGGGGGGGGGGGGGGGTAAACGTTAGCGGATATCAGGTACTTTTTTGCCAAATTAAAACTGTCGTCGGGTTATTTCTATAAACCGGTATCTCATTTTTTCCATTTTGAGAAAATCTCATATGAAATTTTGAACTGCGATAACTTTAAGCGAGTTACGGGTTTGTCGCATTGGGATTATCTCTTTTACGGATATATCTACAAGCAGGTAAGTATTGTAAATGCCTCAATGAGACAATAAAAAAGTTACCAAAATCTCATCTATTGCCAAAAATTGAGTTTGGGTTTGTAGAAATAAGCCGACAATGTGCTTTTTACTCTTTTGTATCAATTTGTTTAAAACGCATGTTAACAACAAAACTAACAGCAACCGTCTGATCCCTTTGACCAGTCTCTGTGAACGATTCAGTTCATTAGGATACGCTCATTGATAAAATACAGTATAACCTCTGAAAACCGCCCCCTCCCGGACCGGGCCATAAGTCTGGTTTTCTTAGCATTCCGGTTTTCAGAGAACTGTTGTTTGAAGAAGAGAAAATTATTGGGTTTAAGAATCATCCGATTTTCAGAGAATTCCGGTTTTCAGGGAGTCCGGTTTAGGGGGATTTTATTGTATTTCGATAAACCCCCGAATAAAGGCCAACTGTTTACAGCGGCTATATTTTTTATTCCTTTGGTAACCTGTGAGTTCATGTTTAACAGTATGATGCTTTCTACAGTTATATGATCCTTTGTGATTACAGTGCAACCTCTCCAAAGCGGCCCTCTCTCGAGCAAGAAGCTCCCTTCTACAACAACACGATTTTTTCTACTGTACGATTTAACTATTAATAGTTTAACAACCTTTCAACAACAACATATTTATGCTTCTCCCAAAGGGTGTTGCTTTGGAGAGGTTGCACAGTAATTTTAAAATAAAATGCTCAACTATCTACTAAAACCTTAAATCGTTTTCCTTACGTGGAAGAAATTGTTTAATGTTATTGAATTATTATCCGCCGCAAACGAACACACACACGTACGCATTTACATTTTACAAATTTACATACTATTATACAGAACAAACGCCATCTTAGCAAACACCTCAATATTAAGACCATCTCAGCATAACGAACAGTTAGTTTGTCAGTATTTAATAGAAATATTTTACTTTATAATGAGTCCATCACAATATCAAGATCGGCTCATTATAATAAGCGCGTGCTTCGGTCAGATTGTTAATATTTTAATATTTCCTAAAAAATCTGGATGATAATGAAACCGCTTCAAAAGTAACATCAATATTTGGTCCTAAAGCGTGGTCTTAATATCGAGGCTTTACGCGTGTATATGATACTATTCTGTACTTGAACATGTTCCAACATAAGGTCTGTATTTATCCCACGATATTGCATCACACGTTGAATTCTCGGCTGTTAAACAGCACCTTTCCAAGTCACCTCCACGATAATCTGGGGCACAAGATAAACCACATGCCGTGAATTGTTCAACTGACTTATATTCTGAAAATAGAAGTTAAAAGATGAATCATTTTAATATTGTTGCTTTAGTTCAGGTCAAATGATGACGATAATGACGATGATGGGGATAAAAGTGGTGACGAGGATGATGACGATAATGATGACGGTGATAAGGATGATAATGATAGTGAAAATACTAATGATGATAATAATGACATTAATGACATCGGTGTCTGATGATGATGATTATGATGATGGTGATAAAAGTGGTGACGGGGATGATGACGATAATTATGACGGTGATAAGGATGATAATGATAGTGAAAATACTAATGATGATAATAATGACATTAATGACATTCTTGTCTGTAATAATGATGTTGATGACGGTGACGATGGTTGTTATGATGTTGATGAAGATGGTGGTAATGATGATGATTATGAATATGATGATAATGTTTGTGATAATGTTGATGATGATGATGATGATGATTGTAATAAAGATGATGGTAATGATGATAGCCTTACTGGATTTAGTTCACATTAATTCATGACCAACAAGTAATTGAACGTAAAATATTATTCAGGATTGGAGGTCTGAGGTCGTCGGCTCGAGACCCTAGCGATGCGCAGGTTTCCCTTTAAAAACGTATTTCTTGTATATTTTGGCATCTGTTTCCCCTCATTTGTTTCACGCATCAAATTAATAAGTCTACAGAATGGTCGGAATACGCAATCTTAAGTCACCAAGGTACACTTCCTTAAAATATGATTGTTTGTGGTTATGCAACCCAAACTTTTTACAGTGAGTTGGTACGTAGCCTTCTTGTCAGCATTGCCTATATACTCACGTATGCTTGAAAACGAAAAAATGGAATGAAGAGGAAAATAAAAAAAATGTCAAAAATCGCTAAAAAATTGGGTCGTTTTTAATGACTCGTGAAAACCAACATTTTTAAGGATGACCTAGGTCATCGTTTGACCGGACGTTAATTTTTGGTCAATGGTGTCACATTATAGTACAAATTTTACTTACGACTTCCTAATTCATCCAAGATAAATCTCTGGTGTATGCTCTTTTCTGAAATAGTACATACAGTATTTAATAAGTTATCAATTAAGACTACACTGGTTCCTATTATAAACATACACATGTAGCAGTTTTTGAACTTGATAATCTTGCTTATGGTATACATTTCATATATTTGACCTATACTCACTGGAGTTTAACGTCACACCAACAGCCAGGGTGATTTGCCGACTTTAGAGCTTTAATGATGGATCAAGATCCCAGACTTACACTGTGGTATAACCACCGACCTTCATAAGCCACCTTCAAATGAAGGCCATCCTGTGAATAAAGGCCATTCTTTGGAAAACCATCATTGCTTATTTAGAACAAACTGAGCTCCGAATAAAGGCCATCTGTCAATAAAGGCCACATTTGTCTTTCCCAAGGGTGGCCTTTATTCTCAGGTTTGACAGTACATATATGAAGTAATAACGCATAGGTCTAACCAAGATTCGAACTTACCACGATGGCAATTTACGGCCCACACGGCACAAAGGAAGTGAATACCTGTAGTAGTAAAATATGTAGAAAACAATCTTATCAAACATGCATACGTTACAAAAATATACATCAAAACCCTGTGTTAAATACCGCCCGCGAAAAGAGAATACTTGGCTGTAAAGATCAATAGTTTTCATTTACAACAAAATAATTAGCTGACTGTATCAACCTATGAATAAAACCCACTTCAAATAAATTTTGTACTCTCCGAAAGGTGGCTTTTATCCAAAGGGTTTACAGTACGTCACTATATTGTGATATATTGTCACATCCAATGATCCATGACTTATAGTTGTCCACCACACTTTCGAAATTTTCCGAAATGTTTACTCCATGCTTTTGAATCAATTATGATATTCTATTCTTCGAGTAAATCACGATATATGACAATATTCATCACGAAACAGTAAGAGAAAAACTTATGTACCGATAGTATATAACATATTTGAAGTCAATGTTACCGACTTTAACCATATATCGTGTATTAGATCCGTTTTGAGAGGTCACGTTTCTGACAGAATCTTTTACTGATAAGACATATTTGAAGTTCAGTCTATTTTATCTTAGGAGAGGATCATAATTACCTTAAATAAACTTTTAAAAGACCCAGTTGTAATTGCAATGAATTAAATGCAAATGTACAGTAAAACTTTGACATTAAGGCCATCTGACATGTCAGGTTATTAGCATGTATTGAGTTGGTAATGAATTTGTGAACTAATATAGACCAAATGAACAAATGAATGAATCGACTTCTAACACTTTAAATTGTTATGATATACTCTTTTTCAGTCAGACACGTCATTTGTTCTGTAGCCCAAAATGTCATTAATTCTGTAGTCAAAACGTTATTAATTCTGTGGCCAGAAACGCCATTAATTATGTAACTTTAATCTATTCGAAGGCTACGAATTGTTATATTCAGGGACTGAAAACGCCATTATCTAATAGGGCAGAATTAGGATAGAATTTCAACGTCATTTGTTTTCTTAACGTCTCTGTTTATTTTTTCTTTCGGGTTTAGCAGGATAATCTGGCAACCTTTCCAGTTTTAACGTTTGAGGAAGAGCATAAGTGAGCACCTAGGTAGCACCGACCATCCGTTAATCAGCTGGACAGCTTCCTCATCTGTGTTTTTTTTCTAGTCCCGGGTGGGATTTGAATTCGAAAGGGTTAAAGACTACTAGTCAGATACCGCAACCACTCCACTATGGAAACTCCCTTTACGTCTCTGTTACACAGATTACCAAACATAATACAGTAAAACTTCGTTATCTCGAGGAGTCATCGGAACAGACGAAATGCTCGAGATAAACCGAGTGCTCGTAATAATGAGGTTTTTGTTTGTTAACTGAAAATAAACTGCATCATGTGCATAATTGTGCGTGATCACGATTATAATACGAAATGCTTACGTAAATTGTTCTCTATGATGTCTAAGGTGAATAAACATGATAGTTGATTGCTGAAATATATATTGATAATTTTTTCTAAGTACTTTATCCTTGATTTTTTTGTGTTTTTCAATTGTACAATGTCATGTCCGAATATCGTGTCACTGACATGGGGTGAAACGTCATAGTGACACATCGTGAAAGATACATGCGTTATGTACGTCTGTAGCAAAAAAGAAGAGCAATCAATGACACACATACTTTATTATTTGCATAATTAAGATCTCGTGATTAAATTCTCAATAATTATTAACTTTTATAACATTAGTCTTTGATCTTAAAAATTTTACTGCAAACTTACAACAAACAAATACATGTACATGTTTCATTGTCGTTTTATGTCACAACATGTGAAATACAAAGTACCCGATTAAGATTCGTTCTTTTATTGTGTAGCTTTAACGAAGTGTGAAAAACAAAGTACTCGATTAAGATTTGCTCTTTTGTTGCGTAACTTCAACGATGTGTAGAAAACACGGCGCGCAGGTGCGAACGATATCCAAAATGACACCCCTCGAGGTAATCGAGGTAATTAACGCTTAAAAATAAGTCAAGGGACCATGATTTGTGCTCGTTTATAACGATGCTCGTAATAAACATGAAAATTTATATACAACTAAGAACAAAAAATGACGGGACTTCAAGATCTCCTCGAGATAAGCCAAGAGCTTGTGATATCGATGCTCGTAATAACGAAGTTTTACTGTATTTTCAGGAATAAGTTGCGAGGCATTAACGCAGTAAGGAGAATATAAACAATAACAGAGTGATCCATATCAAAAATGGGATCTGGAAAAAAGTTAGGGACAGACGTCTGCTATCAATATCGTTTTAATAACACAATTGTGTTGATCAGTAGGACCTAGTTCAAACATTTATCTGAGAAAACACATCAGCATATCGGACGTAACCTATCCCAGGACAGATTATAATAATCGCATTTTGGCAATTGCGAATGGTAGATTATGTTTTACAAAAGCTGAGTGCCTGGACAGATTAACTGTGAAATTGTTTATCATATGACAACAGGCTCTTGCCATTTAATTCTAACATGTTCATCTGTTTGATGGTATGAGCAAAGATAAAAAAGATGTAATGTACATCAATAATTTATGATACGCCTTATCCCATTAGTCATTTGTACCTTGTTGCAAAATAAAACGCAGTCCCAAAAGTGAGAATGATAATATGTTTTTGGAAACAGGGATCTGGTTGACATTTAAGAGTGTATCAATTTAATTGGTACTCAGTTGATGATCCGATATGTAATTTCATTAATTGACTCGGAGCTTATTCAGCACATAACATAACACTGGACGTTTAGTAACTCGAGAGGAATTGTCCAAACTCCACGGTTTCCGATGAGCAGAAATGGAGTCTAAAAGGGCTCACGGATTTTTGGATGTTTTAAAGGAATTCGCGGAATCAAGCACGTGGCATGGAATACCAAAGATAGCTTCATCGAGGCAGTTGGCTGTGAAAATATTGTGGTGTATTTTACTTATTGGCGCGTTTTGTGCAGTTATTGCTCAACTAGTGTCACTTTTTACGTAAGTAAAATAAAACATTCAAAGATTTGCAAAATGGATTTATCGTTTATACATGGAAATAAGATTGTGTAGTGTATTCATTGTCCCGGTATCGAGCTTTCGCTGCTTTTCCCCTTAATAATTCATCATCATCGTTACCTTGTTTATGACCGTTTCGAAATTTTGTCACTCCTTTCACTGGGTCGCGGCCGTGGTCCAGAGGTTAGTTCACTGGACTTGTGACCAAGAGTTCCGTGTTCGGATCCCGGTCATGGCAGGTCATACCCTTCTATGAAAATTTGACAAAAATGTCGATTTTCCTCCATATGTGGAGAAGTTGCTGACTGCTTGTGGAAGGGTAAGTTAGTATTGGTTATTATACAGTCCAGGAAGACTGGTTATGTAAAACGGTCGCCGTATGCTAGTATAACTGAAAAAGTGTTGAAAAACGGCGTAAACCCCAGTGGCAATAATTCACATAAAAACAAACAAAGCAAACCTTTCATTAGCTAGTAAATACAGTATACAGGAAACAACATTCTACTGAACGATTTCCTAGTACCTAGTTTCCGCTATCAACACTATATTTTCGGCCGTCCGTTGACCTTTTTCTATTTCGGTCAATTTCTTTTGGATATTTCCATTTTCGTATGAACTATATCTCTTAAGTAAACTAAAACAAAATAATTCAATAAAACGCTCTGTCGACCTACTGACCCAATATTCTTTGGGGCTGTTTGTGGAAATTATTTTTGGGTTTATTTACAATAAAGCTTGTTTAAATACAGATACATAGAAAAATATAAAAAGCGCGAGTCGTACTAGGAAACATGTTCGCTACCGTGAAACCCCACTTTACAAACCTCTCATTATAACGACTATTTTTCTGGACCAGATTTGCACTTGTCTGTATTTCTGTATTCTGTATTTCAATTTGATAATAAGGTGATTTAAATTTCATTTTCTGGTTCCAGGGTAGTCATAATATCAATGGTAACTGGTTAACATTCAATTAAATGCCAGAAGTCAAGAAATAGAGCATTAATTTCTTATTTTCGGACCGGTTTTTGAAATTTCGCGTTTATTTCATCTTCATAATGCGACCAACGCGGTATAAGGACCATTTTATCTTGTTCCAAATGCGGTCCAAATGGTGTCTATTTATTGAAGTCTTAATTTATTTTAAACTGTTATGGCTTCGTATTTCAGTACATTCCGCTCATATCCTGTTCAAACATCGGTCTCACTGGAATTTACACAGCTGCAATTTCCGGCCATTTCTTTTTGCAATATGAACCCGGTAAAGAAATCACAGCTAAAATTATCGCCAACTCTTAGGGAGACGATCTACCCTCAGGTATGAACATATAACAACAAGTTATATTTTGGTAGTACAACTTTTTCTTGGCTCTTGTTATTTTTCCTTTGGAGAGTCTTGATGTATTAAAACTTCATTCGAAATTATTTCTCACAAGCACGTGATATGTGCCACTAGTTTAATACGTTAAGAGAATTCTGGTGTTGAATGGTTATGGTCAATGACTAGTAATCAGCATCCCCTCGCCACTATGTGTTAGTATCCCATCGGGACTATATTTCACATGTGAGGAAGTTGTACGGCCAGTTATTGTAGGTAGGTGGTTCTACTCAGGTGTACGCCTGCAGTATTTCTTCAGCGTTAAAGTTGAGAAGTCGGCTGTTGGTGCGGCGTTGAGCCTCAGTGAAAAAATATTATTGATATGTCAGGAATATATGCAAAGAAACTCATGTTCAACCCTTTGATTTGTTTTTGCAGAGTTTGCCACTGACAAAAAATTCCCAACTTTATTTCAGAGGCGTAAAAATAAAAATAAACAGAAACAGAAACAGACAATGTCTAGGGAAAAAAGGGATATTGGAGTATTCAACATAACGATGTCAGGCCCAATGAATGAATCTCAGCTTTATGATATAATAAAGAAGTTCAAAAAGGATTACGTAAATAGTGACAGTATTAAAACGCCGACATATTTTGGTGGTGACACTAATGAAACATTCAAATTTTTCAGCAGCGGCGGTAATGAAACGTTTACTTTTTCCAGTGGCAAAATGTTCAGTTTTTTCAGCGACCATAATAAAGAAATGCCGAAATATTTTAATGGTATCAGTAACAAAACTTTGACTGATTTCATGGGTGACAATAACGTCACATTCACGAAATATGAAACAGTGACTTATAATATTTCGGAGCACATACCACCACCACCGCCTGTAGATATCTTCCCAGAAGATAATTATGTGTACGAATACTGGGACCCTCATTTTGACGAATGGGATTCGTTTATGGACCCCTTTGGACCACTGGATTCCTTCGATCCCTGGGATTCTCCTATCTATTATGAAGGGGTTGTTTATAACGAAACCACGTGAGTACCGTGAGATTTTTACGAATTAAATATACTTCGTAATTACGAAATAATTATTCGTAAATGCGAAATAAAAATTCGTAAAAACGAAATAATAATTCGTAAAAACGAAATAATAATTCGTAAAAACGAAATAGAATTTCGTAAATACGAAATACTATTTCGTGTAAACGAATTACTATTTCGTATAAACGAACTATTAATTTGTAATTATGAAATACTATTTCGTAAAAGCGAAATAAAAATGAATGTTTATAAGTGAAAATATAAGTGTAGAATGTCACTTTAGGGGCTCCGTATGTTCCCGAGTAGTTATGATATTGTTAATATTTTCTGTGGTTTGTTTAAGGCTTTGTAGTCAGTTTGGTGAAGTGGTTTTTATTTATTAGCGTCGTAAGACCAAACAAATAATTCAAACGAAATTTCCAGGCCTATTCAGTCTAATGGACAAATGTGACAAATAGTCCGTCATGCAAATATCCTGTCACTAAGTACTTAGTTCCAGCTATCTTTTTATGATCCTTTGGACATTGATTTCTCTTTCTCTTTCTATAATTATGTTTGTAATATATTGTGTGACAGCGAAAGCACACCAGTATTCGATGAGAAGCCCGAACTATTTGAAGACCCACAGGATAAATGGGAGGAGCGATCTACACGGATAAAGACATTGTACAGAAACGAGTCTTTGTAAGAAATTAGTTCTATCTAAATAACCTTGAAACCTCACTTATCAATGTGTCTTCTTTTTTATGTAATCTTTGAAAAAGCTACTCCCGTTCACTTAAATGCACAAGGGACAATAACTGAAAGGACCGTCTTTCTTTTTGAAAAAATATACCAATTAATCAATTTTATATCAGAAACCTAAGAAAATCATACATTCTGGACATTTATGGCTATAGAGTCTTAACAAAATCAATCAACTTGGATGATTTTTGGGATGCCAATCAACAACCTAGCGAAGGTCAATCAGTTGTAGAAGCAACGTAGATGTGTCCCATACTTTGTAATATTTCAGAGCTGTTCGAAAAAAGATGGGGCACCAGAAAGGGGACCTAATTCAACAAGCTTTGTTTTCTAAAAGAGCACAGAACATTTCGTACGTATTCAGGTCTTGTTTTTTACCGATCCAAATAACACGCATTCTAACATGAGTTCACTGTCATCTATGAAAAGGGATGACTCTTGTTAACAAAAGCTAAAGTGTAAAAATGTTTATGATTTTATGGTTTTTTTTACTCTTTTATTATTCTTGAAAGCCACTGTTGAGACTATATGTACATAAATATCGTCAAGAAAAAAAACTGACAAAGACCAAAAAAGTCTAGAGTCGGCAGACAAAAAATGGACTGGAAAAATAATCCGAACCCAGCAACTTTTTTCTCCTATGATGTCTTTGAAAGGACGACATGCTTTCTGTCAGTTTGAGAGTGAATTTGTTTTCTTAATTTCAGAAAGTACTTTAGTCATTTCTCATCAACGAAGTACGGTAATTGTTACACGCTGGATAACACTAAATATCGTGCCCTTCAGAGCGGACTAGAACATGGTAAATATAGACCGAAGTTTTTCTTGTAAATAGGAGAAAGTGGTAATGACTCAGGTTTAAATCGCGATTACCCGAGTATTTGAATAGTCCCTGCAGCCCTAATAAGTCATATCGGTTTGTATGGTGACTTGTGGTACTGCTTTGTGAAACTCTTTGTTACAAGGAAGGAATTCTCTTCAAGTATTGTCGGCTAACGCTGCATTGGCAATACTCGGCATTCATTTCCGGTTGCTGCTAGTAACAGTACATTCAGTTCTTTGATCTTATCATTCAGGTATACAGCTCACTTTGTACTTGGAAGTAGACGAATATATTGAGAACCATTCGACCGGATATGGAATTCGCATGGTGTTTCATGAGCCGGGAACCTTCCCTTTACCAACAAATGAAGGTTTGACGCTGAATCCTGGCTTTGAAACAAATATAGGCTTAAGAGCGGTATGCATAAAGTTCTTACTGCTTGAATTTCGGTACGAAAATAAAGAAATAGGCAAGAAATTTGGCGATCGTTTTTTCTGTCTTTTCGCTGCTTATAGTACAGTATAACTTCTGAAAACCGGACCCCTTCCGGACTGCGCCAATATCTGATTTTCTGAGAATTCTTGTTAACAGAGAACTACTGATTATAGAAGAGAAAAAATTAGGACTAGATAAATCATCCGATATTCAAAGAATTCCGGTTTTCTGGGAGTTCGATTTTCAGGGGTTGTACTGTACTTAGCTATGACATTGTGTAAAGTTTTAATGTGATATCAAATCACGATGATCACTTTTAATGGACACAGTTAAAGCTTAATTACCCTTGGTCTTATTTAATTTTGGCATTCATATTTAATACGTACAGACAGTACTTTAAACTGACTAGAGTTCAATATGGCGGCCATTGGTGAAAATATCGGTTCACAAACACTTATATGAAGTTTAAGTAGTGCTACAATTTAGTTGTGCCACGTTAAATTATTTTACTTTCAACTTGAGAGATGTGTAAAAAGCATTTACATATTTCCAGAAGTAAGATGAATGACAGTGCCATGATAAAGTGTATGTATTTGGTTTTTTTTTGTCTAGAGTTCGGATCTCGACTGTGATGTTTAGAAAACCACAAGCTTGCTAACCCAAGCTGAATCATTCCCTTAAAATTGACCCTAATTTTGATTGGTTTCTCATCACAAAATTGTTGATATTCATAGCCGAGGTGGGAGAACAGCGATTTGTGTTCGAGTGTCAACAAAAGGTTGAGTTTGAACACGGCCTTTCATATAAACCCTGTTTTGAATCAGTCGGTATTTCATGCCAAAGTAATTATTCAGCAACATTTCGACTAGAATAAAATATGTCTACAAGTATACAAATATGACGGGCAATGATTGTTTGCATTATATTTTCCGGATTTGAGATGGGGTAGACGTAGGCTATATCCTCTAACTAAATTCGCCCTTTTTTGTAAATGTGGCTCATAAATGATTGACATTTTTTTTATTACACTTTATGAACACCCTGCAGCTTTGCTTGCAGACCGTCCCAAGGCGATACCCTTGTGTTTTGTCTCATTTTTGTATATGATAGATGGGTTTGAATTTAGTGAGTTTTAGAATATATGATTTGTGCTTCTTCTGGAAATGCTTTTCTTATCTATATTTGCTAGATAAATATTACGAGACTTAGAGACCCATACGGAGAATGTAGTGATGGACAGGAGTTTAGAAAGAAGTACAACTTTACCTACAGTAAAGCGGTAAGCATAATCACGCGACAGATTTTTTGGTGATATTGATACATGTACATGCATTTTGAAATTGCGTGGTTAAAAGTTTTCCGGAATTTTCCGGAACCTCCGTTTTTCCCCATTCCGGACCCTACTGGTTTTTATTGTTTCCGCGGCACCGTGGTTAAGATTTCCGTTTTTTAAGACTGTCAACTTTCACCCATGAAATTGGTTCGAAATACTTTTTGTTAATCATTTTCAGGCTTGTTTGGAGTTCTGTCGCATTCGTAAAATTATTGATATGTGTGAGTGTAAACCCTACAGTACCCCAGACTTGTTGGACCAGGTTGAACCAAGTAATTTACCAGTTTGTAAGGAGTGGGATTACTTTGGTAAGACACTTTCAATGCAAAGACAATACAGTGCAACCTCTCCAGAGCAGCCCTCTCTTGAGCACCAACCTCCTTCCAGAAACAACATGATTTTTCCCTGTGTTCTATAAAGCAACAACCTTTGAACAATAACATAATTTTGCTTCTCTCAAAGGGTGTTGCTTTTGAGAGATTGCATTTTACACGAATCAACGCTAAATGTGAAAAATTTAGTGATAAATTAACTACCCGAGTATTGAGAACTTTGCGTACCTTTTTGCGTTATTTTATATCACTCATGCTTGAACGGACGTACTTACGAGAGCTACAGTTTGAGAATTGATTTCCCATTTGATGTTTTTAACCCCACAAGTAATAATTAACCCCACGATGGCTGTTTGTATGGAAAGAACCTCATAATGTCACCTTAATGTTTCTCTCATTTGCACGGACGGACGGACGAACGAACAAATTATTTTGCTCTCATATTTCAGATTCCCTCTGCATGTTTACTGCAAATCAAATGATGGAAGAACAACAAGATGAATGTAACTGCATCAATCCATGCTCGTAAGTATTTAAATCACATGTGAGGAAGTTGTCCGGGCTACTTACAGACGGCCGGTGGTTCTACCCAAGTATACACCTGGGATTTTTCTCCACCGATAAAACTGAACCTTGTTGTTGATGAGTGAATACGTTAAATCCCAGTGAAACAATATTCAAAATAAGTTAAATGGGGAACAGTGGTATCAAAATATAAATGACATTGTCACTGGGGTTTAACGCCGTTTTTTCAACAATTTTTCAGTTATATACGGCGACCGATTCACCTAACCAGTTTTCCTGGACTGTATACTAACCAGAACTAACTTACCCTTCCACAAGGAGCCGGCAACGTCTCCACATACGGAGGAAAATTTTGTAAAATTTTCATAAAAGGGTATGACCTGCCGCGACCGGGATTTGAACCCGGATTGTGAGAAAGCTGGCAGTTTTGGGGAAAACAGGGACAACATCCGGTTGTATATCAAAGAGTACAACGAGGGCTGAGGCTCTAGAAAACGGAAGGGCCTTTGATAAATTGTGATAAATCCAAATAAAACACAAATAAATGCACTTTTATTCGCTGAAAATGTATGTATGTATATAGATATGTAAATATTTTCATATTTTAGAGAGTTTATGTATCAGATGACGATTTCTGGACGTGCATGGCCGAACAAAGGATATCTGGTACGTAGCCTTTAACTCGTTGGCTGTTATTGCAACGTAACGGTTTTAGTACAATGGGTATTCAGTTGACTTGAAATGCATGTCATTGTTTTTTTCACTGGGAATATTACGTCACACATACAGCCAGAGTCATTTGATGATTTTCCAAGCTTCAACGGTGGAGGAAGATCCCAGGCGTAAACGTTGTTAAAACCATATATATATTTCACAAGCCAACTGGACAGCTGCCTCACACGTAAAATTGGTCCCAAGCGAGATTAGAACTAAAAGCAGTGAGAGGCTAGAGACCATAACCACTCGACCACGGAGGCCCGTGCATGCCTTTATATGTGTAATCAAACCTTCAAATAAAGGCCAAAAATAAGAAAATGAAGAAATCTGGTTCTTTCAGAGTTTGATTTATTATGGAGTCATCCGTGTATTAAAGGTGGCCAGTGTGTACATGGTAACCTTCATTCCAATGAGAATGAATGGGGATCTTGAAGAATTTACAGTACAACACGGTTATAGAGAAGTCATGGGACCTGAATAATTATACTTCGGAATTTCTAAGTTTCATTATATCCATTACATTAAAATAATAGCCAAATTATAGTCCACAAAGCTAACGGTATGGTTCGCACCAATAGGCAAATAAAATAAGCCACAAAGCTAACGGTATGGCTCGCACTAATAGGCAAATAAAATAGGCCACAAAGCTAATGGAACGGCTCGCACCAATAGGCAAATAAAGTAGGCAACAAATCTAATGGTATGACTGGCACCAACAGGCAAATAAAATAGGCCACAAAGCTAATGGTATGACTAGCACTAATAGGCAAATAAAATAGGCCACAAACCTCATGGCACCAATAGGCAAATCGCCGCTGTCGGCATCAATAGACGAATAATAGTATTATAAGCTTTGCAGTTTTTTTTACATTTTACAGGAAAAAGTGTTGATGAGGGATTTGTGTTCGAAGAATATATCTTCTTCAGATAAAGTTTGCTTCCAGCTGAAGAATGAGAGTGAAGAGTTTAACTATGAAAGGTGGGTGTGTGGTTGTTATATACGCGTATACATGTCTACAGTCTAACCTGTGAATAGAGGTCACCAAACGCCGTTGTACAAGGATTGCCTTTATTTAGAGGTTTACTTCGTCAGTCATATCAATATATGTTTACCACAGATTGACCGTTTTTCACGATTAGTCGCTGTTCACGGGTAGCCGTTTATTCATGTTTAGCCTTTTGTTTATATTATAGTCACATATTTGCAAGGGTTAGAGTGCTTTGCAAGGGTAAGAGTGCTATTGGACGGCCGTCAAATAGGTGCTACCTTCTAAATCCGGAACCTGTTGCGGCTGAATGACACCGCTGACACGATTTTGCCGCATACCGTTTAATAAACAAAATGGTTTTATGATCAAAATGTCTCAAATGTAACATATAAGCTAACTCTGTACAAACGTATATTTCTTTATTGTAGATATAAAAACAGTTTTGCTAGAATCCTCATTTATTTCGAGGACCTAAATTACGAGAAGATCACGGAAGAACCATTCTACTCGGTAAGGAACCTCTCACAGTACTAAATAGGAACCACTTTCACACTTTTTCGAACGTTTGGCCCGGCTTTGCAGAAGACCATTTCAAGACGGTGCTATTTGTGGAGACCATGTTTGGCCCCATTTTGTTGCATGTTTGTGTACATGTATATGGTGGGTTTTGGGTCTGATGGAATTTTGGGGAAGGTGGGACTTTTTGCATGAGGTTTGTATCTGGGAATCCTTTTCTCACCTATATTCCATGTATATGCAATGAACATATTTGGTCAGATCTGTGTACAATGGTCATCAAATGTCGGGGGAATAAATTTTGATCTCGTCACATTTAGCATTTATTTGGAGGTGAATTTAATCAATTGAACCAATTCATGTTCGCAAGAGTAGCCCCAATTAAATGTGGCCCTTATATCATCTTTGTCTTTTGCTCAATTTATGCTTTTCACCTTACAGATAATTTTGAATCGTTGAAGATGCTTTGGTCATATAAAATGATTCATTGGATTATTTTTTTTGTTCGTTTCATTTAGGGACTATTTAGCGACTTTTTCGAAAACAGAATTCTCTGTCATTGATTGTGTAAACATTTATGTAAATTTATATAAGCACTGACTTTGTACCTTCATTTGTGTGCTGGTGTATTTTTTCAGTATTCAGTAAATATTTAATCATTCAAGCAGCTATTTTTTACTACTGGACAAATATGTGCTTTATATGTTTTGTGGACTCATGTTTGTTGCCACCACTGTTACGAAACTATAAAAGTAAATATTGAATCAGAATTCATTAGAAAAAGATACGAGGTTAATCAATTAAGTATGGATTTTTTAAGAATCAAACATTTCTTCACTTATTGTTCCAATGAAACTATACATACCGGTAGCGTCATCTGGTGGTCGACTTTCGCCTGTCTGTTCAAAGTACGACCTCTTCTATAAATGCTATAAAAATGAATGGCAGGTCACGCCTTTTTTTGAAAATTTGACAAAAATGTCAATCTTCCTCCACATGTGGATAAGTTGCCGGCTCCTTGTGGAAGGGTAAGTTAGTACTGGTTAGTATACAGTCCAGGAAAACTGGTTGGGTGAACCGGTCGCCGTATATAACTGAAAAATTGTTGAAAAACGGCATTAAACTCAATTGACAACAAACAAATAAACAAACAAACAAACAAATATGGATATAGATCTAGTGAAATATGAATATAATGGGAAATTAATCGTGTTCATAGGAATTCACTATAATCACGTTCTACTCTATTATTTTCCTCTTGAAACTCCCTTAAAATGCATAATTTCTCATTAGATTTTGTTCGTTCTTACAGACAGTTCGATTCATCTCGGACATAGGGGGCGCTGTCGGTCTATTTCTTGGGACTTCGTTACTGAGCCTGTTTGAAATTTTACAGTTGCTACTAGAGATTATTCTGCACTTGAATAATAGGACAATGACAAAACCGACTTCCAATGGACCAACGAAGGTTTAGAAGATAAGAAAGCTGTTTAGGAGACCGACTGATATATTCGGTCAAATTCAGTAGAATATTGTTCTTGTTAAAGTACTTACAAGTCATTGATTATAGTTTGTTAATCAAGCGCTGATGTTACGAAAGAAAACGCTGTATATTAGTCATTAAAGGCGTATGTATTACTTATTGATATAAATTCATGACGGCCGCTTATTTTTCTGACCGTTTTTCCACATTTCTTCTATGCTTTATATTCATAATTAAACCACCTCAATACAAAGACCATTTTTTTCATCTGTCCGCAATTTGATCTTAATATCGAGGCTTTGCTTTATTGTAAATATAGCGAATTATCGTGAATAGCTTTTCTACTTCATTAAACCGAATGACTGTGGGATATATATTCAAAGATGCAACATGAGCAACATCTGAAGCTCTGAAGCTCTGTTTCCAATCTCTACCCAGAGTTGTCGTTCCTTATCCATCACATTCATCTCTTTGAAAGTAGTTCATGTGCCCAAGTTTCCTTTGGTTTCCGTCTGATGCACAAAATTACGCTTTTGTTTTCTCTAAATGTACATTTGTAGCCATAATTTTATACGATTACCTTCGATTCCATTAAAGCGACTTAACTTTATGACCTAATTACCGAAAGTGAACAATCACTCTCCGTCGGGAAATACTGCACCTGATAAATAAAATATTTTTTTCTGATTTTATTGGAAATTATAAAACCTTTCGTCTCAAATGCATTGTGCGAAAGAAATTGCTTCACTTAATGGTAAATTTTGTACCATTCGCGGTTTTTGTTCTTGTTTTACAAAAATCTTGTAAAAAGCTGAGATGTTGACAGAGATGTGAGGGATAACGAACGACAACTCTGGATAGAGATTGGCAAAAAATTCGTGCAAAAATACATTTGCGTATGCGCAACATAATCCTTTTAGATTCCGCACTGTTTTTAATGCATGATATATTCATAAATCTTCATTTTTTACACTGTATTATATTCACCAGAAACAAATGTATGAACTTTAATTTGTTTTGTTATCTATTTAATGACTTACACCACAGTACATTCACTCCAAGCGCATCAAACAGGAATACATGTAGCATTCTTGGGGGTTTACGTCTCTTTTCTACTTTTAGTTTTGTAGTTGGCCGAATCAGTATCCCTGGATTTTGTACCAATGCTAACCTTGTTCTCCACAAGTTACTGCCAACTTCAAATGAATCACTCGAGTCAGCTGTGGAAAATAAATGACTTTAGACAAAAATGCCTTCAATCAAATCATCACAGAGCATTGGTACCATGCCAGGGGGTTAAACTCATGTATTTGAGGTCCACAGACCTAACACTCTCCTAATTGAAACAAGCAGACTGGCTCCTAAGTTCTGCAGCTAATAGATACTGACGGAGAAAGAAATATAAACACATTCATTTCAAAACTAAAATCACTTTATTGCAAGAAAAAAACGTTGAACAAACATGATGTTAACGAGAATTAAGTAATAATAAGTATTGAAAATCTCAAAAAAGAAAATATAAGCCTTTTACTTTTATATATAATTCATCATTAAGGTCATCCATAAAAGTATTCTTGTGTGGTTACGTGACCAATACTTTTAACAGTGGATAAATAGTTAGATATTTTTTGCTGACATGCTTGTACAGAAAACAAAAAAAAACTGGAACAAATAACGATAAGTTCTTTCGTCAAATTGGGGGAATTTTTTAATGAGTCGGCCGCATAACTCAAAATCAACAATTTTTCAAGGATGGTCCAAACTTACAGACTTGTATTTTTTCCTGTAATATTTCGTCATATTGGGGAATTTTTTAATGAGTCGGTCGCATAACTCAAAATCAACAATTTTTCAAGGATGGTCCAAACTTACAGACTTGTATTTTTTCATTACAGGACATGATTTTTTTATAATTCTTTTATTAACCGTATCTTAGTTATATACAACAAACATTGCCACAAGTCGGCACTCTCACCTCACCTTACAGTTATATTTAGAGATTTAGAGCCGATTTACTGCTCTTTCAGTAAATAACTTAAGAACATCAAATACATAGAAATCGAATTTCTGAACGTCCACCCTGTATTTTATAGCACTTGGAGAAAATCATTGAACACACTTGGTTAATTACCAGGCGGACTTTTAATACAGCCAAACCTGTGAACAAAGGCCACCCTTGGGAAAAACAAAATGACCTTTATTAACAGAAAGCCTTTATTCGGAGGTAAGTTTGTTCTAAATAATCAATGATGATTTTTTAAAGAATGTCCTTTATTTACAGGGTGGCTTCAAACACAGGTTAGACTGTATATTCAATCCAACGTTGATTTTGAATGCTCTGTTTTTGTGCGGATCGATCGTAAATATTTAAAAATTATTTCACTTATAAGACTCATTTCAAAAACCTAATTTTATAAGGTATGCGTTTAGAATAACACTCATTGCATGAGTAACGTGATGTAAGCACAAGAGATGGGAGACCAATTGCGTTTAGTGCAACAACCAAATGGTTGGTTATGGATAAACATATCGCTATATTAGCAGACGCAGCTATAATAAAGATAAGAAAAGAATTACTCGAAAAAAACTGATACAGAACATCCCATATTTCCTAAAATCCCCGAACCCGAAACCCAGTCAACACACAGCATAAAAAATGGAGGACAGAACGTAGTCGTCCGGAGGGTACCAGATGGAAACGATTTGCAGCAAAGCTACAGGGCGGGGAGGGGTAAACTAGTATTGGGGGCCGAACCTCACACCGAACTCCCATTCAGAATGTTCGAAAATGACGAAAAGCTTAAAGTACATAGTGTTGATCTAAAGGGTTTGGTTACTTCAACCAAACACATACACTGAAAAAAAAACATATACATGTATACTTGCGTTGCAATACACCTTCTGTCAGGCAAATTGTTCGCATACAGTAAAAATACTACATAGTTTGTTTTAATAGTGTCGAATACGTTATCGCATACAAGACCATAGAGCTAATTTTGAAGAGTCAAAACGTATCATTTAATGCATACAGTCAGAATTGTAATCCGACCATTTTTTTTTATTCGAAAGATGTTTCACTCACACGCTTCATCATTAGACTGAAGAAAGTGACGGAGAACAGAAGGATGAGGAAAAAGAAAACCACAAAGAGAACAGTGTCGAGCTTTTCAAGAAACATTCCCCATGTATAGACATCCTCCTCCTCGTCCTCCATTTCAGCGTCAATCATGATTGTCTGTTCGTATTCTTTCTTCTTTTCGTTTCCTTTTACCTCGTCACCTTTTGTCGGATTTCCTTCCATGTCTTCAAGAACAAACGGCATCACTTTGTTTTTCTCACACGTCTTAGGTTTCCTTTTTGGGCGAAAACACTGGATGCTGCACTCTTTGCTGCCGATACTTGACATAAGTTTAGCCTGGATGATAGTGTAGAAGACGGAAAGGACGCTGAGGAACAAGAGAACGATGATAAACAACAAAAATAGAGAGACCTGAAGAGAATTATCCGGAAGAGTGTCGCTGACGATGGTGACAAAGATACCATACGACAAGAAAATGGTGATAGCGAAGGAGCCTTTCTCGCCGGAGCCAATTGGTACCAAGAAGATGCAGATGTTGAGGAATGCCAGCATTAGAAGTGGCATAATCAGCGTGAATGTAGTGAAGTTTGCACGTCTCTGAAGATTAAAAACCATATCGATGAACCAAGTGTTGTAGTTGAGATACCTGTTGGTCTGGACGCTTGAAATTACCCAAGCGGAGTTTTCAGTGAATTCGTTGAGTGTAACGTCACCATCGTGGCTTAACGAGACTGTTGACTGTGTTTCATCAGATACATAGTACGTGATAGTGCATCTTTGTTCATCAAACGGGTAATACTTGATGTCAACATGGCATACAACGCTGAAAAGATAATTAAATAAATGAGCGTGATGAATAAAAAAAAACTAGCGGCAATTAATCAAAATTAAAGACAAATATCAAGGAATGGCTAAATAAAAAAACAACATAAAAAAGCAAGCAACGATCAAAGAAACAAAACCAAAACAGGAAAAAAAAACTGAACACCACAGAAGAAAGAATTCGTTCATATATTTATCGGGCACCAAGTGGTATAGTCGGTAGTAAAATCCTACAGACGGTTTAAGAAGATCCAACGAACCAAATGTAGCCCTAAGTCATTGGTACATTAAATTGGAATATGACAACTAACTCCTTCAGAACTTCAAGATTTAAAAAATTATAAATAATTCTGATTTAGAGATACTTAAATTTAAAGGACAAACTGTCATTGATATATATCATGTTTCAATCGCACAGTTGAGTACTATCTGTAATAAGTTCCTTCTTGAGCAAATGTGAGGACAATGCAACAAAAATATAATTGAAAAGTCTGAATTAAATAATAACAAAAATACACCAAGGAATACCAGTTTCGAACTTACCTGTAAATGCCTTCAGGAACCCAATGCACGTCTCCGTTGCTTGTAATTTTAGCAATGTCTGTGTTCGGATCACCTACAACACCTTCCCCATCAAATTCCTGGATAATAAGAAATTTGGGCAAGTAAAGGCCACGAAACTCTTCTTATTAAACTCTAAAACCTTTCTTATCAAAAACTTAAGAAAATCCTCCTTATGCCATTTAAAACCTCCAAACCCCTTAAAAACTTTTCATATTCCCAACACAGCAATAATTATTGTTCAAATGTGCGTGTAATTACGGCGCTGAATTTTAAAATATTGGATAAATTGGGTAGCTTGCAACAGAGCACCTTTCTAGTTCGGAAATCTCTCGAAATCGTAAGATATATTTAGAAATATAAGTACGTATTTGTATATTCATTCAAAACAATTACCTTTAATATAATCAAACTCGGCCGCCATATTTGATTTACGGGAACTTTTATGGACTCGGTGTCAGCGTATGAAGATGGCGCCCAGGTGATAACTTCGTCATTCCAAGAGATTGTAAAGAAGCCCAGAATTGAGAACTTTTGTTCAGCTGTGTCAAACTCGAGCAGACTCTGGGGAACAAACTTTGTCAGTAGAGGGACAGTATCCTTCTGGTCGTTTCGAGGCCGAATTCTTGTATCATATCTAAATAAAAAAAATACAAATCTGGTCATAGTCATACCAATTTTTTTGATAGTCTGTCCGTGTGTTAACTTCTTCCGTCCGCCCGTTCGATCGTTCGAATTATTTGATATCACAGAGAAGTTTATCATTAAAGTAATACAAACTGCTCAAGGATCTACATGTACCTCCATTCCAAAAGAAATCAAATAATTTTTAAAAAAAATATTCTATTGTTACAATTTTGAGACTTTGTCTAAATGGACTTAAATATTTTTTTAAAAATATATGAACAGATATATGGAGGATTCTTAAAAAAGAACAAAACATCCCACTTCCCAAAATACTACTGCACATAAAAAATGTTACGGTCAAACTTGTGAACAAAGGCTATCCTTTGGAAAGACAAAATAGCCTTTATTTACAGATGGTCTTTATTCGGAGGTCAATTTGTTCTAAATAAATAATGACTGTTTTTTATTACAGAATGGCCTTTATTCACAAGTTGGTCTTCATTCGGAGGTGATCGCCATCACAGGTTTGATTGTATTTGCTTTTATTTTATTATAATTATTGTTATCTTTTATCAGTAGGTGGCATAATTACCTACTGTATAGCTCAAACATTTAATCATAACCTCTAACCTTTTATACACATAACTATTACCAAGACATATCCGTATCCTATTTCAGTATTCCATCTTTTCAAAAAATATCATAGCTACAACACAACAAAAATAAAAAATTAAGCAACGATATACAATGCAACATCTCCAGAGGAGCCCTCTCTTGAGCAACAACATCCCTTCTACGCCAGCATGATTTTTTTCTTACTGTGCGATTTAACTACTAATTCAACCTCCTCTTTAGAGCAACAACCTCTCAACAAAAATTTTTTCTCCCGAATGGCATTGCTTTGGAGCGGTTGCACTGTACACGGAAACGGCGAACACTTGATAATTACTATTATAAGGCAATATTTCTTTTTTGGATATGAACAATTAGGTATTAATTTCAAATAAATAACTTACCCGTGCAATGAATGATTAAACAAACTCTTTAGTATGTCCACATCACTGGCATAGCTGCCTGATGTCAGCATTAGAAGAGAAAAAGCCAAGAAAACGATGGTTACGTCCATCTCTTGTTGTCTTATTGCTGTCTTCACTTTGTACAGTGTCTTTAATTCCACACTATCCCCATTTCAGCTTTTTGTTCAAGCGACTCACCTAGTTATTAAGGGTTGCTTAAAAAGTATGTAATGATTCAGGTTTTGTGTCATACGGTGAAATTTGTCAGCGTAACTGAATGTTCGATAAAGTAGGTTAATATGTTGATCATATTTTTGTAAACTTTTTTCTGTTTTGCATTAATTAAGCTATTTAATTATCAATACAGATGACGCTTCGAACATAATCACATCATACATTGTCTTCTGTAAAACTACTAAAAAGCGTTGGGAATCATTGGTTTGAAAGAAAACATTTATTCTGACAGAGTTAACATGATCAAATTTTCCAATTTCGCGTCTTTGTTTAATGTACTACTTTCATTCTAACGCCCGCTTAGTTTCTAATGGTAGATCGTCAGGTCTGCGAGCATCAGGTTCGTGTGTGGAAACCCCAGGGGCGGCACTTTTTCTCTGTCGAATTGGAGGAAGACATTTTATCTGAGGCCGTTTGTCGCCCACCGTTGATCGTTCATATATATAGCTATGACTTGCGGATAAGTTAAGTGCTAGTATAGAATCCAGGAAAACTGGCTAGGTTGACTGCCCCAGCGTATAACTGAAATAGTGTTGAAATGAAGTATGAAACTCGTTAACTTTTTTTCTCTAAGTTCATTCCAATTTTCCTTAGTAATTAAAAATGGTATCAAAAATGATTTAAAATGAATCAGACCAGTTTTTTATCATGGCATATCAAAATTTTGGGGTTTTTTTGGTAAAAGTTTTTGGACGGCCCTTCTGTTAAGTAATGGTAAAAACTTCGCGAACACGCGTACTAATTTTAACTACGGTTTTGAGCAAGTTCAATTAAAAGCAAATAACTAATTTTTAGTTATATTTTACATACTTATATTTTAAAATAACGGCGTATGTTTGTTCTTTATTGATAATTGGCGATATTTTGTTTATGTCAATATTTTCTAACAATTGCTATCAGCCACGAATTCCATGAGAGTGGAATAATGTATCGGATTTTTAAAAAAATTACAAAGGATCACAGCGGAAATCGGTTATATAACTCTCTTAATTAAACATTACATTTAAAAAAATGATACATGGGTGGTTGCGCCCGAAAGACCGATCCCCGATTGTGGTGCGACATTTGTTCAAAATTATTCTTTCTACGCAGCATTAAATAATTCATTAAAACTTATTGAAAATAGGTTAAATGAAATTACAGTCTTACAAACGTTGTGAAAAAATAGGCCATGAACATGTTTATATACGGACATAGGTAAACTTCGTGCAACAAAACTCATGTCATCACCATTGAAACAGATATGCGGATTTATGTAATTTTATAAATAGCAAAACATTCCTCTGACCAAGGTATGTTAAGAATAGGTAAAATGGAAAAATTCTTCTTTGCCAAGAGACAAACAAAGTGAGTTTGGCTGGTTCTTAACTGTATTTCTGCTACGTATATCAGCGGACAGTCAAACTATAGCCAGTTTCCTTGGATTTTGTGCCAGTACTAACCTTCTTCCCCACAAGTATCAATAATATCAAGACAATCTTAGGAACAAAAGTCGGTTTTCAAATAAGATAATCCCATTGTGAAATTGAAATATGGAGGACATTTTAAAACCCGGTCCAGAAAAAAGTGGTCGTTACAATGAGGTGGTATTAATATTGAACTGGTCACGAAGTGAAGTTTAACTGTATTTAACGATGGCAAGTTTCTGTGTATAAGTGTCTTGCTAAGATATGTCCATAAACTGCCATCTAATTATAATACCAACAGACAGGCGGACGGACAGATGGACGGACGAACGTGATGACAGAGGGACGGCCGGACAGACGGGCGTGGGAACAAGAAGTCCCTTCAACACATGTAAACATATTTTTAGATTTACATAAGATTTTTTGTATGCACTTTCAATCTACGTATTTGACAAATGTACCAATGTTCAAGTGGTCATTCACCGAACACATGTTTCACCGGGGACAAATCGAAGGTCATTGTTGTATAATTATATTTAAACGCAGATGAAGAGTGCATAATTTTTTAATTATGCATCTACAAAAGTTATTAATTTACCATAAACAAGTCCTGCTATTGGCAATTGTTTAGTTTCATAAGTATCGATATAAATTATGCTTAAATAATTGCTTTTTAAGTCAACAAATGAAACACATTGCATACAGATATTGACCTTTTACAAAAAGGATAGCCTGTAATAATTATTTGAATGGTATGTAAAACGTAAGTTTGTTTTTCATGTTCATTCTTATGGAAAGTTTGTCAAGTCACTGTTTAATATGTAAGTGGACATAATGAGGTCAAGTTTTATTCTGTTTGACTAGACCATTGTCACCTTGACCAAGTAACTGTCTTATGAAACAACTACTGTACAAACAAGTGTAATTTACTTTGTAATTTAAACAATAAATCGAATTAAATCTAAAGAACGAGGGATCAGTACGAGCGTACTGGATGAAGTAAGCACGTTGCGCTCAGTATGAAGGTCATAGAGTTTGTAACCCGGGTAAGAGGCACACTTTACCGCAGATTTTACAACTGAAGTCATTCATTTCATGTCTTAACGTTGATACATACTTATGGAATGAGAGAGAGAAGAGAGGGGGATGAGTAGGTTCAGGGAAGAGGGAGGACAGAGTGTAAATGTCAAATAACCCATAAGCCCTTGACTTCCGCAGTACATCACCGAATAATGTTGACTCGCGTGATATGAATGGAAGGCCGAAAAAAACATCTTTCATGGTTACCCGACCGCCCCTATTGATTTGAGCTGACTCCAAAGCTTCAAACGGGAGAATCCAAACTACGAAAATATTTAGGAATGAATCGTACCTCGTATTCTCACAAAAGATGTTTAGAAAAAAAATATAAAGATTTGTGGTTTAGTAATCTATAGAATACAGACAAAATACTTACATTAAATGTGTGGACGAGTAGCCTAAAGAATACAGAATATAGTACTTGCTTAAACTTGTGGTCACGATAATGTTGATGATAATGATGTTGTTGGTGATGGTGGTAATATTAATGATGATGAGGATTACGGTGATCTTGATGATAACGATGATGGTGGTGATGGTGGTAGTGATGATAATAATGATTACGATGATGGTGATGATGATGGTGGTGATGATAATGATGATAACGATGATGGTGGTGATGGTGGTGGTGATGATAATGATGATAACGATGATGATGGTGGTGGTGATGATAATGATGATAACGATGATGGTGGTGATGGTGGTGGTGATGATAATGATGATAACGATGATGGTGGTGATGGTGGCGGTGATGATAATGATGATAACGATGATGGTGGTGATGGTGGTGGTGATGATAATGATGATAACGATGATGGTGGTGATGGTGGTGGTGATGATAATGATGATAACGATGATGGTGGTGATGGTGGTGGTGATGATAATGATGATAACGATGATGGTGGTGATGGTGGTGGTGCTGATGATGATGATGATGATTACGATGATTAAACTCACTGAACAGCAGCAATTTTTATATAAAGTATCGATAAAATTTGGCTTGACTGATAATTAGTGAACAGTTGCTCAATATTTGTTCAGCCAAACATTAATCGACTTCTGATAAAGAAATATAAAACAGAATTCAGTGTTGCTTCTAGTTCTAAATAGAAGCAGGCTGATATGTATGTATGGTTTTATGTAAAAATTGATTAATCGATAGTATAGGAGAAACTAATTACATTAATCCATTGTTTTCATCCTGGCCTTTTTATTGAAATGTCTGAGGGCGGTCGCGTAAACCGGTGACAACAGATTAAGGTCTATGAATTAAATTGATTTCTCTTGCATCTATTGAACTCAATCCAATATGTATTCCTGTCGATTTGTCCGCTTAAAAAAGAATGACATCTTGTAAGGAAAAGTACGTTCAATTTTGCTCTAAGTTTTGAAAGGAGTCAGGTCAATATAATATGTTGCACGGCGCTGAAATTAATAGGTCAAGTTACCAACTTTGACACAGTGTAAAAAATAGATATAATGATATATATATTGTATTGGGATTTGCGTCATATTACATAATATACAAGACAACAGATATGATTCAGTTGAAATTTGGGCAGGTAATGTTGAAAAATGGCAGGTTTTAGTAAAAAGAAATTCAGGGGGAGCATGCCAAGATTGCCTCAGTTCAAATATGGGTCTGGCTACGGCACTGATATCAATTGAAAATGACGTCAGTTGAATACATATTAGTATTTTACAACGCAACTTGCTCTCCTAATAAAATAGCAGATTCTCCACTTTTCAACTTACCAATCAAAATACAGCTAAGTTTGTTTGTCACGATTTTCATGCCGTTTTGAAAGACACTTACAAGTATCACAAAGTAATACAATGCAAATAATCGTTACCAAGACTACACTTCCAACTGCTCCAATCGCATTCGCGGACGCGCGCCTGTCAGTTTTGCAGACAAGTTTGTTTACAAACATCGCTGTTGACGTCCTGTCAACCAAAGCGCCCTCAATATATCGCTTCACGAAATCGTCCTCGTTCATTTGTCCAGTACTAGAGTTTTTGTTACACAGGCAAGGCCATATGTACAGTGGTTTTATTTCATTGTAATTGTAAGGCGATGTTCCAGTAGAGTTTGATGTTGAAATACTTGTTGTTGATTCTGTTGTTATCGTGGTTGTAGGAGTTGTTGTTGAAGGTGTTGTTGAAGGTGTTGACGAAGTTGTTGTTGATTCTGTTGTAGTCGTGGATGTAGGTGTTGTTGTTGTGGTAGTTGTTGAAGGTGTTGTTGAAAGAGTTGTTGAAAGTGTTGTTGGTTCTGTTGTTGTCGTGGTTGTTGGAGTTGTTGTTGAAGTTGTTGTTGAACTTGTTGTGGAAGAAGTAGTTGTTGAAGTCGTACTTGTCAATGTAGACGATGTTGTAGAGGTTGTTGAAGTTGTCGTGGTGGTGGTGATTGATAGACAACTCGGAGGATCGGAAGACCACTTACTGCTGTTTTGACAGACACTGGTACTTTCACCCGTAAGATTATATCCAGGATTACAGGTATATGTAGCTACATCGTTCACAATGCTACCTTCATATGAAACCGTTCCGTCAGCGACATCCATAGGTGCACCACAGTCTGTCGATAAAACATAATTTTTAAAATCAATTTGGTGTAGTGAAATTTCGAACCTTCTTCGTGTCGCTTTTACTTTCCTTTTTTACTAAAAATTTACATATTTCTGACTGATTTTCTTCTGTATGACTACAGGTTTTATTATGGCCTACATCAATATAAGGACCGTTATTTGGTATCAGGGATAGTCAAACCATTTAAGTTTTATTGGGATTTTATTTATGAATTCGTATTTGAAAACTTTAAGGTATTTTATCACACAAAAAGGTCGCCAAATGTTCCACACAAATACCGAAGATATTTGAAATGCACCGTTCAAATGATACACACCATGGATCGTGCAATGTTTTACTTTTTAATAGAAAACACAAATACAGCAAATACTAGTAGAAATCATGGACCTGGAATGCAAGTTCGGAAATACGTCCAGGTAGTTATGCTGCTTATAATGGCGCAGTCATGAGTGGGTCCACATTGTGAGTACATCCTACATTCCGTAAGGGTGGCATCGTACATCCAACATGACACGTTCAGACATACAGCTAAACAACTCGTTGTTGATGTCTTAGTAACAACAAGCGATGGTGTTTCGTCTATCGCTGTGAAAATCTTCAGATCGAACGTGAAAGCTTCACAATCTGAAGTAAAGTATAAGGTTGAAATTGTTAGACTAATCATTTCTAACTTATATACATATTGGGGTAAATAAATTTTGAGTACGTTTGTGATCTCTTTGACATTTTTGGTCATCTGTTTTTATGCGTTGCTGTGCGGCTGGTGGAAGATTTGGTGTTATGCTAATTCCTCTAAGGAGAGGAGAATATCTCTGTGTGAAACACTTTGTAATTGACTGATTGCTTGAAAGCGGGTATGCTGTTGCGTGGCTTATGGTGTGTATTTTTATTTCAAATTGCTTTATGGTGTGAGAGAGAATGTTATTGTGCGGCTGATGGTGGGAGATTTTGATTGCTGATTGTATTAGGGATCGCTGCGCGGCTGCCGATAAATGTCTGTTTTAAGCCGAGTTTGCGGTGTTTGTTTTGCACTGTTATGTATATTTGTGTGTGGTTTTTTTTTGTTCTGATCCGTGGTGGTCATTTTTTTACTTGATAGACTGTTCAAAACGTTTCGTGTGTGGTGTCCGCTTGGAATCCATTTTTTACAATTTGTCTGAAGTGGTGCAAAGTGTAAATACAGTCAAATCTGTGTTTGTGGCCACCTCCGAATAAAGACCACCCAGTGAACAGAGGCCATTCTTTGAAAACCCTGATTATTTAGAACAAACTGGCCTATGAATAAAGACCATCTGTCAATAAAAACCACATTTTGTCTTTCCCAAGGGTGGTTTTTGTTCACAGTTTTGTCTGTAATGTACAGTTACGGCACTTTACCTGCATCGCACGTGTAGACATATGACCTCGTGTCCGAGGGACTTCCGCTGTAGCTAAGTTCGGGACAACTCGCTGATTTGCATCTGTTTTGTGATGGGCGATACTCCACGGCTAGAACTGTTGAATTATCCATCAAATCAATGCAGCTCGTGACGTTGTACATATCTTCAGCATCACCCGTTTCACAAACACTGTGTACCCCACATCTATGACATGTTTGTAGAACACATTGCGCATGCGTCAAAACTGAAGAATGAAATGATGCAACAACATTTACAAAATCGTTGTAATAAGTTATTTATTCAAATGATAATGTTGACATAAGCTTCTAGAAAACGTGACATAGAAAAAATATAATTGTTGCCAAGAGGCCGAGCGTGTGTATTTTACTTTTCATATATTTTCGCGACGAATGATAAAGGGCTGTTTTATTTTTTAAATTTTTGTTAAGTGTCAACCTCATTTTGCAAATCTAGCTACCTATTAAAAATTTCATTTTGAAAGAAACAAATAAATTTTCTTGACTTTAATAGAAACATCTCAATGAAAATATACAAAAAGAACTAGAATCAACTGACTAGTTTAAACTCAGAACACACATATCTAACACATCTGATTCTGATTTTGCGAGTCACTGTTTCCTACGCTTGAATAATGAACAACAATTTAAGAATTAAAAAGGGTCACAATTTAGATTAAAAGTCTACTTAAAGCGTGATTTGCAAACTACAGTCATTAATCTTGGAAGCTGTAGAATCCGATCAAGAAATTGTGAACCTGAATAAAATTGCAAATTTTTAGCTGACGGAGCTCAAAACTTAGGAACACGCGGACGCTTATCAAAATAATAAAACAGAATGGCATGAACTGTGCCGGTATCCCCAAGTTCAATTATTTCGATCATTTTATTACATATAATGCACTCAATTCATTAAATGATGAAACCGAGAATGTACTTTCTCTGTTCGGTAAAACATTCAGTTTTAAAACGGGCTGGTTTCTGAAATCGTGGAGCTCAGAAGCATAAAAAATATGTTGATATAACAAAATAGTGTTCTTTCAAAGAATGACTGTTATTCATAGGATGGTCTTTATTCGAAGGTGGCCGCAAACGCAAGTTTGACTGTATAAATATATGACATGCGTTTTCAATCGTCACCAATGACAGATCTAAGCATAGCTACTAAAAACAAAAAAAAGAAAATTCTTCATACCTTGTGTTCCAAGAATACAAACAAACGCAACAAAAAACACACACTTTGTATTTCTCATAGTGTTCTTTGTAAATATCACTACTTTTTTCATCAGTTTTGATTTATGCGGTAGTCATTGTTAAGGCTCTCATCGCAAATCTCCCACAAACCACAAATGTAACCACTTTTTTCTCACCGACACTTTTTTTCTCGGATTTGTGGATATCCATATCAGGTTAATGGCAGTAATGACATTAAGCATCCATCCTTTCATCTTCGGTCGTTATAATGTCGGCTGCATTGTAAAACAGAAATTAAATATTGATTGCGTTATTATTATAAAAAAAATACAAAGGAAGTCCATATCAACACATGCTCAATGGCCTTTTCAAGTTACGGAAATGATGCAGACTCGTTATTTTCATATTACGAACCTGATTGTGTTCGTGTGATTTTTGCATTGATTCAACCAGGTGTAATTGAATTACATACAAGAGGTATAACCGCCTGCTTTTATGGACGACCTAACTTTGTATATCAATGGACGGATACACATAATAAAAATGTCTATGCACCGGTTGACCCACTGAACAAACAAATAGACAGATGGACGGACGGACGGACGGACGGACGATTGACTGAACAAATGAAAAGGCGGACGGACAGGCGATCGACCACAGAAACAAATAAGCAGATGGACGGACGATGGACTGAACAAATGACAAGGCGCGTGTATTCACGAGAGCTATAGTATGGGGTTATTTCCATTGATTTCCCATTTGATATTTTAACCCCACAAGAGATTTTCTAACCCCACAAGTAAAAATAAACACCACAATGGCAGTTTGTACGGAAAGAACCTCGTAAGGTCCATTTGTACGCTCACCCTAACACGCTAATGTATCTCTCGTACGTACGGATGTACATACGGATGAGGTACGTCCGTACAAACCAAATTGCGACAGACGAATGAACAAATGTACTTGCAGCATAGTGATCAGTATAATATTAATAACTGGTAACATGAAATGTTTGTTTTTATTTTGACATTATGGGTAGTTTGAATTACCATCTACATACTTAATAACAGTGAATTTCAGATCACCTTTCGGGCCAAAATGACGTCAGATATACAATCAAACCTGTGAACAAAGGCCATCCTTGGGAAAAACAAAATGTGGCTTTTATTGACAGATGACCTTTATTCGAAGATCAGTTTGTTCTAAATAATCAGCGACGGTTTTCAAAGAATGTCCTTTATTCACACAGTGGTCTTTGTTCGCAGGTGGTCACAAACACAGGTTTGACTGTATGTCGTAATACTCTGGCTTTGCGTTTAAGTCTGATTTATGGATTAATACTGAAGTATATTCGTGTCTCGGTTTATTTTAACTACACTTTCTTCACCTGTCACATTCCAGCAGAGACCTTTGTAAGATATAATTCCAACACCAGCAGGAGTCTATTTCTCATTTTACAGTGCTTATCGATGTCATTAAACTCTACGTACTCGACATAAGTTCATTCCACTCATAGACAGTTTTTCCCATTTCCCAGCATTATGTTTTATAAACTTGCAACACTCTAACCGCCTAGCAACATCAGCTTCGTGACAAAGATATTTAAGAGTTTATACCCAAATGTCCAAACTTAGTACCTCAGAAAAAGAGACAAAAATTTTGGGAACATTGACAACTTTTATAGGTTTCCATGAAAGAAAACAATTTACTGTCATTTTTTCCAAAAACAATGATAACCCTTTAATTTAACGTCCAATGTCCAAAAGATCCTTTTCAATAAAAACTCAAGGTAAAATACGCAAAAAACACAGTATCAATCTAATTCAATGAAGAAAAATATAGGTCACCGTGCAACATCTTCAATAATTAGTATTTTCTTCTATACTTCAACAGGGGGAATAACTCTTCCGAAATTTTCAACACGCGTCGTAAATAAATTAATTAGTTAAAATACAGGCAGACAGGCAGGCAGGCAGGCAGGCAAAGTAATTTTCAAAGAAATTAAGATGATTGGGTAGTACCGTATTTATAATATCAACATTTTATCAGTAGCATTGAGCAAATACGTCAGTAAGTACAGTATTATGGATACACGAGTAATACTTTAACACTTATCAGATAAGTAAATGTCACAGTTGTTACAACCGGTGTTCTATTGTGGGCATCGAAGATCTTTGATGTGGCCATTAGTAATAATAATAGTCGCTGCAAGTTCCTGAGTTACTTCAAGTTTTTTATCTGCGTTGAGTACTTTATCTGTTGCGAATTTTTTACCCGCTTCATGTTCTTTACCTGATTCAAGTTCTTTGCCTGATTCAAGTTTTTTTACCTGATTCAATTTCTTTGCCTGATTCAAGTTTCTTACCTGATTTAAGTTTTTTTTACCTGATTAAGCACCTTACCTGGTCAAGTTCTTTACCTGATTCATGTTCTTTATCCGACTATAGTTTTTTACCCGCTTACAGTTCTTTTACCTGCTTGAAATCCTTCTACCCGATTCGAGTTTTTTACCGCTCCAAATTTTTACCTGAATCAAGTTTTTTACCCGCTTGGAGTTCTTTAACTGCTTCAGGTTTATTTATCCGTGTCGAGTTCTTCAATCTTTCAAATTCTTTGTCCGCTTCAGTAACATGACTGTGTTTCTTTTCTTCAACACAAGTTCAATAACATTAATATGTACTTGTAAATGGTTTGTATAAGATTAGCAAGGACCCTGTGGCTGGCACTATTGTCTTGTGCTCTAACAAAAGTTCATTTTTAGTCAATTACAACATTCAACGACTATACACTCGGCGGGATTAAGAAATAATAGAAATATTTTCTTGAATCATGACCTACTAACTACGTAAATCAATGACCAATTGAGATCTAAAACAAGCAGTAGGTTTACACGTTGAGTAGTATTCAAAATAAAAAGAACTGTATATTTATTAATGATAATTTATTATTTACATAACCCAAGGTGTCATGTCATTGACGTTTCTTAGCCAGGATAACACTACTGAACTTTTCTTTATGAAAAACGTTGCTGTAAAGAAAACATGCTAAGGTCTAGTATTTGTTTAAGGACAAGAAATTTTATAAGTCGTTGAAGGTGGTGTCCGGACAGAAACGCCACTTAGCAACATGTGGCAAACATAATGAATATATCAATTCAATTATTTTACCCCTTAAGTAAAGGCAAATGACAAAAATATATATGTATTTTGTTCAAAAGTTACACATTTGGAAACCTAAACTTGGGCATGTAAAAGAACGACATCTAGCTGTACGATTGTCATCTATATTTTCTTTAGCATAAAGTATAAAAGCATATGAAAAAGAATAAAGTGAGAAGTCCTAATTCACAAACGCAATCTTACGTTAACCAGTCTCTAGAGTTGTGTTAGGTGGTTGGTAAACCTGACAGTGAAGCTCTTATTAGATGTATGGGGCATACTGATTCAGTTTGGTCTGAATTCGAGCAAGCGAGTGTTTCGAAATAAAAGTCACTGATTTAGATAACTATAGTCCAAGAAGGGTCTTTCTGATACGATATCTGAAAAAGACTTTGTCGTAATGGCTGCAATACTAACAACATGTTGTCTATCCAAATATTGATAATGTAGACAATATAATTTTTTATATATTTCTACTGGTGTTCATTCATCTGTCTTTAGTTTATAGTAATTTATTTTAACTCGATTGTGAAACAAGTAAGTTTGCTTATATTAATCACGTTCGAGTCTGCTTTCTGGATACTACACCAGCAGTGCACCATGTCCGATAAATGGGATTGTGAAACCCGTCGAAGCCTGGATCCGAACTCTGGACCTCCGGATCAGAGGTCGGACGCTCTACCTCGAGACCCCCCGATGCCTCCACATCTGTCTTTGATTAAGCATAAAATTTCAAAAAATAATGTAATAGTGTTTCCTCTGGGTGTGTAACTGCAGCAAAAATATTACCCTTCAGTCTCAGAAATAAAACTATTGTTCACATATAACGAAATATTGCGCCGAGCACTCTCTATTATTTAAGTAATAGTTATCTGATTTTCTCATTCTAACACAATTTTCAAAATAGTAACGATTCCAAGAACCTGGAGCCCACAAGGGGCTGCTTTTAGGGATCACAATACCGGACGTCGTTCTGTATGCGTCATCAGATGACTTGTCAGCGGCGTCAATGTTTGTTCCATCCACCCAAAAGTCTTCATTGTATCCTGAAACGAAGTTAACACTAACAGTAAAAAGCCCGTTATCATTGAAGTTTTAAGTTTATTTGGCGTAAATCAGCATACAATGCCTTTGACATTCAAACATTATACACACAATATTCGGCACATAAAACCTTGTCTGTGGGTGATGTCAAAACATTGCTTATCACTACAAATACCAAAACCCTTTCGATAATATAAGCTGGTGGTCCCAGTCGAGGCAACATTTCTGTATGACAATTTGGCGTATGATATTACAGCCAAGTTCTGTTGTCGAATTCCTCATCAGGGGTTGTCGAGTAGGGCTGCAATAATTACTCGAATCTATCTTGAGATTCGCGTGTACGGATCCAAAGCGTTGTAATTTCGGTTCTAATGCGGCTATTAACAGGTCAAATGTTTTTTTTGTCACTATTCTTATTAAGACATGTTCGGTTACTTTGCTATGGGACTTGTTATCACAAAAACGAGGCAATGGCTGGGCCAATTTAACAATTTAGCACAACAGAATGACTGTTGTCAAACGGTCGTTTTAAATCATAAACCAAATTATTTGTGTTGTAAAAACTTCTTAGAAAGTATTCTTTTAATGTGGTAAATCTGGTATAATACCATTTAATGTATTGCGAAGGAAATTGAGTTTCTCTATTGTTGTAACTTCCACAAGCGCACCAGAACATAGCAGACATAGTTCACGAGCCTCTTGCTGTGTATATAGCGTCGTAACAATCCTGAAGACATTACAATAATTTATAACAGTTTTAAGGAAAGGCCGCATCTTATTAATTTCTTTGGATTTTTCTCGGAAAAAATGGGGCGCTCGAGCGAACAAATTTCATTTGTATGAAAAAAATGTTAATGATTACATCAATATTTAGCATTTTTATGAATAGAATTTGATCTTTAGAAAATTAAACTGTAGTTTTTTGGAGGAAAACAATTCAACATACCAATATGTGAATGCTGTGCTGTCCGTCAGTATGACTTCCTGGTAGTTAGTGGCAACAGGACAAGTCGCTAAATATGAAAAAAAAAACATTGAATAAAATTAGTTCGAGTGTTCAGGTCTGTTCATGGATGCCAAGTGATTTCAGTCCAGGCTTTTTAGACTCTTTAATATGTGAAATGCTGACCATCCGTCCGTCCGTCTTTTCGTTTGTTTTTTTTTTTCCGCCGGTAAGTCCGTCCGTACGAACGAGAGATACATTAGGGTGTTAGGGTAAGCGTACAAATTGACATTATGTGGCTCTTTCCGTACAAACTGCCATTGTGGGGTTAATTTTTACTTGGGTTAGAAAATCTCTGGTGGGGTTAAACATCAAATAAGAAATAAACCGGAATAACCCCATACTGTAGCTCTCGTTAGTTCGCCCGTCCTGTCGTTCGTTCGTTCGCTGGTTAGTCCGTCCGTTCGCTCAGAAAAGAAAATATTTTATAATAAATTCCATACGGATTTTATAGTATCTGCAAGATTTGTGTTTAAAATATTCTTAAAACAGATATAAAACCTGATTAGGTAAAAAAGTAAATTCCTGTGTACCGCTAATATACCCCACAAATATAGGGTCGAGTGGTCAGCAGATTTTTTTCTATTACAATATACAGTCAAACCAGTGTTTGCGGCCACTTCTGAATAAGGGCCACACTGTAAATAAAGATCGTTCTTCGCAAAAACCGTGACTGATTATCTAGAACAAAATGACCAAAAATAAAGGTCAATAACCCAAAATAAAGGTCAATAACCCAAAATAAAGGTCAATAAAGACCACATTTTGTCTTTCTCAAGGATGGCCTTTGTTCACAGGTTTGACTATTCATAAAAAGCAAAACTGAAAACAATGACTGAGTCAGAGAAGTCTTGGGTAAATTCAAACATACGTATCACCATCATACCTGACACGCATTCTCCCTGCATCTCCCATGTTCCATCTTGCAAACACGTGATCTCAGAATGACCAGGCTGTGAGTTTACGTAACCATCGTTACACGAATAACGCAGCTTACTGCCGACGGTGTAAACATTGCCAAAAATTGTTGTACCAATAAAGTTCAGATTATTTCCACACGCTTACAGATAAAATACAAAAAAATGAACTAGGATATGAAATTATAATTAGATGGAAACTAGTTTTTTTTCATTAGGTTTAACGCCGTTGTTCAACAATTTTTCAGTTATAACAACCTAACCAGTTTTCCTGGTCTGCATACTAACCAGTCCTAACTTACCCTTCCAAAAGGAGCCGATAACTTCTCCACATATGGAAGAAAATCGACATAAAGGCTAACCTGAGAATAAAGACCATTCTTTGAAAAACTGTCATTAATTATATGGATCAAACTGACCTCCGAATAAAGGCCATCTGTCAAAAAGACCGCATTTTGTCTTTCCCAAGGGTGGCTTTTGTTCACAGGTTTGACTGTAAAAGTCTGGCGAAAATACCCAACAATGTTTTTAACGACGGAGTCTAAATTAAATTGCTTAGTCACTCCTTACATTGAGATACATTGTATTTCTTACTTGAGATCTAAGCTCACTTTGAATAAAAGAATTATTATTTTATACAACAGTGAGCTGTTTGTTTAGCATAAACTTGAAGGACAAATAACAGCGTCGTATTTTGTTGAAGAAAATTTCTTTTAAACTGCAATTATCGATGAGAACTCATTCTTGTACGGAATTCATTTTGTTAAGTGCAAACTAATTACATAAATGTAATTGGTGACATTTTATGATATGCCTGACAATGTTACTTAATGAATAGAGATAAAAAACAGTTTTATGGAACATTCTAACCTGAATGACACTTCGAATATAATATCTACAAGTTAGAGAGAAGTGATTAAATGAAAATTGGCTGCTTTTGCGTCTTGCAACTAAAACAACACTTAAGACAGAATATTTTAGTACCTTTTTGTATTATAACAAAGAAAAGTAATTGCATTTGAATTTGGAGTGAACTTGTATAAAACGGTCTAAGAAATTAAAAACGTTCCCATAAGTATTTAAGATGAATGAGCCGCGACCGTGGTCCAGTGGTTAGTGCGCTGGACTTGTAACTCGGCAATCCGGGTTCAAACCTTTCTATGAAAATTTGGCAAAAAACGTCGATTTTCCTCCATATTTGGAGAAATTGCCGGCTTCTTGTGGAAGGGTAAGTCAGTACTGAATATTATACAGTCCATTAAAACCGATTAGGTGAACCGGTCGCCGTATATAACTGTGAGAAATTGTTGAAAAACGGCATTAAAAACCAAATGACAATGTCACATAAAAGCTAACAAACAATTCAGGATTAATAACGTCAGGTTTCGAAAGCCATTGTAAGGATACACTCTTTTTATCATGCTTACATTTTCGCCATTGTTAACAGACGATATCTACTGTCTTTTTTTGTTAATGTCAAAATCAGGAAAACTTAAAACCAACAAGCTGATTGGACCGTGTTAACTTAAATATTATTTTCTATTATTTCTGTAAATAGGTTTATCCTTAAAAAATGCTGGTGCGCCGTTACGCGATCCAACCTTTTAACCGCGAGTAGGTAGGTCGGTATTTTTTGACACTACATGTCCTGCATTGAAAACGAAAAACTGAAATACAGACCAAGAATATTGTCAAAATCGCTAAAAATGTGGGTCAGAACATATTTTAATGAGGAAGTCTTGCAGCCACAAACCAACATTGTTTACGGATGTTTAATTTTTAATTAGTGCTTGTCCAACCTTTAATTCTACATGTACTTGTTGTATTATTACGTTCACATTTTTCGTTCCACTCACATGACGAACATCTTACGTCATCGGTCTGAAATGATGAAAACATACACACTTGATATCTAGATTTTTCGTAACAAATATCTAGAGTTATCGCCCTTAATTGTTGAGTTTACAGACTTCCATCAAATCGGATTGTTTTTGTTTTAATGGTGACTCTGGGAGGGGAGGTAATTCTTTCTTCGGAAATTTCATTTTGGGTACACGTATAAACATTTAGTCTACGTCATTCATCAATAATATCGAACGTTTAATTATTTAACACTTAGGAGTAACATTCCTTACTGTGACCCTAACAAAGTAAAAAATTAAGGGAGGTAATTCATGGGCTACGGATTAGCCTAAGCTGGTTCCCATTGATTCTCGTTGCACTGCATCATGGAACGGGGATCAGTATATGGATTAGCCGATATATATGATAAATCTGACTTCTTGAATTCGTGAATCTGAGGTCCGTCTATCTTACGCTCTCCTTATTAAACTAAGAAGCCGGGTTCAATCGCAAACAAGGCTTCCTGCACCAATCATACGACTTTAAAACTCACCATCTCCCACTGTGACTTGTTCCCATACACGTATCCTGGTTTTTCCAGAATCACTGTCACGTGATCGCCCATAATCACGTGACACAATTGAAACCTCGCGAGATAATTTATATACGAACAGTCACGTGTTGACTTGCATTCATAAATGCACTGTTGCAATGAGAAGCTGTTTAATGTCATTAAAATGGAAACGCCATACGAATTTTCCGTGGTGACGACATATTTGTTAAAATGTAACGTATCCATGGCAACCATTTCGTGTCCTCTACACAGAAGTATCCATAACGATAAAAAATATCCGATCATAACTGTTTTCTTAACAAAGACTTGAAATCGTTCTAATTATGCCTACACTACTTGTAAAATATTGCCGTTTGGGAAGAAGCATGTCTTTAAAATTCAATTATGAATTCCCATATTTGTATCTTCAGTTTCAAAATAAAGAAAAACATTATTATACAACAATGCGATTAACTATCTAAAGCCAGCGACATTCAAGAAGAAATTCGACCGTACAGCATAAATTATGAAATTTGTGTGAGAGTGATATGCGTTTTGTAAATCTATGCTTTTAAATGCATACAATTTACCTGAATGAATTCGAGTTTTTTTTACACCTAGGATCTAATTACACCCCTATCATAAACCTAGTTTGTCATATTTGTTCGCAGTTTGCTTGTTTGTTTGTAGCCGATATTTGAATACTGTGTATGTGCCTACATTAATTAACCAAACAGTCACTTCCGGAAATAGCTCGTATACATTTGAGCACGGTGAAATGTTTTACAATTTCAAACGAGATGAAATTTGAGAATTCTTAGCTTTAAGTACAAAGAGGTGCTGACATCGATCACTTTAGGTGACAAAAATATTATTGATTTACTTTTTCAAACCCATTCAACAAAACAAAACATTGAATCATTTACCTGTAACTAAATGGACTCCAGATTCACACACTCTGGTTCCTGAAAAGCGCACGCATTTCAGAAGAAATACCAGGACTCACGCTGCATGTCGTCACTTCCGTCAATCGAAAATATGGCGAGTGACTTACCTTTACGTTTTTTTATACCCACAGCAGCGGCATGGAGATTTTTTTGACAGATTTGCGTTGTTTGATGAGTTTAGATTAAACAACAACGTTTGCACGGGTATAAAAATCACGAAAACCGAGTGCATATGATTTCACGTTGCAGTGCACCAAAGTACAGATAGAGTTAACTGGAACAAGTTTAACACGCGCATCAACCTGATGAAGACTTTGAAAGTCACTTCCTGGTTTCTATATCATTTTAACATTAATTAAGCTGACATCTTACATAAGGCCAGAAAAATACTCACGTTTACTAATCGACCTTAAGGTTTCAAACAGCGAAATCCAAAGTACGAAAATATTTGAGGATGAATCGTGCCCCCAAAATACAATAAGCGTATTTAGAAAAAAGGAAAACTGTTGAGACCTACCTATCCTAATTATTTTAGTCAAGTAACTGTAAACATGACTATTTTTTCTAGCCTTAGCAATACATGCATATAAATACATTGTAATTTATAGTAAGTTGAAAAAAGTTGGACACCAAAGGCTTTCAAAAAACACTTCGGAAAAGATTTTTAACAGTATTTGTTTTCATTTGTACATACTTGTTGAAAGTAATATTATTTTTGATGTATAAATAGGGCCTAATGTATTTATGTAGGTCTTCACTAGGTCTTCCGTGGGTCTTCAATTAGATCGACCGTTTTATGACGTATTTTAAGCTTAATGGAGTTTCTAGATTAAAAAATTGTTTTGTCCCTTCACACCGAGACGTCACCATGAACATCAATAATCTTATATTTAAAGTAATTGCCGCGCGTAATTTAGTGCGCTGGACTAGTAATTCGGCGATCCGGTCGCGGTAGGTCATACCCTTCAATGAAAATTTGATAAAAATGTCGATTTTCCTCCATATGTGGAGAAGTTGCCGGCTCATTGTGGAATGGTTAGTTAGTACTGGTCAGTATACAGTCCAGGAAGACAAGTTAGGTGAACAGGCCGCTGTACAAAAATTGCTGAAAAAAGGCATTAAACCCATTGACAAAAACAAACAAAACAATCAATTGCATTTGTGTGAGCAATCATTCTTTATTTAAAATCATTTTGAAAGCTATTAGTGTCATAAATCAGATATAATGAGTTTGTAGAAGTCATTCTGCCTAAAACGGAAGTTATTAAACGACCATACAGTTGCGTAAATTTTATAAAAACAAGACTTCCGAATACCGCATATTCTTTAATAAACGCCCCGTGGCGTTTCATTTTATAAATACATGTACATTATCTAATTTTTGAAGATTCTTTGAAGATTTTGACCGTATTAGATACAATTTGGAGGATTTATTAAGCATTTGTGAATCCGTTTTTGTTTTTCTCAAATAGGACAGAGCGTTAATTAGGTGGGCGCGTTTATCGGGATGATTTAATGTTTAATAATTATGTGCTTTGTATCCGATATTTGATTAGACTAGATTGCTCACGTTTCCACAGGGTTGTGAGTAAACATTAAAGGCTGAAAAGTGAACATTACCAATAATAGTAAAATGTCAATAAATTGCTCGCCGGATCTTTGGATGTCAAATTTTGAAAAACGTGAGAATAGTAACAAACACGGCGAAGAAAAGTGTGCTTAAATATATAGCGCAACCTCTCCAGAGTGGCCCTCCCTTCAACAACTACATTATTTTCCCTACTGTACGATTTCACTGTTAATTGAACCTGTCTACAGCAACAACTTCTCCACAACAGCATAATTTTGCTTCTCCCAAAGGATGATGCTTTTGAGAGGTTGCACTGTATACAGAAATCAATCACCCACAAGAGCACATTAACAGAGGACAATGAACACCTATAAAATGCACAGACAAAAAGTCAACTGATGAACAATGGACCTATTGACAGATATTGGCTGTTCACAAAATGTTGGTGATTTGGAGTGATGTTCATTAAACTTGCACCAGATATAATGTTGCGTATGCCTTCAATTGGAATTTTCCCATTTATACAGATGGTGGGGACTTCTGTATTGAGGCCTCTGACTCGTAAACACTATACCCTTACCGCTGTGAGTTCGACTCCTACCTGGCACCAAATTTCAAATGTGAGGAAGTTGTTCAGCCAGCTTACAGAAGGTCGGGGGTTCTACCCAGGTGTATGCCTGGGGCCTCATCTGCCGTTAAAGCTGGAAAAGTCGCTGAAAAAAATATCCTGGCTATTAGTGAGCTGTTAAACTCAGAAAAAAATGTGTCGAGTTAAACGGCCGTCATCACTTCACATTGCCCAAAGATTATTACGGACTGGATTTTAAAAAAGATATCAGTTGAGTGTTTTCTGTGAGAGTCCTTTTCGCTTGTCCTTCCTTTTAACTTTTTGTTTATCTTTTGTTTATGACGTACTACCCCCTTGTCCACTTTCTTTGCCTTTTTCATCTTTGTGCTATTTTTGACGTACTGTTGTTACTGTGATATTCTTTCGGTGATTTTCGACATTTATCTATCATTGGCCTAACTTATTTGCACAACCTTTCGTCTTCATGGCTACTTTTCGTTTTTTTTATCTTTTCGTTTTTTTTCTTCTTTTGGTTTCACTCTTGTGAAATCTTTTTAAATCTTAGTCAAGTATATCTTTTCATCGAGGGTGTCTAGATTGCACATGCAAGGTATGACACTTCTTTAATTTAGGTGTAAAAATGCTTCTGGTTTCATGTATGCTCGTTAAAAGTAGAGTAGGTGGGTCGGAATTTTTTATCATTATCATCTTTGAACGTCGCTGTTGAGATTATTTTTGTGCCTAAAGGTAAAACAAGTAAGACAGTGGATGTACCGTTCCATGGACCTAATAAAAAGTCTAGGTTCACGGGGAACAATTAAGTTAACTCGAGTAACCAGAAACAAACAATTTTTACGTCTGAGAATGTCCGTCTGTGTAGCTCAGTGGGGAGAGTGTTAGGTGTAAAAACTTCAGATTCATGAGTTCAAATCCTGAGCACGGCACAAGTTCTCTGTGACGACTTGGTTAAAGTTACGGTCATTCATCCTCCATCGCTCATCATTGTAATGGAGAAGTTTGTATAGCACCCAAAACTGTTCTACACAATTGCAATAATAATAATTACACGTATGACATAAGCGATAGATTGGTAGCTTTCGGATTAAAGAGGTTTTCGGATATCAGGGGATCTTGTTACAGAGGTTCTGTGCAATAACAAAAAATAACTACAAAAATACGGATATATCATAAGTAACATTTTACAAAAGTACTATTACAACCATTGACAAGTTTTACATAATACTTATAAAATATGTTTGTATTATGAAGTAGCGAAATTGCCCATCACCGGAAATGTTCTTTTCTCGGTAAAGTTTACAAATTCGAAAGTTAGCCACGAAATGAATCCACTATGGACGGTGCATCCACCCCCGAATATTGAAATGGTCCTTCGTTAGAATTTGTACTTCGTATCGCCCGTTTCGGAGTTCCCTCCGGAGACAAACACAGCCTTCACCATGGTCCCCGACTCCCGCATGAAAACACTCCCCACCCATCTGAAAAGGAAACACATGTATCAATAAAAATGAACTTAATGATCAAAGTACGGCAGTTGATCTGAAGGTCACGAGCTGAAGTCCCGAACGGCTTATGGGACACTACGTGAATGATATATGTAACCCAAGAGCACTGGTTAGTGCTTATAAGTAAGCACGGAGCATTGGTCAGTATCGGAAGGTAACCAAGAGGCGCTAGAATTACTGGTAGGTACTCAGGAGTGCCTGCTAATACCGGTAGGTAACCTAGGCGCACAGGTTTGTCATTTGTGCTGGTAGGCAATGTAAGTACATGTAGTAGGTATCCCAGAAGCCATAGTTAGTACTGGTAGGTCAACATTCCGGCACACATTACTAAATACTGTTTATGAACGTTAAAAATACCCACATTAAATTTTTGGTATCGCACAATAATGTTAATTTGTTCATACCCTAATTCATTAAAGTAGGGCACGTTTATAGTGAATTCCTGGGGACCCGAATAATTACATGTATATGCATGTGCTTATTTGTATTTAGGGGGGGGAGTAAAAGGTACACTATTAATTATACAATAGATCGATAACGACGGTAATTGCTGATAATTAAACTGTACCGTCGTCTTTAAATCGGATTACTTCGAATAGGCGTACATATTGAAACATGTGTTGTTTACGATTTAAATTTTTTCAGCGGTTTTAATCAGAGACCGCAGAATCGCAGAAATATTACCTCCGCAGAAATAATCCGCTATACGTTATTTCATTGTAGCGCTATAACCGTGTTTTTCTGTACCTCAGCACTCACCTCTCTACATTCGTCGGACAAATCGTAGCACTGGTCTTCCAAGAACCAGTTTGTTGAACATAGTCCATACATCGCTGACGTCACATTTATAAATGCCACCAACACAAGAATACTAACCAGTATCCGGTTCATACTTAAATGTTTATGACTGAAATAAATTACGCGTATTTAAAGTAAATGACAATGCTAGGTGTTAACGGCCATAATTATGTGGTGTTTGCTTAAGTCGTGTAACGACAGTCAATTTCGGGAAATCAGATACAGTATTATTACAGGTTATATTGTTTAAAACACAGTCTTCTAAAAAGGGTCACGTGATTTGTATCCCAATCAGAGAATCTTTTTTTTCTGTTCCGTAGCTGAACTTTTAATCTGAACTTTCAAACAGGAGGCCGCAGCCGTGATCCAGTGGTTAGAGCGCTGGACTTGTAACCCGGAGATCCCGGTTCGAATCCCGGTCGCGGCAGGTCATACCCTTCCATGAAAATTTGACAAAAATGTCGATTTTCCTCCATATGTGGAGAAGTTGCAGGCTGCGTGTGGAAGGCTAAGTTAGTACTGGTTAGTATACAGTCCAGGAAAACTGGTTAGGTGAACCGGTCGCTGTATATAACTGAAAAATTGATGAAAAACGGCGTTAAACCTCAGTGACATTATGTCACATAAAAATTACAAACAGGATTGCCTCTGTGGAGACAAAGATCAGTCATATAAATGATAACGCTAAAAATATTTAGATATAAAAGTAAGATACGAAGATAGGGAATTTGGGGGGAGATTTTTTTATTATTCTTGAAAGCTGCTGCTGAGATTATTTTTGTGCCAAAAGGTAAAAAAAGTGATACAGTGGAACCCCTCTAAACCGGTCAAGCCAGGGACCAGGTCATTTGACCGGTTTAGAGGAGATGTCAGATTAGAGAGGATTTTTGAATTATACAGTAATGAAATCGGGACCAAAACATTTGGCCGATTTAGAGGGGAAACCGGTTTAGAGAGGAACCAGTTTAGAGGGTCTCCACTGTACACTGGATGTACCGTTCCTTGGACTATATAAAGATAGTCTAATGTCGCGTAAAAATTAAGGGTAAATCAGGTAACCAGAAACAAACAATTTTTAAGACTAAAATATCTTAAACTCAAACTACGCCGGTCTATCATAATCTATCATATCTGTGCAGCATATCACATGTGAACAAAGATCAACCGACCAAAAACCAGTGGTCTTATTTCCAATACAAGCATTCGCACATTATTATTACTGTCAGTTTTGGTTTAAATTTTTGATTATCAAATACAGTAAAAAACCTAAACCCGGACCCCTTCCGGACAGGACCAAAAGTCCGGTTTTCCGAGAATTCCGGTTTTCAGAAAATTATTCATTATAGAAGAGAAATAAATGGGACAAGAAAAATCATCCGATTTTCAGAGAATTCCAGTTTTCAGGGAGTACGGTTTTCAGGGGTTATACTGTATCTTTAAAAAAGCTGGGTTTAAAATAACACATTAAATTTGTAAAACAGTAATACATTTTAGTTATAATTATATTCTACTCACATAAATTTGTAAAAAGTAAATAATAAACATACCTTTACCAATTTGTTGAATTGTTTCGCCTCCACGTTTATTTTCCAGTTTTAAAGCACACAAATAATAGCCAGGCACATTGGAAACGTAGATGTAATATATTTCGTATTTTATTGGATGAATGTGTTGATGAAGATAAGAACCGTACGATTTGGCAGAACTTTATCGTTAACCCAGCAGAACTTTATCGTTAACCCAGCAGCAACGTGCGTGCGTGATTTTACAATAAAAATAATACGTGTGAGGAAAATTAAACATTAAACAGACGGCTTGCAATCAAGATAAAATGAAGAATTTCGAGGAATGTTAACATTGATTTAATACTTTCTCAATGTTCAGAAGGTGGAACAGTATGATATAACTTTACTGTTTATTGTTTACAATGCAACCAATGTACCATCCAGCCCCTGAGTGGGCGAGTCAATTGCCTATCAGCTGGGTTCAAAGATTACATTTTTGTATGTTTACAAAATATATTACTTAAGTCATTTCAGAATTCAGTACACCTGTTCGTTGTAGAAATTATCCTGTTTAACCACCCAGGGGTTGGACTGTATATTCTGGCTGTGTGACATTTGTTCTGAATTAATTCCCAAGTTCTATGTATAAAGTGAAAAAGTGTTTTTTTTTCTTTATCGTATGACTGGTACAAATAGAGTCAGACTTCATAGCAAGAATTTTACCTCTCCCTCTCTCCCCACTCTCATTCTCTCAGCATCTCCCACTTTCCAACTGAACTCTTCCTAACCCTCTTATCCACCTCTCTCTCAAGTCCATCAGCTCTGTTTTCTCTCACACAAACTTCTTCTCTCTCTCCCCCCTCTCCCTTAACCCCTTTACACAACTGCCGAATCAAAAGAGCTTGTGCGTAATACGTCTGTGTTTGTTTATCCCCTCATTGCGGTATATAAGTAATAATTGAATCAACCACACAATTGAAAGCCCAATTGATTTAGAAAACATTAATATTTAATTCATTGACACATACCAAATAAATTCAGTAAGCAAATATCAATTAATTCAGTAAACTTGTACTAATTATTTCAGTAAACATATACAAATTCGTTCGGTTAACATATACAACATATATATATTGTATTGTATTGTATATATATATTAGGTTGGTATATGTTTTACTTAATTAATTGGTATAAATCAGTTAAATTAATTGGTATTTAATTGATTTATTTGGTATATTTCAACCGAATTAAATCTATATATATATATATATAGATTTAATTCGGTTGAAATATACCAAATAATATATATATATATATATATATATATATATATACAATACAATACAAATATATATATATATATATATATATATATATATATATATATATATATATATACAATACAATACAATATATATATATATATATATATATATATATATATATATATATATATATATATATATATATATATATATATATATATATATATATATATATATATATATATATTATTTGGTATATTTCAACCGAATTAAATCTATATATATATATACAATACAATACAATATATATATATATATATATATATATATATATATATATATATATATATATATATATATATATTATTTGGTATATTTCAACCGAATTAAATCTATATATATATATATATAGATTTAATTCGGTTGAAATATACCAAATAAATCAATTAAATACCAATTAATTTAACTGATTTATACCAATTAATTAAGTAAAACATATACCAACCTATTCACTGAACATATACCAAACAATTCAATTAATTAGTACCAATTCATTCAATTAACATGTACTTGTACCAATTAAATTGGTCATAATGATACTTAATGACTAAACTCAATAAAATACATAATAAGCACCTGATATAATATAGCAATAAACTTTGTCCAAAGCAAGTCTTAAACTCGATGTTATACAGTACAGCTTCAGAGATAACGTCATATTTTTTATATTTGTATCCAGGAATATTTAGTAACCAGTCACATCTGCTAATAAAAATTAAGGTAAGGGGTTATATTGCGGTTGACCCTTTCCTTGAAAGTGATCCTTTGTGAGGGTCTTGTACTCCGTTTTGTTATCCACTGGATTTTTTACAGCTTTGAGGCAAACGCAACCATCCCCATGATCACCAACACCTGGGTGGTAACATTCCCCTCCCATCTGAAAACGAAACGAAACATTTCTATAATATCAACATTTTGAAAACACCATTAGTGTGTCCGTTTAAACTAATGTTACAAGTGAAAGCGTTGGCGTGATAACAGCTTCATATTTTTCCTCTGGGGTCGCACCAACAGCCAGGGTCATTTGGCGACGGTCCCAATTTTAACGCTGGAAGAAGACCCCATGTGCACACCAGGGTAGAACCACCGACTGTCCGTCTGGACAGCCTCACCACGTGTGAAATTTGTTCCTGTGTGGTATTCGAATTCACAGCAAGGAGCTAGTGATTATTAGCCAGAGACCATAACTACTCGACCACGGTGGCCCCCCTTGAAAGCTTTATAGAACTTAATTTAAGTCTACATAAGCAGTGTTCCTACAAATACAAATCAAAGATCAAAGCACTGATATATTACTCCCGCGAATCTAGTTTATGTTAATAAAGTAAATTCGGATGAGAAAAATTATTTGTCCAAACTGGAGATTGAACCCAGGACTCATAGCACTGTAGACGAACACTGCAGCCGCTGTTGGGAGTGGCCCATGTTCCTATAGTCACTATATTAACATAGGTACATAACTCTGAGACGATATCGATACGTACCTCTCTGCATTCGTCGTTAAAATCGAAGCATCCATCAGTGAACCAGTCTGTTGAACACAGTCCATACATTGCTGACGTCACATGGATTATCAACACGAAACACAAGGTGGTGTATATCATTTTTACGTTCATAATGAATGTTTTTTTCTGGCTGCAATGATAATAACAAATACGACGATACGATCTGAAAACATATCTTGGTAAAATACATATATTATTCAGTTTGCTGTTCATATCAGTCAGCATGCTGCAGGTACAAAAGATGGCCGGTCTATCGTATTAAACACCCATTAGTGTGATTTCTTTTCAGTTATATACGGCAGCAAGTTCACCTAACCAGTTTTCCTGGACTGTATACTAACCAATACTAATTTACCCTTCCACAAAGAGCCGGCAATTACTCCACATATGGAGGAAAATTGACATTTTGGTAAAATTTTCATAGAAGGTATGACCTGCCGCGACTGGAATTTGAACCTGGATCTTCAGGTTACATGTCCAGCGCACTTACAACTGGACCACGCTAGATGCATGAAGCGTAGTTAGTTGATTGAAAACTGTTTCAGTTTTAAGTTCCCAGTACTTCTGACGTCTTTGCCAAATCTAAGCCAGTAAGACTGTCCGGTGTTAATTCAGCAGTACTATTCATAAAATGATGTGAATTTTAATCATTTGTAAAGATTATACAGCAGCGTTTAGGATACGATAAAGTGTGCAAATTTAACTAGCTTCACACCCGTTCAGAATGTGAAGAACGACAAGTGATGTTATTATGACAAGGAAGATTAGTCACTCGGCAATAAAACTGTCAAAATTCAGCTTTGCTTGAAGAATCACGTCAGTAAATGTATTATGTTTATTGGTGGCTTTTCCTAAGATTAGCACATCGGACCTCCTACGCAGTAGACTTCTTTCACACTTTTCGCAAGAAAACACCAACCACGTGCTCCTAAAAATTCCAGAGTTTTGTTCTCGCTTTTTAATCAGAGAACGCCTAAATGTAGTTCACATTACCACTGAAGCAATGATCGAAGGATTTCAAAAGATTATCCTGCAGGTACGTCAATGAAGCCGCTTATATGAGAGAGACTAACGAGACACCGATTGTAATTTGCTAATTAAATTGACCTTCGAATAAAGGCCACCAGTCAATAAAGGCCAGAATTTGTCTTTCCCAAGGGTGGCCTTCGTGTACGATTGGTACGGTCTTTTTTCGATACCCCAGTTAGATAATATGGTCACATCAATATTAGGACCTCTATGGTCCGGAATGGTGCATTAATATTGATATCTTACTGTATAATAGTCAGTTTTTGTTACTTCAGACCTGACCTTCCTTGTATTAAGGTGCAACTATTCTTTTCAATTTTTACACCCCCGCTACTCGTATAAAACATATGTTGTCCTAAACATCATTTCCGACATAAAGGACACAGTGATACACTCAATTATGCATTAATAAACTCGGTAAAAGACAGACAAATGATTCATTAAATAGTTGTATAATTAATACGTTGTAAAACATGGAATTAGGAAAAGGAACCACAAGCAACTTAAATTTTGTCATGCCAAGGGACATTGCAAGCACGCGTTAAACCAAGAATGTCAGTTAATGTACTTACATTTAAATTCCAAATCGTATTTGAATTTCAAACGACGAGAACTACTTCCAAAAATTTGTAATAAAGCTTGAACAAAACATTAAGTAAAATTCTGACAATAAATTTCTACAGTAATGTCTACATAAAGATATGTTTGAAAGCAAGAATACTTTATCTAATTTTGACAATCGAGTATATGTATACATACGCATAAATAGATCTATTTGTTCATTGTTTATGACGTACAGGATTGTTGGCTAAAGGCACCAGCGATGATATACATTTATATTTAATTTCATAAACAACAACATAGCTTGTATTCATGAACATAGTTTTCTGGTTTAGAGCCCGTTCCTGTCTTGGAACTGCTGTTACATCGTCGTCAAGAACATGTACAATGTACCATGCCTCGAGAATAGATCCCGAGGTCAGTAGACGATCTACCTGTTGAACTATATGGGCGGAAAGACGACCATGGAACGACAATGGAACAAGATTATAGTGATGCTATCTTTGCCCTTTTTGAAATATTGATGAGCTTATAATATAATTCTCTGGAGCTGACGAAAACACGTTTTATTTTGCGGAATGTCGACTTTCTTTTCAGAAACAGCTTACTAATCCTAAGTTATTCGGAGAACTTTGAGCTGTATGGCTAACTTCTAAAAATTTGTTGCATTGGCTCAGATGGCCGTTATGATCACGTGACTTGTTTTAATATTGATTAAAATTGGCCTTGGTAATTCTGTTGGATGTACTCACGGTTAGTCTTATGTCTGTATTTTACTTACATATGAAACTATTTCTTGATATTTTAATTACTTACTGTCAAAAGAGAACGCTTCATGTACCTTTAATACAACGTGTTGCAGCATTGTTAACACGTTGTAATTAATTAAGAACTCCTCATTGATGTACAGTAATAGCATTATTTTCTAGATAACAAATACATGTAGGACATTTGTTACAAATGACGGTCGACGCGTCAATTATCACAACTTCGTGATACTGAAACAACTTTTGTTACGTCGTATGTACGTCACTTAGCGACATCAATATCAAGACTACGTCATTGTTGCAACCACTTATTTTCGGACAGGTTTCCAATATTTCTTCCAAATTGGATAATAAGACTACCTTTATATGAGAATCAATTTGTTTGGTCTAAAAGGTGATCTTAACCCTCATAATACCGCATTTCCCCGCATCTGAAGCAGGCGACATTTTGGTAAAAGATTGTAGTAAAAGAAGCCTTTGCTTGTAATAAGTAATGGCTTTTTTACCACAATGATTTCCACTCTGTAAGAGAAAAATAACCCAATTTTCTTTAATAAATTGATCTTTTGTACATTACCTTTGAATTTGGAAGAGTCCAAAAATATGCTTATGAGGCAAAGAGTTAATAAAGAAGTTTTACAGTACCTGCAGGACGAGTTTGGATTATCTGCTTATTGTGGAAAGTATCACGTGACACAGTTTGGCTGTATTGTGGAGGCAGTGATTCTACTCACTTTTACGGTACAAGGTTTCAATATGTGTATACAGTAAAACCACTGAAAACTGGAATTCTCTGAAAATATGACGATTTTACAAGTCCCATTTGTTTCTCTTCTATAGTCAATAGTTCTCTGAAAACCCGAATTCTCAGAAAACCGGACTTTTGGATCTGTTCGGATGGCGTCCGGTTTTTGAAAGGGTTATAATGTACATCCACAATTGAACGGGTACCAGTCTGTCCCAAACTTAAACTGGTTGTTGTTCCGTGTTGCCTAAATCTCTGTACAGACAAACTGGATTACCTGTTCCTGTCACTGCGTTATAGGTATTTTTCAGAGTACGCTGGGAACCAGACTACAATTACTTCATAGTGCTTCGACTTTATCATCAGTTACTACGACCACACCAGGATGTTCAAGGTCATTATTTACATCACTAAAGTTCACGTCAAACTAATTTGACAGATCACGCATATTGTGATAGTCATTTTATGTGTCAGTTATGGAAGTGAGTGTCGATACATCATGTAAGATATATGTTTACAGTAAAACCTCAATTATCAACCACTTGTGTATTACAATAATCTCATCATAACCTCACGTATTTCTTGATTACTATTTATGTGTTTTTACTGCAGTTGACTATAGTTAACTGTAAACATGGCTGTATCTGCTTTTAGCCTCAGCAGTCCACCACTCTACCCGGTGAGTTATTGGCAAGTATTAAGACTTCGCACAATACTTTCCAGACTATTAAACAAATATATAAGCTCAGCTGAGATAAATCTCTTTCCTTAACCTTCAAATATGACCTTGACATTCAAATATAACCTTGACCTCAAGAAAACATTATTAAAAACAAACAGTATAAAATATTAATATTTATTTCATATTTAACATTATCACAAGATTTACAGACAATAGCACTGTTAATTGAACTACAACATTACAATATAGTGTGGTATACAAACATCAACCAATAATATCAAACACGATACATTGATCTCAATGCTAAGTGAAACTTGTGAGAATATTCTCATTAATGTTACTCAAAGCCTTAAGATTAATCTCATGAACTTCAGCAATAAATACTTGAGTATACTCTCACTGATAATTGAAAACTTGAGATTAATTGCTTTGAATTAAGAAATCTATAGAATTTAGAACATAAGTGATTTAGAGATTATACAATCTTAATTGATTTGATAGAAAGAAAACCGTCAGATTAAACTCATCATATCCAGATACTTAAGAGTAACCTGTATGATTAATTCCTTCTAATTTCTAGCAAACATTGAGATTGTACTCATTAAACTCAGCACATGTACCTAATTTTTGATACATCTCTCCGCTTTACAGACATACCAAACTGTGGGACCAATTTCTATAATTTTAGTAAACAATTTGGGCCCAATCTCTACCATTAGCGAGCAAAGTGAGAGCAATCTCTCTATTTTTAGTAAACAACTTTCACTACTTTTAGTGAACAAATCTCTTTTAGAGACCAATGTCTATACTATTAGTGAACCATTAAAGACCTATGTCTATTTCAGTGAACAAATGGACAGCAATCTCTCTATTTTAGTGCATGAATGGAAAGCAATTACTCAATGAGGACCAAACTCTCTGTTTTTAGTGAACAAATGAAGGCCATACTCTTTATTTTTAGTGAACAAATGAAGGCCAAACTTTCTATTTTTAGAGAACAAATGAAGGCCAAACTCTCTATTTTTAGTGAACAAATGGAGGCCAAACTTTCTATTTTTAGAGAACAAATGAAGGCCAAACTCTCTGTTTTTTAGTGCACAAATGATGGCCAAACTCTCTATTTTTAGTGAAAAAATGAAGACCAGACTCTCTGTCTTTAGTGCTAAAATGAAGTCCAAACTCTATTTTCAGTGAACAAATGAAGGCCAAACTTTCTATTTTTAGAGAACAAATGAAGGCCAAACTCTCTATTTTTAGTGAACAAATGGAGGCCAAACTTTCTATTTTTAGAGAACAAATGAAGGCCAAACTCTCTGTTTTTTAGTGCACAAATGATGGCCAAACTCTCTATTTTTAGTGAAAAAATGAAGTCCAGACTCTCTGTTTTTAGTGCTAAAATGAAGTCCAAACTCTATTTTCAGTGAACAAATGAAGGCCAAACTCCATTTTTAGTGAACAAATGAAAACCAATCTTTCTGTATTAAAATATCAAAATAATATTTGTGAATATCTTTATTTGTTCTTTGACTAAAGAATTTATCCCATTTATGAAAAGATTAAATATGACTGATAAGCCAGCATTTTTTTACTTGGCCTTATACAAATGAAAATAAAATGTTCAAAATGTTGTGCATCATGCAGAATGTTGTATACTTCATTATTCTGTTTCATTGCACTTGTTCCCAATAAATTATTATAACATACAAAAAATACAACAAATGAAAAATATTTCTTGTACGACAAACAAATTACAATCTCATTCAACATTACAATTACAATTTATTACAAATTACAAACAAGCATGCACGTCTAAAGACATCAAAAATTTACACTCATTAACAGCTGTCATGGATTAATATTAATTTATTAAAGTCCAACTGCTGTAAAATAATATACAATTAAAGAATTATGAAATCTAGGCCAGTAGACCTTTTCACAAAATTTCTTACGACCTGCCTTAAGTTTTGAGCTCATGAATATCTTAATTTTTATGTCATTTTCACTTTACCACTCATAAGAGAAAAATTTGCTCTTTATTATTATAAATCCTATGATTCAAAAATGAAAACACAATTGTTTGCATCACAAAGCTCTATCTTTGTAAAACAAAACAAATGCAGCAGCCATGTTTGTTTACATTTATTTCTATTTCAGGATTAATTTTTACTTGTTTTTCAATATTTCACGCTTAAAAGTGGGCTGCAGATGACAAAAAGGTTTTGGTGCTTAAGATTTTCTGAAGAACTTTTATGAAAAGGAAATTCATCAATGAAAATTGTGAAAAGGGCAACAGATAAACAAAAACCATCTGTGCGCATAGACAATTAGCTGACAAGACCTACTGTCAACAATGGCTACCTGTCAACAAAGGTCACCAATGAATAAAGTTAACCTGTCAACAAAGACCATCGGCTAACAAAGTCCACTTGTCAACAATGGCCACCTGTCAACAAAATACCTGTAAAGAATGACTACCCGTCACCAATAGCCGCCTGATAATTATCAAAAACTGTCAACAATGAACACCTGTCAACAGTGAACACCTGTCAACAATGAACACCTGTCAACAATGAACACCTGTCAACAGTGAACACCTGTCAACAGTGGACACCTGTAAACAATGAACACCTGTCAACAGTGGACACCTGTCAACAATTTACACCTGTCAACAATGAACACCTGTCAACAGTGAACACATGTCAACAGTGAACACCTGTCAACAGTGGACACCTGTCAACAATGAACACCTGTCAACAGTGAACACCTGTCAACAGTGAACACCTGTCAACAATGAACATCCGTCAACAGTGAACACCTGTCAACAGTGAACACCTGTCAACAATGGCTGCTGCCAACAGTAAAAAGGGAACTTAAACATAAGTTTTCTCCTCTGACAAAAATCGTAAGAATTTTTGTGAAAAACGCAACAAATCCAATCAACTAAGTACAACCTCTAACAGAAATTATCTGTGACCAGAAGCCACCTGTGAGCAAAGTCAAGTTGTTGACAAGACCACCTGTCAACAAAGATTAACTGTCAACAAAGATTAAGTGTCAACATTTTCAAATATTTTTTGGTTGGTCTAAATATAAGAGGTAACTCTGGTTCCACAATGAGAAGAAAAACCCCTGTCATAAGAATATTCTGTGCATACATCAAATATTTATACTTCTGTTACCAGGCAACAAAATGATGCATTTGAAAATTGATGCCAATTAAATAACAAAACTAAGTAAGTATACAAAATGTTTACACACATCATACACTCACATTATACAAAATCATGAGCAGCTAATTGTCATAAGTTAGTGATGTTGCCATAGTAATGCTTTATCTATGAAAGAAGGGACATAACTCCAGCTAATACTATTAGATTTGAAAAAATATCAGCCACAGACATTGCAACATCATGGTGGTTTTGTAGTTAAACTTTAATTAAAATCTGAGGTATGCGGTGGTGTGGTCACCAGGATTTTGGTCACTTAACCCAATACATGCAAAACTGATCCAATCAACGGTCATTGTAACATTTAAGTGATCAATGTAATCATATATCATATTTGCCTATGTTTTATCATTGAATAATACATGGCTTGACTTCCAATATTGAGGGTTGAGCTTTTGTGGCCTCTGATTAGTAATCACTAAGTTCCTAACTGCTGTGAGTTCAAATCCCAAAATTTCATATCCGAGGAAGCTGTCAAGTTAACTTACACAAGGTCGATGGTTCTACCCAGGTGTAAGCTTGCAGTCTTCCTCCACTGTCAAAGCTGGCAAGTTGCCAAATGACCCTGGCTGTTGGTGCAACGTTAAACCCTGGTGAAAAAAAAAATGTTATATTGTCCATATTGCATATTGTGTAAGAAGGCCTCATAAGATGAGTCTTTATTTACAAGGACATAGACCCAAAAGATGGACCCACAAGATGGACCCAAAAGAGACTGAAATAAAATAAAACCATACTTTTTATGTAAGAGTTTCAATAACTTGGTACATAAGAATTTCTTAAATGTTTAAAAATGTATAATTATTAGCATATACCACAGTTTGCCCTATTAGCCGTTGGATGACCCCAATTTACCTCCAACAAACAAAGCCAGCTGACAAATAATAACAATACTAATAAATTTTGTGCCTTAAAAAATTAACCTTTGTGCTTATTTATCATGGCCATAAGACGCAATAAAATAAGCAAACATACATGTTAAATACAGTAAAACAATAAATACAGTAAATCCTCACATTAGCGACCACTTCTATATGACAACCCTATATTTTGAGTCTGGTTTTCAACATTTACTCTATAATTCAATTTGATAATGAGACCACATCAAAAATTTATGCTAAGACTGATTTTTTTTCAGTAACAAAAGTGGTCTTAATATCGTAATAATTAACAACTCATTAAAAATATCACATGTTTTGAATCATTGAAACAACATTTAAAAAAAGTAAAAGGGCCTGATTTCAGAAATAAGAACTGTTTTATTTCAAAATCTGGGGATGCCTTTCATTTGACAGAAAATATTAAGATAAATATAAAAAAGGTGTGCCAGGAGTTAAAATGCTGTATTTATTTAATACAACACAGAGATCCTCACAGGAAAATATTTACAGCCTGAATCATACTGTCGAAACAAGGTATGATTCAAGTTTGCACATGACAGTATTAAATCTTCATAGTCATAAAAAGTCATCAAAATTAAGTTACTAATGACCCTTACCCAGTCAAGAGTTTTTCTTGTAAGTTTTCAAAATTATAATATTCTGGGGACTTTGGAGGTTGAGTGGTTATGGCATCTGACTAGAAAATCACCAGCCCCCTACTGCCGTGAGTTTGAATCCCATCTGAGACCAAATTTCACATGAGAGGAAGCTGTCCAGCTAGCTTACCTAAAGTTGGTGGTCCTGCAGTCTTCTGGTACAATTAAAGCTGGAAAATTCGTCAATAAATAATGATTTTTGGTACAATATTAAGCTCCAGCAAAAAAAAGAATATATATAATTTTCTAGAATTGAATCCCTTAAATTTTGAATAATATTAATAATATGACAGACAAATGACCACAAACACACACACTCTTTTACATAGTAGCAGATTATCATTAATGAAAATTGTAAAAAATAATAATGACTAGACTTTTATATTCTCAATGTGTTTTTTTTTTCAAAATTAACATTTTCATGTTTAATTGTCAGCAATACATGGTAAACGATTATCTCTCCATACGAAGTGATACGTTAAAAGCGATTCAACTTGACAGTTATGTTAGCTAATAAATTACTTTACAATTGTATCTTATTTTCATTCCAGATAACTTTAAGATAAACAAACATAAAAATTTACAAGAAAAGCATGTTCAACTATAGGAAACTACAAAGTCCCATCAAATCGAAATTTCTCTGAATTAGATCCAGTGGTTTTTATCACCTTATGAGAAAGGTGACAAGGCCCTTGGACAGGGGAAAAGTTCTTTGAGAAGAATAGGGGGGGGGGGGAAATAACATGACAAAAAAATAGTTATGCTCCAAGGAATTGATTACCAACCTTAATGGTTAAAGACAAAAGAGTTATTCTACCAGACACTTAGCGATCTTTTTACCATAAATGTGTTCAAGAAAAATAAAATTCAACTGAAAGGGAACTTTTTTGTTATTGTAGGGGAAAAACATACTTTCAGACAGGGAAACAGAGCTGAAATTCAGCCCCATATAAAAAAACCTACAGAGACCTGAGAAAACTTTAACATTACTTCAAGACTTGGATAAAATTGCTATAAACTAAAAAAGAACATGTATCTTTGGGCCAGTTAAAACTGTGCTTTATATGAAAAATATGGATAGTTCAAGCAACAATATGGCACTAATAAGTATACAGTAAAACCTTACATAGTAACCACTTCAACATTACAACCACTTTGCTATATCGACCACTTATTTTTAGACCGGTTTTCCGCAACTGCCCTAAAATTCAACTCAATAATGGGTCCTGAAATTGGTCTCAATATTGGGGTTTTACTGTATGAAGCCTAATTGGAATAGTACCACAATTTTATTATGCCATGTTAAATTCTTTTGCACTCAATTTGAAGGATAACTCACTTAGAGACCACCTTAGTATAACAACTTCCTATTTTTGGTGGACTGATTCACATATTTCTTCGTTAGGTCAACTTGAAAACCAGTCCATCTATATAGAAAGACCATTTTTCTTTGGTAACAAAGGTGGTTTAATATTGCAGCCTTACTGTACATAAAATAAAATCAATATTCTTCTCTGATTTTATTACCCTTATACCCGAAGGCCAGAGGCTAACAAATTTGATAAAACGCATCACAATACTTGTATGTGTACAGTTTTTTTTATCTGAAACCCAAGGAAAGACATAAGCAAAACTTATTTTTGAAATTCAATTTAAAATATTTAAAATTTGTGTTTAATGGTAATTCAGAGGATCTTCAATTTAGTTTACTAAACCAAATCTTGAGTAAGGCCTAAATAAAAAAGGTTTGTTTCTGGTTCCATGCCCAAAAAAATATGGGTTGGCAGGTAGTGACTTTTTTTACTTTATTTTTTATGTATATCGGCAACACTGTATGGGAATATGTGCGCTGTAATATTAATGAGTTGTGAAAATTACAATATAGCACCATGATTTGGACACTGTAAAAATTTAAAAGTTGGCAGGTAAAATATTGGGTCGGTCAGGTAACCAGAAACAAACCTTTTTTTAGTCCTAACATGTCAGTCACAAAATTTAGTATTACTATGAATAACTGTTCAACACCATACATAAAAGTTTACCAACATAAAACAAATTAAAACATGATAAAACAAAAGGTATTACACCAAGACCAATAAAAAAGATGCCATTAAAAACTAACATAACAAAAAGAAATACTTCAAGCAAAGGGAGACAATTCATGCAGACTAAAATACAGTAAAACATTATTATGACAACGTAACAAAACTGAACACAATTGTTTTTATCAATATTATGAATACTCGATAATTTACAGTGTTTTTTTTTCACAAGCTGTTCAAGCTACCACTTAATTTTCTCTGAAGTTCGAGAGTGTTAACTTCTGGGAAAAGTTCTTCTAATACAACATCAAGTACTGTGTACCAAAAATGCCTGAAACAAGAGATAAAAGGGGCCTCTTATTTTATTTTTTGTTTCGCAGAATTTTATTCCAACACAATCAGGTCAGAGGAGGGATAAATAAAGACAAACCGTTGGGGACCACCATTTTGGCGGTGTCTGTGAAAACAGCAAGATGTGAGAATCAGTATATAAGGGAAATAACTACCAAACAATTAAGCAGTGATGTGGTTATGAATTAAGCATTTGTTTTTTGGGTTGAAACTAATAAAACACTCTGGTTAATTGAAGTTTACAAATAATGAACATTTTTTTTACATATCAGAAAGAAATAAGCTTTCAATTAGTTTCAATTTTCAAATTTTAATTATTGTTCTATATTGTCTAAAATAAATGGTCAGCAGGTCTGAGAAACAAAAAATCAATGATTGGCAGCCTAGAACACAGGCTAGTTTAGCGTAAGTAGGTCAAAAAATGTTCTTCTCTTTTCCTAAACAACTTTCAAAAGAATATAGGATACAATTTACCTAAAAATATTTTCATATTTTGGACTTTGCAGTGAGAAACTTGAGGGTCTGTGCCCCAAAGAATGGTCCGTTAGGTAACGTAAACACAACTTTTCTGGCCTTAAAGTTAATTCCTAGGGAGCCCTTGCTTTTACTGATATAATACAAGGAACATGCATGTAGAAATTCATATTGATCCCTAATAATGAGATGAAAAAAAGAGCCAGAAAAAATTACCGTAAAAAGTAAAACCAAATATGACTGATAAAGCATATTCTTTAACTGGGTTTAACACTGTTTTTAAACAATTTTTCAGGTAAATACAGCTGCCAGTTCACCTGAAGTTTTCTTGGACTTTATACAAACCAGCACTAACTAACCCTTTCAAAAGGAGCCGGCAACTTCTCCATGTATGGAGGAAAATTGACATTTTTTGTCAAATTTTCATAGAACGGTATGACCTGCAGCAACTGGAATTTGAACCCAGATTGCCGAGTTACAAGTCCAGCGCACTAACCACTGAGCCAAGGGCGAGGCCAAAAACATTTTTAATTTACCTGTTTAGTTTCTCATATTTAAAGCACTCAATCACTTCTTTCACAGCAATTTCACTCTCCTCACTTCCAACAACTAACTTCAAAATTCCTGAAAAGAAATACAAGAAATCAGACGTAAATCTAAGGGTTGTGAGCAATGGTCAACTGCTTTTTTCTGTGTTTGGGTCCAGTAACCAGACCGATCCCAATGGAAAACAAAGACATTTTTTCCCAATTCCAGACCTAAAAATTCCCAATTTTGACATAGCACCATGCATTTTTTCCCATTTGGACTGGACCCACACCAATAGTTGCCAAAAATCACCAAGTACTCACAAATCTTAACTGGTTACAAGTCTTACATCATAACATGTCATAAGTAGTCATCAGTCTTAAGTGGTCACCTGTCTTAAGCAGTCACCCGTCTTGAGTGGTCACATGTCTTAAGCATTGACTTGTCTTACGAGTTAACCCGTTTAACTTGGTCATCAGTCTTAAGTGGTTGCCAGTCTCAACTGTTCGTTGGTTTTACGCTTTAACATGTTTAAAATGTTCACCTGTCTTACTGAGTTAACTTGTCTAATGTAATAACCTGTCTTAAGTGTTCATCTGTCCTACAAGTTAATCTGTCATCAGCATTTACCTGTCTTATGTGTTAACCTGTCTTAAGTGGCTGGTCTACTGTCTTAAGTGTGTGGTTACCCGTCTAAAGCATTCACTTGTCAAAAGTGGTAACCTGTCTTAAGTGGTCACCTATCTTTAGCAGCTAATTCCTTTAATCTACCCTTTGATGCAAGTTATATAGAATAAAAATGTTTCTTGATACCAAATGTGTTCCATTAAGATCGGTAAAAAGGCATATTTAGTAAACCTCATTATTACAAGCATTGATATCATGAGTACCTGACTTATCTTGAGGATTTTTTAAAGTCCCGTCAATTTTTTAGTAATCAGTTGTGTATAATTTTCAACCAACGAACAAATACTTCATTATTACGAGCACCACGTCTATCTCGAGTATTTAGTCAGTTCCGATGACCCCACAATATAACAAGGTTTTACTGTAATAAATGAATAATACCTGGCAGGAATTCAATGAGGCATCTTGTAGCCTGATTCTGAATCTGCTCTTTCTGTAGATCTGTGTACACGGGTCGTTGTTCAGTGGATAATTCATCCTGGGGCCATATAGTGTCATGAAAAGTTTTCATATAGAACAAGACCATATCGTATGATGTGAAAAATTCGACCTTTTCTTCAATCAATCTGTAACAAAAAAAAAAAAACATACATTAGAATATCAGGTAAGCGTAAAAAAGTTCATGGTTGCCGCTAATCTAACCAACCCTTATTCTTCTGCCCAGCATAGACTTATAGAGTTCTCTGTCAATTATTTTCTTGCTGATATTTTCATTTTAATATAGACTGTATCTCCACACAAAATGAATTATTTGAAAAAAAGTTCTGTCTACCATATGTCGCCACTTTTTGGGGGGAAGTTCATAGAAACCAAGAATTTATTTTTTTGGTCTTATAACAAATAACAAGAACAAAAGACAAGCTTTTACCTGGGACAAGGAGACAGCTTGGGGAAAATATGTCAATTTCAGGTAACAACTACTTAGTGAACTAAAAAACTGAAATTTGCAAGCCGTCTTAATATATATAGTAGTTTTACTGTAAAATAAATATATGTATTTATTAATAAATACTGGCACCTGTTTATTCCTTTTCCAAAGAGGACCTTGACAGCCTTTATAACGTTTTCTCGACACATCCAATGATCCTGCCTTTGTAATAATTCTGTTAACAGGTCTATTGCTGCATCATTCAAAGAACTCTCTAATGTCCTAACATTCAGCACAGCTGAAAAAAAAAACAAGTAAGTAAAATCATAGGGGGCTAGCATGTTGTAGGGATAGTGTGTAAGGCCTAAACAAAAAAAACTTTGTTTCCGGTTACATGCCCCAAAAAAATATGGGTCGGTAGGTAGGGATTTTTCTTTTACGTTTTTTTTACATATATTGGTAACACTGTTGTGAAAATTACAATATAGAACTATGATTTGGATGCCATAAAAATTTTGAGTGGGCAGGTAAAAGATGGGTCAGTCGGGTAACCGGAAACAAACCTATTTTTTAGGCCTAATAATGTATTAAGGCCTAAAATGACAAAATAGTCTCTAAATTTCAACTTGACAATGAGAAATTATCAATTGTAATACCATAATTCTTATTATTGAGGCTATCAGTACATAAACAATTTATAATAAATAATATAATACAAAATCTGCTGCATATAACGTACCAGTAGATGGCGTTTTATTTTCTGACAGGGTTACATCCCTTGTCTTTTTTTCACTTGTTCCCTGTTGTTGTTGGAGTTGTTGTTGGAGTTGTTGGTCCTGCCAAGTCAATATACTGGTCCCTGGGTGTAAATAATGTGTACATATTTCAGTAAAAATTATATAATCATGTTTTATAACAAACAGCTTTTTTATCATCAAAAAAAAATAAGTACAATATATTTAAAAAAAAATAAAATGTACAAAATTTACAATATCTGTTTAAAAAATTTTTATTGTATAACATAATATACGATTGACTTCGTACAAGAGTAAAAATTTGTAAACATGCCAAAAGCTGGAATTGTGCCTTTCTCTGGAAGCTAAATATTATGATTTTATCATAAAGGGAAAACAACTCTAAATTATCTAAAAATAATTATAATGGAAAGATGTAAAGAAAATTTATGGTAACTTTGTTGATATGACAATAAAGTAAAGCCATTGTAAACATAATTTAAAGCACATTTGTTATGAACTATATAATTTTTCCAAACATATCTGAAGACTTGGATATATTTCCCTAAAATACCTTTAAACTAATGAATGTTCAAACAAATAAAAAAACCTATATAATTATGTGATGGTCTGATTTCATTATTCGGTCAAGTGAAATGGATGTTGCTATACCAAATAAAAGGCGGAATTATGCAAATGAGGATTAATTATGCAAATGAGTTTATGCAAATGAAGTTTATATATGTAAATGAAGTTTAATGATGCAAATGTGGCCTAACACTTATAAAACAAAATAAATACTAACTGAATAATAACAGTGACCAACATAAAAATTACGAATTAATTTACTGCACCAAAACTCACCTAAAGTTGTGTCATTAAGGCTTATGTTGTCTTCTGTGTCTCCAGATATTTCTTGTAGTTCAACAAACTTTTCTAATATTGATGCTAATTCATTAGAACTCTGTACAAATACAACATTTTGAATACTGAAATTTGTTTGAGTCATTTCAGCACATACATTATTTTATATAAAACTCAGAACAGTAGACTTAGGCCATATTCCAGCTTCAATTTCATCAAATTAGCCATCATGGAATTCAACAAAAGGTGAAGTAGGGACCGTCAAACTAGTTTAACACCTTGTTCCAAAGCAGTATCCTACCACAGACTGTGTTTTGTCCTCCATTATTTGTATGGTCCTGTGTGGAGGGTAGCATTTTGGCAATGTAGTATTTTAGGGAAGGTGGCATTTTGAGGGAGGTGGTATTTTAGGGAAGGTAGTATTTGGGGGAAGGTAGTACTTTGAGGAAGGTAGTATTTTAGGGAAGGAAGCATTTTAGGGAAGGTGGTATTTTAGGGAAGGAAGCATTTTAGGGAAGGTGGTATTTTAGGGAAGGTAGCATTTTAGGGAAGGTGGTATTTCAGGGAAGGTAGCATTTTAGGGAAGGTGGTATTTCAGGGAAGGTAGTATTTTAAGGAAGGTAGTATTTTAGGGAAGGTAGTATTTGGGAGAATGTGGTATTTTGGGGAAGGTGGTATTTGGGAGAATGTAGTATTTTATGGAATGTGGTATTTTGGGGAAGGTGGTATTTGGGAGAATGTGGTATTTTAGGAAATGTGGTATTTTAGGGAAGGTGGTATTTTAGGGAAGGTAGTACTTTGAGGAAGGTAGTATTTTGAGGAAGGTAGTATTTTAGGGAAGGTAGTATTTTATGGAATGTGGTATTTTGGGGAAGGTGGTATTTGGGAGAATGTGGTATTTCAGGGAAGGTAGCATTTTAGGGAAGGTGGTATTTTAGGGAAGGTGGTATTTTAGGGAAGGTGGTATTTTAGGGAAGGTACTACTTTGAGGAAGGTAGTATTTTGAGGAAGGTAGTATTTTAGGGAAGGTAGTATTTTATGGAATGTGGTATTTTGGGGAAGGTGGTATTTGGGAGAATGTAGTATTTTATGGAATGTGGTATTTTGGGGAAGGTGGTATTTGGGAGAATGTGGTATTTTAGGGAAGGTAGTATTTTAGGGAAGGTAGTATTTCCCGACAAGTGGTATTTTTGTAGACAACATATGTCAGCATTTATACTTTCAAAAGTTCATTTTAATTTATTTATTAATACAATTTTGTATTGTCATTCAAATTACGAAATTGTCAATTTTCTAACATTTCAACTTTGACATTAAAGTTTGAGAGTATCGCTGACAGCTGGTAAAGTACAGGCCAAGGCGTGTGTCAAAATAAATCAGAACACTCCTAATATTACCCCCATCCCCCAATCCCCAGAAAAAACATGGAAATTTTACCTTCTCTTCATCAAAATCGTAAATGAGATCAATATAATCAGTGTCACTTGAAAGCTCTTCTTCCACTTTCACATCCTTTTCCTCACTCTGTTCAAACTGTTGAATTATTCTGGGTAATTGCTGCGGCAAGCTGGGTAACCCCTCTACAATTTTGTCGAAAACATCCGACATTGTTTTGACAACCCGCTGTCAAAAAAAAAAACAGTTCTAAAATTAGATATTTTTTTAATTATGGATTTTACGCCTGTTATCAACAGTATTTCTGTTATATACTCACAGACAATTAACTAAGCAGTTTTCCTGGATTCTGTACCAGCACTAACCTTGTTCTCCGCAATTAACTGCCAAACCTCACGATACGAGTGATCAGCAATGGAGAGCAAATGGCTTCAGAAATAATGAACTTCAACCAAATCATAACGTAAGAATATGTACCACATCCAGGGCTTGAACTCACAACCCAGGCCCAGAGGTTATAAACTTGAGAACAGTCTCCGAGCTCAAGTCTAAATTCCGTCCTCTAAGTATTACAGTTGAAAAGATAGAAATCATTAGTGTTTAAATACATATTCAGGTCAATTATGCTGTCACAACAATGTATCAATAAAATTGTTGTTGTCTGATCATAATTAAATGTGTACATTAAAAGACAAAATATGAGATTTGAGCTCAGAGGCCAGTCTCAAGTTTTATAACCTTGGGCCCTGAGGACCACAGACCACTTAAAAATTAAATAGTAAAATCGTTAGTCTCTTTACCTGATCAATTCTCGATCCAGTGCTTTCTGGATTTTTTTTCACGAAAGCAATATGGCCATCCCCACTGTATCCCATAAACTGGATCATTTCTTTGCTGTTACACAAGTCTGGTTTAGCTATGAGAGCCTGAAAGTTTAAAAAAAAGTAACGATAAAGATTCCTTAGAACTGTTCTTCTTGTTTTCAAATGGCTCCATTTTAATCTAAACCACTTAAATTCTATTATCTTCTCATAAAATTACATCTGATACTATCAATTTAGACCAGTTTTAAAACCTGACAGATTAGTTTTGACTCATTTTGAAGACTTGATGTGTGAAGCATATCTTAAGATATGTTTGATTGTACTTCACGAACACGAATGAAATTTCTCATAAGTGTCCATGTTTTACGTCATTTTAATTTTCTGCAACATTTATTAAGCTATTGTCTATGAAAATAGAAAGCAAAGTCTGTGACCTTTGAACCATTGATATTCTTCATAGATATGGGCCGTTTTGAGTTATTTTCAGCCGAAACAAAAAAAATTAATAAATACATAAGTAGCGCATTCAACGAGCAATGTGAAGAAAAATCCTACGACATACCTTTAGGAATGTTTCCAGGAGTTGTTTCCGATTATCTACTGTATCTTTACCCATATTGCCGAACGGAAGTGATGGTAGGATCTTCTTTGGCCCCTTTACATCTAAAATTAGACATTCAAATACAAATACAGTCTATGCGCAAAGGACCATCTGTGAATAGACACTGTCTGCCTGTAAAAGCCAGTGGGTCTATGTCTAATGCAAACAGGGTCAAAAGCTAGACATCAAAAATTGAGGGTCAATAATAATTTGAAGAGGCAACAAAATGTCCTACCAGTGTAATACTAATAGTGATTTTAAAATTTAAATTTTTTGAAATTTACCAAATATTCTCAAGAGTCAGAAGCTTAATTTAAAGAGTCAAAATGCCATTTTAAGGGTAAAATGCGTTCACTGACAAGCACTTGCAGTCAATTCGAACTTTTCTGTAAGTTCTGTGTCTAATAAAACACAGCTTTCATTTCATATGAAATTTAAATTTATTTATATTTTTTCTCAAATGTTTTTAGCATCCATTTTTGCCATCCTGATGTTTGAATATAGTCAGAAAAACAAGTCATACCAGACTGTCATATATCTATTATCTAACACATAATTGTATATTACTAGACACAGAGTAGTGCCCAATAAATGCCCTTCCTCTACATGAAGCCTCCATGCCATTGCAGATAAACGAAAAAATATGAATCTTAAACAAAATTGCTTAAACAAACTTTCAAATTATTCTCTATACATCTAAATATTGTCCAAACAACTATGTGAAATTATGAATTGAAAAAATATGAATAAATAATCTGTACAGGGCTTTTATCTGACCCCTAAAATACTCAATAGCATTTTGACCCTTGAAATCAGTAAAATAAATCTTTTGATTCTTGAGAATTTGTACCAAAGGATCAAATTTTCAATTAAAATTAGAAGGAAGTTTATTGACTCTTCAAATTATCATCAGTAAAGGGTCATTTTTTACCTCAACTCTATTGAAACCCTGATATGTAAAATGTAACATTATGAAATATTTACAAGACGATGAAATCTATCCAGTTTAATATTAATACAGCAAAAAAAGTCACCTTTCATGCTTTTCTTGTAATTTGGATTATCATCAAGCCATGACTGTAAGTTGATGAATTCACTATACCGTCTTTTTACTATTCCCGACTTGTGAACAAGACGACCTTCATCAGATTGATATAAAGCTTCAAACTGAAACCAAATTTAAATCTTCTTCGAGTGTTCTGTCAATTCATAAAATGCAAACCCAAATCACACAAAAATCAGACTTTCTCACATAAAAGTCATTGGCATTATCAGGCTTAAATTAAAAGTAAGTTTGTTTGCCCTTTTCCGACCAACCGTAAAAAAACCCGCCGACTCAAAAAAATTATTGCCATAATCTAAAACATAATTTATTTTACTTTCATTTTTTTGTCAATAAGATATTTCAGTGCTTTATCTCTCTTTAGGTTAAAAAGTGATCACAATCATTCTGACACTTAAGACAAATGTGGGATTCAACGAGCATCTGACAGATGTGAGCAATGTCATCTGAAAAGCCTCCTTAAACAATAACTTCGTGTGTAAATGTTTTCAGCAGTATCTGGATCTACTAAAGTTATATTTAATGAGTCATATGAGGAATATTCTTTGAATAAAATAAAATATTTTTCCGCCAAACCAATCCTCTCTTAAAATCTAGGGTCAGTAAAGGGCAAACAAACTATTTTTTAATTTCAGCCTCAGCACCTTACTTTCTTGTATCTTGGCAGTTGAATGTTAAAAACATCAACAAAATCCAAATTTACTAATTTATTAATTCATTTCTCTTTTACTCTTTTGTGATGTGCTTTAGTTCAAATCTGCAAATTTTGTGGTCAAGAAATCTGATTTTGATGGGTATTTCATGGGTAAGAACAAACCATTTTCTTACCTCAATTATATAAAGTGTATAGTTTTCCTTGGCTGTCTCTGTGTCTGTGATTCTTGCATCCTGAAATACTGAAGGACTGTCATCAGATTGCGACAAACCTCCTGGCTTAGAATACAATACATCTATCTCTGACTGAGATCTTCTTATATCCTTGTCTACATGAGGAGGTGCGGCCTCCTCTGTGGAAGGAGACAGCCTTTTCCTGTCGATGAAATTCAGAGGGTTTGGAATACTAAATCGTTTTAATGAAGGAAAAATATTAGAACTTGATTTTTCTTCAGTTTCACTCGATGTGCTCAAAGTTCTTTCACCGGGAGACATGTCCTCTGTCTTACAGGAGTTGTCAATAGTCCTTTGATTTTCATCAACTGAGGTAATAGGGAGTGGAATTTCATCAATTTTATCTATTTCACTAACATTGGTCTCAATTTCATCATCAGAATCCTCTTCACAGTTTTTAAAGTCAACTGATGCAGAACTCGACACTGAGTTTATAGAAAGTCGGTCTGATTCGTCTCCAGGGATGAAAAACATAGCGTTCTTACCTAATGAACAAGAGTACGGCCGAGGTGATATACGTGCAGCATCATCAGAGTTAAGGCGATTACATTCGTGACAAAGTTGTTTGGATACTGGAAACACTTCCAAATCATCCTTCCACTTAACTGCACTCTCTCTTTTCTCTGACATATTTGGATCATTATCAAATTCTTTATTCTCTGAATCAGAGTTATCTTTCATTTTTTCAGTACTACTTTCAACACTGGAATGTGAGTGCTTTGTTAAAATTGATTGTACACTTTGTTCCTGTGATGGAGTTTCAGAAATGGTTATTGTAGGAATGCTTTCAATAGAAACACACAATTCTTCATCAGATGTAATTTTGATGACTTTTTCATGAAGGAATGTTGCATCACACAATAAATTGACAACATTTTGTAATATATTGCACATCAATATTTCTTTCAAGGCACACACTAGAGTTCTAGATGCAAGCATATTATCCCATAATAAATGTACTATAAGGAGTTCTACAATAGATTTTTGATAGACTTGTTCAACCTCTGAACTCTTAACAGCTGGATGCAAACCAACCTTTGACCCGTAACAATCTTCAACTGATGTGAAAACAGCCGGTTTGGCAAAAGACCACGCACCTGTATCTGCCTGAGACTTACGTCGTGATTTTTTTGATTGCACTTTAAACATTGTCTTAGCCTGATGAACATAATGAAGATGGTCTTTTAAAAGCAACAAAATGTATTCCAGTAACTTATGCGTATCGGCATGGCATACTCTGCTTTCAAGTTCTTGGCTGACATGATTGAAGAGGGACTCTGCTTCATCTAACGTCATTTTCTCCTTACTGAACAAGTTGTACCAAGATTCGAAGAAATCTCTTTTAATCAACTGAATGATTGCTTGTGTTTCTTCTCTCAGTTTACACTGACCAGGTCTCAAAGATGAATTATGATTTAAATTGCGTTTATGTAAAAGAATGGACAACCCATCAGAATCTCGACATACCATTTCTTCCTGTGTGCCACCATTATTTTGCAACATTGCCTGAGAACATTCAGAAAATACTCTTGAATCGTCATGGTCATGATGTGTTTTGGGACCATTATCATATTTCTGCGGGTGCCACCAGCCAATGACGGAGTCAAATAAATGCAAAATATACAAACTAATCGTTTCGTAAGTTGATAAAACTACATCTGAAGGTAGAAGTGTTTTACAAATTAAAATGTATTTTGTTGCCGACACAGAGCTATACAGGGTCACAATATATGTGGCAATAATACCCAAACACCACCACGACCGCAGCAAACACAGAGTTACTCCCATAAACACAGACGCCATCAACACTCTTTGAAAAGGTGTAAATTTCCTGTGATGTGAAAACAGTTCCCTCAGTGGTTGCATAAACTTGGACTCCATTTTGAAACATTTCAATTAACAATCGTCCAAATTGTAGATTGTTAATCATACAATTTTGCATTCTCTTAATTTATATGACGTCCGCCATTTTGAATTGTGTCACGTGACTAAATGGTGGCGGTTAAAGTTAAGTTGTACCGTAGTACAGTTCAACACCTCTCGAACCAATGTACGGTCGTTAGTCTTATTTGGCAGAATATGTTAGTATTTATTCATTTTTGGGAAAATCGATGATAAATAACAAAATTTTCTTTCGTTTTTAATGAAATATTAATAATTACTTCAAAGAATGGGCTCAGTCCGATTATTTTTTTCAGACAACAAGGTTATAAAACTTGAGAACAGTCCCTGAGCGCAAATCTTAATTTCAATCTTGGAGTTTTTATTTGAAAAAAATATAATTATTTGAAAAAATATACTGTCCCCTTGCTTAAATACAAATTCAGGGGCACTCCTCTGTCTGAATAATGTATGATTGGTGTTGTTATTGTTTTATCATGATAAATGAAGAAATAAAACAAAATGAGATTGAAGACGGATCTCAAGTTTTATGTCCTTAGACCCAGGTCTTATTCATATGAACTCAAGGTTGCATCCATCGAAAGTAAAAGAAACAAACAAAATACATATTTCAGGAATGACTTATTTATTTAAATAATAACCCTTCATCAATAAATATAAACATGAAAAAACATCAACATACAGCAATACATTAAAATAAACAACAGACAAAACTTAACATTCTTAAACACCATGTGACATCAATACACGTGATTACTGTGACAAAACACAATGTGACATGGTAAAATGGATATCGAATGGAAAAGTATGAATTACATGTAACTTTGTTTATCACAAATTATCTGGTAAAATCACATGGTAAAATATGGATTATCTATTTAAACCACATGGTAAAATGTCGATTATCAGGTAAAGTCAAACGGTAAAACACCGATTATCTCGTGAAATCTTACGGTAAAATAGATCAATCGTATGGTAAAACATTGATTATCTGGTAAGATTACATGGTAAAATTATAACTTGAAAAGAAAATACAGAAATAACACGACACAAAAGATCCCATAAAATCATCCTCATTCAAAATAGAAGAGTTGATACATAAACACTTGCATACATAAACATACATATAAAACAATGCATATATGTTGTGGTTTCAAAAGCCACTTTTACCTAAAGCCATTTTTAATAAGACATTTTCACATTAAGCCACCTTTACCTAAGATCATTTTTACCTAATGCCATTTTACTAAAACATTTTTACCTAAAGTCATTTTTAATTAAAAACATTTTTACATAAAGCCATTCTTACCTAAAACCACTTTTACATGATGCCATTTTTACCTATATATGTGTATATATTTACCTATGTACATAAATGCATAAAACAAGACAAGAAATGCATCCTGGCAAAAATGATTGCACTGGAGCAATCGAACACTTTGTATGGTAAAAAATGAACACGAAAAAAAAAATTACAATTTGTCGCCAGTAATAATAATATCATTAATACCTTAAAATGCGAGATTCCAAAAAAAAAAATAATGATAGCCAGTGATGATATTATTCTTAATACCTTAAAATGCGAGATTCCAAAAAAAAATAATGATAGCCAGTGATGATATTATTCTTATTACCTTAAAATGCGAGATTCCAAAAAATAATGATAAATAAATCAAATATATAAAGAGTATACGGACGGATTCATTAAGGAGAAACTTATTTTGAAAAAATAAGTCACGTGACATTAACATTTTTATACTATCAGAAAATTATCGCTAAGTGTTTTCAGTAAAACTTTGATGTAAACTGTCCCAGGGGAGACAACCCATCGTATAACTGCTAACAAAAATTTTAGCAGACGACTTTTCAAACTAGAGTCTGAAGATGTATTGTATAAAATCATATTAACTAAATCATAACTCGTTCGCTTTAAGACTGTATATAAATCGTTTATCACATATTTGCTAAAACCTTGAAGGATAGGACTTAAAAGTGGTTCGATCCGATTAGTTTGCCATCAGCTGTTAAAATTGACGAGGTAAACAATAAAATCTATTAACATAAGTCAGGCATTGAAATTTTCCAGGCTCATTATTCAGTTAATATAAAGTCATACAATTAAACTGGTCCCCGTTCTATGTTGAAATGCACTAGTACAACCAGAGTCAATGGGACCAGTTTATCATACCTTCTCCTACGCATGTTAACGAGTGCTCGCGTTGAGTTTGAAATTCTTTACCGGTGGTTTAATAAAATTTAATTATTTAAACCAGGTCATAACAAGTAAGCTTGCACGATTACTTATAAACGCGCAGGCGACAGGAAGCCGTATATATGCAAATAAACGCATAAATCAATATTAACATACCCGTATTTTTAGACATTAAGTCCTATTTAATACCAAAAAAGCACAAGTTTCAAGTAAACGAGTCCCTATGACGGAAATTTGTTTCAAACGACACGTCCAGATTCTTCACATGAGCATCTATAACCTTTTCGAGTGAATAGCAACTGGCACGTGCCACCGTGTCTGGCACAACGTCCCTCGGGTATTCCGAAGAGAATCGAAATTAAACTTCTAGGGCCTGGTGGGGTTATATCCGAACAAGTACGACTCCTTCGGTCAAATCTACACTGTCTTCTTGACCTGCCATGTGCTGTTTCCATGACAACAGCCAAAACGAGGACGAATACAATAGCCAATACTTTGTATGAAGCCATTTTTGAATTTGTTATTCTTGTTCTGTAATCAACACCAAGTTAATGAAGATTCTACTTTTTGAATAGGTGATAATTCTTTCCTGCAAAAAGGACACAAACAAATTACTGTTAAAGTTATATATTTAAACGTCGTAGTGAAAATACAAAATTAACTTAATAGAAAAATGAAATTGAGAATTCATATTCATTTTAAAAAATTCGCTCTTAGAATCAAACGTGGCTCAAAAAGAAAGACTTTTTATTTAATAAAATCTTATTTTACAAAAAATGGCGCAATTTTTATGCGAATAAAAAAGCAAAAATTTTAAACAGAACTATTATCTATATATATGTATATTGAAATAAGTATTTGTGTTAAAGTCCAAAAAAAATCTTAAAATTCGGATGTTGATCAACGAATTTAGAAGTTTTAAGAAGTCTATTACAAATTTGCAAAACGTTTAAAAAACGAAATAACTTACTTTTATGAGATACGAGTGTAGCAGTGATGGTATCTTTTCGTTAGCTGGTGATATCTTCGCTTTGTAGTCGGTAGGATTTGTTTGTAATAACTGAAGTTGGAAAAAGCGCTTATTTATAATCGCCGCGGAATCTATTTTTAGAGTACAAATTTCCCATCGACTCATTCGCGCAGCGTACGTCGACATAAAATAACTATGGACTGGAGCAAAGTTGTAATTTCAGATAGTTTAAACATCGCTTAAAACTACAAAATAAAGCAAAAAATGATCTAAAATAATATAAAAGTAAATTTTCATTAAAAAACTCTGAATAAAAACATAGATTGAATAATTATAGCACAATTAGTGCAATCGTGTTTGAACCAGCCTATTATTTATTTTATGTAACGTTAACGCGCTCAGTAGATAAATATTATATTTGGATGCTTTATACTAGAGACTTGCGCAAACGATGTACCGTAAGAGGGTTTTTCCACGAAGCTCACTGAATGAGTAAACGTCTCCTTAGGTCACGCGAGAAACAACGGTTTTCCCAATTGCCCTTCCCGTGATAGCTCGTAATATCTTTTTTTGAAGAAAAGATAAATTTTAGCATTTTGCGATTTTGTATGAAAATGTTCAATCTCTGTTTAATTCTGAATGATTGATTAAAAACATCAGATTTATTTCACCAGCGTCTATTTTTTAAGTATTAAGTTGAATTAACTCGAATCAATAAATTCTAGATGGCTCAAACATTCCCACATTTTTACAAATTTTGTATAGTACAGCACGAATAAAATTTGAATTTAATTGAGACAATCCACGTGTTTCTGCATACTATGTTTGTTTGTTTGTTTGTTTATTTTCATGTGACTTATTGTCACTGAGATTTAATGCCGCTTTAACAATTTTTCAGTTATATACGGCGACCGTTTCACCTATTAACCAGTTTTCCTGGACTGTGTACAAACCAGAACTAACTTACCGTTCCACAAGGAGCCAGCAACATCACCACATATGGAGGAAAATCGACATTTTTGTCAAACTCTCATAGAAGGGTATGACCTGACGCAACCGGGATTCGATCCTAGATCTCTGGATTACTAGTTCAGCGCACCAACCACTGGACCACGGCCGCGACGAATAAGACAAACACGGAAAAAAGACACGGCCGATGAAAACATGACGGTCTCCCCCTCAAAACGATATCTAGGTCCGAGGCTATATAAAATGAGATTGATTGAAAATCGAAATCATTACAGCCGATGGACGATAAACAAATACGAATTTAAGCCAGTATTTGTAAAATTTATTAAAACGCGATTGCTCAATGAGTCACTGCTGTCTTCCAAATGTGTCATAAATTAGGTACATGTATGTAACTTGACCTTGTTATATATCAGTAATTGACCTCGTTTTTTTACCAGATTTTTTAAAGCAATTCATAAAACATTAAAATTTTTGAAAATATCTAAGACATATCCATTTATACATTCCGATTACTGAAGATTCAACCATTTTATGAAATTGAAATATACTAATATACAAGCCTACACTTGTTTAATTGTCGAACAGAATAATAATTGTCCTCATTATCAGCATTATCATTATCATCATCCAAAAGAATAACAACAGTAGCAATAACCACAAATACTGCTAATACAACAACAACAACAACATTAACAACAATACCAGGAGCAACAACAACAACTACTAATAATACTTCAACAACAGCAGAATCTATTACTCTCACCACCGCTTTCATCAGTTTTTTTTCTACGCGTCTGTCAGCGCCAAAAATCATATTTATTGTTTACAAATGATATAATAATGATGCCAAATCATCCTAATAAGACTGTAACAGAAAGTCTAGATAAATCAGGGGAATTCCCTCGCCTTCCCTCATGAATCGTGAAACTTACTGAAACTAAAAATATTCCATTGTCTGGCAAACTATTCAACATTTTAAACCCTTGACAAAATTCCATTTGTCCAAATATACATGTGTTCGGTCATAAATCGGATCCGGCCAATTATACCCATTTAACGATTTAATGCCACGACCTATAAATCTTTGACTAACATTTTTACACGATTTCGTTACAATATGTTGCATTTATCGATAAGAGTTAAATATTACTACATGTATTTCAACTGATATCTTATGATAAGTCAGTCATTTTGGTGTTTTTATATAAAGAAGTATTTAAATTTCATTCGAACATCTTAAATCATTGCTACTCATGAATTACTTATAATTATGACTTTCCAAATGCACGATTTGTTGACTTTAGTGGGTTAATATCAGTCAATTTAGGGGCCTTCAGGTCGAGTGGTTATTGTCTCTGACTTGTGACCACTAGCTCCTCACCGCTGTGAGTTCGATTCCCATCCAGGACAAGACAGGTTTCGCACGTGAGGAAGTTGTCCAGCTAGCTTACGGAAAGTTGGTGGTCCTACCCAATTGTACGGATGTAGGGTCTCCTCCATTGAATGTTTAAGCTGGAATATAGTTGCCAAATTATCCTGGCTGTTGGTGCCGCGTTAAACCCCAATGAAAAAAATGATTCATTTTGGTTTGACTGTGTTTGATTTCTGTATGGTGTAAACAAGGAAATACAATGACAAAAAATCACCGTTTGACGCAAAGAATTATGTCATGTGAACAAATGAATGTTCATTTCAAACGTGGTGTTGATTGTACGAGTACGTGGTCTTGATTGTACAAGTACGTGCGTTGTGTTGATTGTACGTGTATTTGGTGTTGATTGTACGTGTACGTGGTGTTGATTGTACACGTGTGCGTGGTGTTGATTGTACGTGTATTTGGTGTTGATTGTACGTGTACGTGGTGTTGATTGTACAAGTACGTGCGTTGTGTTGATTGTACGAGTACGTGGTCTTGATTGTACAAGTACGTGCGTTGTGTTGATTGTACGTGTATTTGGTGTTGATTGTACGTGTACGTGGTGTTGATTGCACGTGTATTTGGTGTTGATTGTACACGTGTACGTGGTGTTGATTGTGCACGTGTACGTGGGGTTGGTTGTACGTGTACGTGGGGTTGATTGTATATGCAAGTTTAGATATGTGCATGGTGACAATTCATCGTAATAAAAACAAGGTTAGCTAGAAAGCGACTTATTCTGGTCCTTGTCTCCCTTATAATTTTGTGAGACGGGATCGAAGAGATGTAGCGAAGGAAACAGTTTAGGAGGAAAACTATTATTAAAACCATATCATATTGAGGGAAAATACGCATGAATTACAAACATACAAGTTTCTATGTGATATTAAACCATATTGTTTGCTCGTGTCTAATGTTTTCTAATTAAGGAAAACAAACACAGTTATAATAATGGAAACAGTCTTAATCCGATCATTAACGAGTCAATCATATAATGCCACTGGAATCATAAATAAACAAAAAAAAATAATGAAACATTTAATAAAATGGAAAATCTTCTAAAGCTAAATTTATGTGTAACGCAAAATATCTAAACTGGACCACCTCAGGTAGTAAAATCGCCTCGATTGATCACATTACTTGTATAAATTTCTGTGCAATCATGCATTCAGAATTTTGGTTTTCCAACCTGATTTCCCGCGAGTTTATTTATTTTTAGGTGACTTATTGTCACTGGGGTTTAATGCCGCTTTTCAACATTTTTTTCAGTTATATACGGCGACCGGTTCACCTAACCCGTTTTCCTGGACTGTATACTAACCAGTACTAACTTACCCTTCCACAAGGAGCCAGCAACTTCTCCACATATGGAAGAAAACACATTTTTGTCCGTGAGTTTATAGTCCTTTAATCTAAACCCTACTCAAGCAGCCGATTCTTAAAGCTGGAAGCTTTACCTTTAACTATAAATCACGTGCCTCTTACCGCTGTGAGTTCAAACCCTACCCGGGACCGAATATCACATGTGATGGTGTGTACGCCATACATTGAACTGTGAGGCCGTACATACAAAACAAACACATTCTTTGTTGATGTATTAATTTGGCTTTAATAGTATTTACGATCATGATATTTCATGATCAGAACATGGTTGCGTTTTAATTAAGTGTAGTATAATATTAAGTAAAGTTTAATATTATGCGCCAAATGAGTTAAGTGTAGTATAGACCAGTCAGCGTCCTAAAAATAGAATTACGTAGGCGCATAAATAGGTTTTCCACGAGATTCATATTTTTATCACAACTTGATTCAAGTAAACGGATGTTAGTACGTTTTGCCAATTTTCCTGTTATCTAATGTCGTCTAAATATTCTATGCAGTGTCAAGTATAAGAATCACGCGTTAATGCAGACAAAATGATGCCAATCCTTAATCATTCCAAAAAATTTGGACGAAACCGAAAGTACGAACGAACCTAATAAACGGTTTAAAAAGTCACCGAAACCGAAAGTAGAAACGAACGTAAATCAGTGCAGTTGATATCGCTGTATCATAATACGTTTTATCATGTGAGTGAAAATGCACTTAATGTTTACAAAGTTATTTTCTTAGTAAAAACAACTGCATGTAATTACATAGATGATAACAATCATGGTAGCGCGGTTGGCTAAAGATATTGAGAATTTTGCCTCTGCTGCTGCTTCTGCTGCTGCTGCTGCTGCTGGTTTTGGTTTTGGTGGTGGTGAAGCTGCTGCTGATGATGATACTGGTCTGTTGGTGGTCATTATTTTTGCGATGAAGATAGTTTTAAAATTATTATGTTTAATGGTGTGTTCGTGGTGGCTATTGTGATGATGATGATCGTGTTGTGATTATAATCACCACAGTCATTATCATCATAATTAAATTCATCTTCATCACTACCACCACCACCATCAACATCACCTCATTCATCAACACCTACATCACCACCATCATTATCAACACCACCATCATTATCTTCACCGCCATTATCATTATCATCATCATCATCATCACTACTACCATCATCATCACTACCTACACAATCATCCTCATCAGAGCCACCACCATCATCATCATTAACACAATCATCGTCATAATTATTCACGTTATCATCATTATCATCGTAGTCATCAGCATCCTTGTGATTCCGTCTTCTCAAACTGACCTCCGAATAAAGGACACCTGTCAATGAAGACCACATTTTTTATTAAGGGTGACCTCTATTCACAGGTTTGACTGTACACGCCTCAAACAAAGATATAAAGACTGTGAAGAAGAAGACTGTGATAATATATTAAGTTTCTGACGATGAAAATACTATTGATGAAAACGATAGCGATAAAAAATTTGTAACCCAGCATGGTTCGAATGATACGAATAACTTATCTAAGACAAAAGCGACATCGGCAAAATCTTAGGAACTAGTTTTGCATAGTATGGAAAACAAAAACGATAAAATGCATGCGTACTTTGAGAGTAAACCCATTTTAATAGTCCATTCTACGCAACGGACAAAATATGCGACGATAATATTTCACCTTTTCTAATGATATTGTGATTAAATTCATTTTACGACGTGGAAACGAGACAGGCAGTACGAGAGACTTAATTAGGAAGCGTCATAAGGACAGAAAAATGACTGAAACAGACGACAAATCCTACATCAGCAAAAACTTTCTTATTTGCTAGGAAGCCCAGTGAATAGCGAAGTTAAGCGAGTATTTTTTTTTTCGAGTTTAACGTTGTTTTTTCAGCAATATTTCAGTTATTTAGAGCGGCCGGTTCACCTAACTAGTTGTCCTGGACTGTATACTAACCAGTACTAACTTACCCTTCCATAAGGAGCCGGCAATTTGAACCCGGTCCAGCGGATCCAATGGATCGCCCAGCGCACTAAGCACTGGACCACGGCCCCGGACTTAAAGGAGCGATACTGAGTCACAAACAGAAAGTCCTCGGTGATATCGTACTGGCATATTTTAAAGACACGAATAGAGATTTGACTAACAAAGTAATGATGGGTCTAAAAGTGGGTGGGTGTTTTCTGCCCAAAAACCAAATACAGTAAAACTTCGAAAATGAGAACAACTTCGGGGCCCGAAAAAATGGTCGTAATAATGAGGTGGACTTATTATCAAGTCGAATAATAGGGAAGTTATCGGAAGCCGATCCGAAAATTAGTGATCGTTATAACAAGGCGGTCATAATATTGAGGTGGTCGCTATTTGAGTTTTTTCTGTATATTGTTAAGTTAGACCGAGACATTATTTTGAATATCAAGAATTTGATAACATTTTTAAATAGTGTTAAAGATCCAGACCCGGGTATTGTGATTGGCTATTTCTTTGTCGACACTATGTACTAAGATACTAGGATGGTTAGTGGAAAGTAACTAACGAGGAATTTTGGTTGTCAAAATATCCCAGTTAGGCAAATGGAAACATTGCCAAAAATGGCGAAAATAGCTTATAGCTGTAGAACTCATACTAAACTGGTTCCTATATAAACCGATTTCCCCCATTAAATCGTCAAAATGTTCTGGTCCCGACTTCATTTCTAGATAATTCAAAAATCCCCTCTAAACTGGCATCCCCTCTAAACCGGACAAATGACCAGGTCCCGGGCTCGACCGGTTTAAAGGGGTTCCACTGTATATTTTCCGAACGAACATGTCCTCTTTGCAAGACCAAATTGTACTTCAAAGTGCAACCAAACATCTGAAAAAAAGCCATCTTTGTTAGGAATGAAGTACGGTTAATCAGAAACAGTTATATCATCAAAGTTTGGCAAATAGGATTTCCTTCGTATGGTTTGCTTGTGTTCTTACGGGCCGTCTTTTGTGTGTATGGTTGTAACAGATATTTTACATGTGACAAGTCCATGGACACCGATTTTTTTTCTTTTTTTCTTTTTACAAGAAAACGAATATAGGCCATTCTATGAAAAACCGCAGTTAAAAACCGTTCTTTAGAAAAAAAATGACCTCCGAATAAAGTCCACCTGTCACTAGAGGCCACATTTTGTCTTTCCCAAGAGTGGCATTTGTTCACAGGTATGAATGTATTTTTTCTGGCCTTGTTTTATAATATGTGGTATAACGTAAGACTTTGTAATATATTCTGTAAGACCACGCTCATACAAACATGTTCAGACTAATGTTTTTGCTACGTTTAGAGCGATTTTTAACGACCTCTCATTTTCGTATCAGTTTTTATTAATTTCTCTTTATACCAACCTCCGATCTTCCTGTAAGCTAGCTGGACAGCTTGATCGCATGTGAAAGTCTGGTTCCGGGTAGGATTTATACTCACAGCGGTGAGGAGCTAGTGATTGCTAGTCAGAGACCATAACCCCATGAGTACAGAAGCACTTTCTCAATATTTCAACTTTATAACGAAACCTACTTAATATCTAGACGAACAGCTTGGCCCTACTTATTGTCAAAATATTGAGATTTTCCCATGAAGAGAAATAACGAAATAAAGTTAAAGATATTAAATTTTAATGCCACAAATAACATCGTACACATTTGTGGAAAAACACCAAACATAGCCGTACATACAAGTATTCATAATATTAAATAGGAATAAAGTGTAGAAATAAGAAACAAACTTTTTTAAAGAAAATAACAACAAATATGTTCATGTAAAAACACACTTACAAATAAATAATGTTAAATATCTATGTAATTAATCTTAAATATATATATCTATAAATAGAATTTCAAAGTTTATAACACAACGTATAAACTTTACAAGTATTTACACAAAGTAACAATAGAACAACCAGTTGAATCATTTGTAATAGATACAGTCAAACCTGTGAACAAAGGCCACCCTTAGGAAAGACAAAAATGGTCTTAATTGACAGATGGTCTTTATTCGGAGGTCAGTTTGTTCTAAATTATGAGTGACATTCAGAGAATGGCCTTTATTCACAGGATGGTCTTTATTCGGAGGTAGCCGCAAATACAAGTTTGACTGTATGGTTATTGCACACAAGCACTACAAAACAAATTAACAAATACAGAAACACCCCACGTCACGACCACTTCAATATTAAATCTTAGCTCTAAACGAATATTTTTATAGAATTTCAATTTGATGAGACTGAGACAATAAAAAGATCGCTTGATGGTCCCTAATATCAAGTTATTATCATTATTTTTAAACAAAGTGATAACAAATCTTAGAACACGTTGTGATCGAAAACACAAATACATCTGGTGCGCTTGCGTCCTTCAAAGATGTCACATTCTCCTCCAATCGCAGCGCACCGTCCAACGCGCCCGCCGCCATTTTGTCTCATACCACGTGGTACGACGTCATTACATGTATTGGTCCGCCGGTTAAATCGACACAGTCTTTTCCTCCTCTGAGCGTCTGTATCATTAATGCATAAGGTGACTATCACGCTAGCGACCATAACTACGACCATAAATCTTGATAAAGCCATATTTGGATAGAAGTTGTACTTGATTTCGGATAGTTCAATATTCGGATTCGGTCGATAGCTTCTCCTGCAAGAGGAAAGTATATCACGTGATCAGTTTTATCATCAAATGGACCCATGTGAAAAACGTTATTAATAACACACAATGATATTTGAAACTCGATTCTTATCAAATTACTTTTTATTTTGAAGTCACATTTTATATGTGGCATTTTTCATACAAATGATTTCAAGTCAACAAAATAATCAATAAAAATCGTATTAAAAGCATTAGCTGGCGACAAATTCTGAAAAAATCACGTCTGTGGGTTTAGTTCAATATTTGGTTTTAACAAATTCATAAATATATTTCAGAGCAAGAAAGGAAATTGTTTCTTATCATTATATAAAGAAAACATACTTACGAGTACCCTTTGTGGTTCAGTTCAAGTTTCGTATCTTACAATTATTGAGACAACTGCTCAAATTCTGTAAGGTTATTGTCGATTAAAATGTAGATATGACTTAAATCAAAAATCGGTTTGGTTTATATAAGGATTTCATCCGGTAGTAAATGAAAAGTCTATCTTTAGACGTAGGAAATTTCAACTTCTGAATCACAGTACTTATGAAAACATTAAGAGACTCGTTACACCAATTAGATGATCGTAAATGATAATGCTTTCACTGATGTTCAGAGCGGATAACTTCAAGTGGAAATTGTAAGTATGTAGCGCGTTGCGTGTCACTGAATTAAGCATGAACATTTTTGGGAATTTTATGACAAAATGATGAAATTTGTAAAATTACACTGCCTATATTTGAGTGGGTGACCGTATTAAGTGTTTTAAAGAAGGAATATAACTATTTCTACCAATTAAAATCTAAACGTGTATACATGTTGTATTTCTAATCATCCTCGATAACAAGGAAACATTCAGAAACCAAGAAAAAGGACTCCCTTATGTGGATCCCAAAAACCCCATGACGCAACCTTCGCCGAGACATGAAATTTGAAGGAACGATGCTGTTTAATGACCAACATCAAACACGAGTTTTTTCTTTTACCAGTGTATAAAGTCTACAATGTGAACAACGATTAGCACACATTTATCCTTCTAACAAAAAACAAACTCAGAAAAAAGAATATCTGAGTGTAAAAGCACAGTTTCTTTCTCTGGCATTGGTGGCTTTCGTTCACAGTTTGACTTTATAAAAAGAACAATATATTATTCGAGTCCGATCAATCGCAGAGCTCGGAGAAGTAGCGGCTCTTGATTTTCTTAATTTGAAAGTGTGAGGTTGGCTCTGTCAAACCAATTTTACCCCATCCCCGGTACCTTGCTGCAGACTGTTCCAAGGCGGTGCCCCCAGAGAAGACTGTGTTACGTTCCCCATATTTTGTATGTCTCTGTGTGTTGGGTAGGTTTTTGGGTCAAGAAGTGTTGTTGTTTTTTTTGTTGTAAGTTTTTTTATCATCTATATTTACGAAAATCTTTTTTTGCTAGAAGTTTGAGCAGAGGCATAAATCATTAGATTCAAAAACTTAATCGCTGTATTTCTATTCAATAGCCGTTCTACTAAACGTTTTCATGTATCTTATCACATGTTAACTGATTATGTTAAACAGTGTACAGTTTCCAAGAAATGTTATTGCGCTATTATTTTACATCATTCTCTCGAAACTGGCAGCCTACATGACCGAAACTGCCGTGACCCAGGGCTATATTAATGCTTTCATTCTTGATATTTCGAACTTTTCTGGAAAGGTTTGTTTGCTTATTTAGAAATACATGTATAATAAAACCTCGATAATAAGACCACCATTTAGCCTGTCAAGAGCGATCTGGATATCGAGGTGGTCTGGTTATCAAGTCCAAATACAGAACAAACATAGAAAACTGGTCAAAAATTGAGTGATCGTTATAAATAGCTGGTCGTTATATTGAGGTTGTCATGAACTGAATTTTTACAGTAGACTTTATTGCGAAAATAGTTATGGAAAAATTGAGCTTTCATTAGAAATTTAGAATACAGAATACTAGTGTGTATTAGGTCATCCTGAACAAACGTTAGTATGCGGTTTAACCTTTTAACATCTGTTAGGTAGGAAGGCTTTTTATGTTAATTTTATATGCTTGTATTGAAAACGAAAAGTTGGAATAAATAACGAAATTGTTTGCCAAAATCGCTAAAAACCGTTTGGGTCGGGTGATTTTTAAGACAACATTAACTACACTTTTAAGGATGACCTTATTTGGAAAGTTTAAATGATTTAACAGTAAGCAGAACAATACATGTTGATGACAATACCATATAGTAGGTCATCTTTCTCAGTTAAGTAATAAAACTTAATTATCAGAAGCTACATCAGAAGTTACATTTTGTAGGCAAAGCACTTGACTAAGATCGTACTGACTAAAGAAATGCTTCATTTCCCATCCCTATTCATGTCATTCCTAAATGGTAATGTATTGATACTTCTTCTATGATTGGATAACTTTTATCTGTTGTCTTAAATTTCATTGGTCAATGCAGTTATTAAAATCAAATTCCTTTCTTAGTGCTATATCAGACTCTTGCTGTGATTGGATACCATTATTTGTTATCTTAAATTTCATTGGACAATGCAGAATATAAGAAAACATGAGCTGTTCATGAATGAATTGTTACAAGGAAATAATATTCTCTATAGCAGCGTGGGAACCTCGAATTTCACTGTGTCAATGAACAAAGTGAAAAAATGTCTGAACTCACGCTCTTGAAGTACATGAATTTCCGATTGTCTTCACTTCTCATTCACATGAAAATTACTTGTACATACCAAGTGTACATGACTTGTGAAACAATGATTAATGTTTATTTATTGTCCTTATTATTTAACAACCACTTGCGTCAGTTTACAAAGAAATTATCCAATTTCTCAGCACATGCAAATTAATTTTTATTAGTGCGTACATGAAGTCATTCTATTTTTCTTACATCATTATTGGAAAGTCTGACCGATCCTCACGCGCAACTCAAAGTATTCATGTTCAATCAAATACTAACATAAAAAATAAAAAGTATCCACCAATGACAATGAAATATCTGCTTTCCACTGAATTCATCGTATTATAATACAAAACCTCCATATAAAGGTACCTTTAGAATCAACTATTTATCAGCAACGATATAATGACCTGGTCTGAAAATAAGTGGTTATAACGAGGTGATTTTAATATCAAAGTGGCCTCTACTTGATGTTGTACTGTACATTTAACCACATACATATTATTACCATAAAAGCACCTACAGTTTATTTTGTTCAATCGATAAACTAAATTTATAAATTGGCTATAATGTATTTTAATTTGCCATTCAGGAAATGAAATTCATCTTCAATGTTATTATCACAACAAGTAACCCAAAGAAATGGACGAACTAACATTGCAGTTGACTCAGTATGATGCAAACAGATGGACGGTAAAGGGAATTACAAACTTGGAAAGCTCAAAACGACGAAAAAAATACAGACATGTTTTCCTGTTCAACTTACGGACAAATTTTTTTCACTGCCCTGTTTTTCACGTGGCCTAAGTGGTAATTAGACTTAAAGGTCCGTTTATGATACAAATACATCATAAATTGCATATTTTATCATCAAATACATTAAAATATTACAAAATAAATGTCTTTGTCAGTATTTGTTGCGAGAAAAAAATGTCTGCATGTCTTTTGCACTGTTTGGAACGGCGCAATTGGACTTTACAACTCTCTGATATTATAAACAAGAGAATAATGAAAATAAGCAGAGTTATTTATGAATCTTGTGTTAATTGGCATTCGATGGCATGAAACGGTCAGGACAAGAAAGAGACGAGTGAAAAAAGGACGAGTAGAACTACTGATTCAAATTCATGTGGGACTTCCGAAAGAAACGGACACTCTTAATCCTGAACTGAAGGTTCTAAATAATGGAAAGAACTCAAGAGTCCGATCATTACACTCTTATTTGAAAATTAATTTTACCCTCTGAATATGGGAACTGCATCAGGTCGCATAGAACAAAGAACTGTGTTTGTTGTACCTTTTTTTCAACTTGAAAACATCTGGAAAGTCTTTGTGAAGTTTTGCGTAAATTCCCATTAGATTTCATAATAAATTTCATGAAAAAATATTACATGGTGGCAATATAAACCAGAAAAAGACAAAGTTTGATATTAAGATATTTTATTTATCTTACTTTCATGAAATTGTTATAATTACCACATACGAGATAATTTTGTAACAAGTCCGTCATTAGTGAGACCATAATTATACAATGTGTATAATGGTCTCGGGTCAATATTAACAAAACTTTTTGCGAAACCTAAACGGGCGCTATGTTGTCACCTTATGACATATAGTACACAAATAAATAATATTAGTAACAAAAGTTAGGTCAGTGCTTTTGATCTAAACTTACCTATTTGATGTTAATACTTTGATGGTCAATAGCAAAGTGCACAGGATTAAAAGTGCTATAGGATTTCATGGTATTACAATCTGTACAAAGGGAACTAACTCTGATAGTATCAAGTTTGTTAAACTACTGAAAGGAACATGATACTACAAAAGTGAGAAAGTGGTGGTGCAAAGTATACCATACGGCCTAAACAAAAAAAGGTTTGTTTCTGGTTACATGCCCCTAAAAATATGGATCGGTCGTCAGGGATTTTTTCTTTTGTTTTTTTTTTACATATATCGGCAACACTGTTGTGAAAATTACAATATAGTACTAAGATCTGGATACCGTAAAAACTTATTAGTCAGCAGGTAAAAGATGGGTCGGTTGTGTCGTGTTTATGTTTGGACGACATCTGTGACGTATATACTGTATCATGTATCATTGTGTGTATGCTCGTTATCTCTGTAATACCGTTAGTTGCCCACCAGCCTTCGTAGTAATAAAATGTGCATAACATATAAATCATGTTATACTATATAAAACAGAACAGGTTGGGTAACAGGAAACAAACTTTTTTCTAGGCCTAAATTATCTGCTATATTATTGTTCATTTAATATGGTACAAAGAAATTTCTGGTAAAAGTTGTCCGAATAAGAAATTTTTCAACTCCATGACTTCAAATCTAGAATCAATCTACTGTAACCACATCCTGGCTGCTGTCTAACTCATACGAATCTTCCAACTCTTCCTTGCCTTCTCTTCGTCTGCTTATACCTTTAATCTTAACAGTAGACTTAATTGGAGTCTTCGGCTCTAATTTGATGAAAGGAAAATGGATTCTGTAACCGAATAGCATAATTGTTATCACCAAAAAGACTGTTACAATGACCAGCAACATAACAGGCTGCCACTGAGATGGAATCTCAGAGAAAAAAAGTCGGAATGCTCGACCGAGTCCATGGCACAAATTTTCAAATGGATGAACAATACAATTTGAGATCACAGATGTTAATGCCTGAAAATAAAAAAAAGATGTGCAGAGTAAAGGTTTTTATGTTCATACGTACAAAATGTATGTGTATAACATAAGGCAAAAAAAGCTCCTGGTTTCCATTTAACTGAATGCCCCATTTTTTTCTGCCAACACTAGGTGTATTTTTGGCCTCAGTCAACATTTTTCTAGCTGGTATTTTCAAATGAACCATACCTTCAAACTAGTAAATATATACATGTATTTAACATTTCAAAAAGTTCTGCCCATATATATTTTTAGGGGATGTTCGCCAAAACCAGGTATTTTTGGGTGGGTGGGGGGTGCAAATCCTGAAAGTGTATGGTCTAATCTGTGCATAAGACAACATTTAGGCAAAAGTTATATGTATGTAATAAGCACTTAAAATTCATGACTCATGTCTTGATCTGAGGCTTATGTTAGGATTTTAATTCCAATCATCTCCAATTTTTAGTCAATAGCCAATAGAACAAGCGTGTGTCCTTTTAAAAGCCCTTTTTACCACAATCACCTAAATTACATCATTCATAGTAAATAATATTGCTTACAGCACCGATATAAAGTATGTTTAGTATTCAGTCCAGGAAAACTGGTTAGGTGAACCGGTCGCTGTAAAACTGAAAAATTGTTGAAAAACGGCGTTAAGCACCAGTGACAATGTCACAAAAACACTAAACAAACAACATATTTGATGATATCAATAGAATGGTTCTTAAATCAGCATCAAGAGAGAAACATGCAGTGCTATAATATCATACCAACAATGGCGTCACTTCCCAGACAGGATCAACATGGACAGCTTTATGATACTGAAAACATGCATCAGGAGACCAAGAAAAATACCATCTCATCGTAGACTTTAAATACTGCGTGTACGTCATCTTCTCCCAAACACATTCCTCAGGGATACCCTAAAAAAATAAGCTGTTAGGTAAAAATGATTTTCATGAGAAATTAACTAATGTATATTTACATAACATTCAATATGATTTGTTTCTTTGTTTTTATGTGACTTATTCACACTGGGGTTTAACGCCATTTTTCAACAATTTTTCAGTTATATACGGCGACCAGTTCACCTAACTAGTTTTCCTGGACTGTTTAGTACTGGTTAGTATACAGTCATCTAGAGGACGTTGACTTAAAGCGCTTTAGGTCAGACACCAGTAAATCAGCGTATTTCATTTGGCTGGAAGCCGTGCGATATTTTTTCGCATTTAAGGATTATCAATGCGATTTTTGCCATTTCAGTGCGAGAAATCGCGGAAATCGCGCCCTAGGATGATCCCTGCAGTAGGGCAAGAAAAAAATAGTAACGTTAAGGGTGCTAGACCAAACAATTATGACAGATAGGTCAAAAATCTTTTCTGTTCTAATCTTTTTCTAAACATCTTTTGTGAGAATACAATTTATCACCAAATACTTCCATACTTTAGATTTAACAGTTAGAAACTTAAGGGTTTGCACCAAACAATGGGGTTGGTCAGGTAATTGTAAACACAAATTTTTTCCTGGCTCAAGTAAATACTAAAAGAGAGTTCATATTTTGAGAACAATTAAATAAACACTTACCTTTGAGATATGTGTCATTTTCTCAGCAACTTGGAATTTATATAGTCGTATGAACTCCCATGGGATACTGATCAGAAAGGTTAGAAACATTATGCCAGGAAACCATCTCCACAACAAACTCCGTGACTTTATTCTGGTGAAAGGAGTTAAACCCCATCCACTGTATTTTAAAATGTCTTTGGAATTACTGTCATCGTCCTGTCTTTTACCCAATTTCCAGTAATACATGAGCAATGTATAAATACAGAGGACAGAAATTATCACAAAACAAGATGATAATAATACACTGGTATAAAAAGTAATGAAACTCATAGCACTTGTAACAAAAGAGAGAGCCAAGTGATACAATACAATAAGATCTTCCAACACAGCATAACCAAGAAGAATATAAAACTGTCTACCAGTCAATGATAATTCTTTTGTAGATTCTGACAGCAAGTTGAATGGTTTCATACACCAGTCTTGATTCTCCTGATCTGTCCATGACTGACTAAACACATCATCTGTAAAATTATAAAACAGTTTAGTAAAATGTAATACACAGACTGAATATATTTGACAAAAGACGAGACAATATGAATCATAAAAAAAATCATCAGGCATAATTCAAATAAGATACATAGTATAGTCATTAAGAATAAGAAATTAATCATATTATACCAGTTTTTCTTTTAACTTTCAAAACTATCTGAGGCTTCCTGAAGGGAAAATATAGTGCAATAAATCAGAAAAAAGGCAAAAAGTAGAAAAACTATCACTTATCTATTGCATTTTCAGGAGAAAAAATATTTTTTTCAGGCTTAGGTAAACAGCCAATATTCAGCTGTAAAATATACAAAAAAATCAGTGAACACACATCACGATTTATGTATAATAAAGATAAAGCAACATGTTCTAGTAAATTGTTTTACACAAATAAAGCAGGCAGGTCAAGGATTTCTAACCAATTTATTTATATCATGAAGCATTGCATTACATTGTGTAATTGCAGGTTACATTTCTGGATGATAATAGCGAGAATAATTAAAAAAAATATGTAACTTAAAAGCTTAAACACTTACAGCATTTTTTAAGCAAGTAGCCTGACAACACAGGTAATCCACAAATTAAGCCAACTTTGAAACTTTTTAATTTTCTTGGTAAAATGGGTTTACTGGAGTTATTACTTCCCTTCTGAGGTTTCAACTGGGGCCCATTTCTTCTAGGGGCTCTTTTCGAAGGCTTCTCTGCATTGACCGCTGTCATTTTTCATCATTTATTTCTCTCTAAGTCTAATACTCTGAATTACAACAGGTTTCAATGTGAAGTGATTGCCAGCGATAACATGTTTATTCTGTTCAAGCAAGCGCCATTACATTTATGTGACTAGTAGTTAAATCAGAATGTAAGATATGCAAAATAAATTTTCAAGTAGAAGAAACCAAAGGTGAGTTTCATCTGGGACCAATATACACAATATACAATATATTGGTCCCAGGTTTCATGTGGCTGAACAAATGTAGAGTCCCTGACTGATACGCCACATATTCTCCAGTCACCATTTACACGTTCAAATCATGTATTTAATGTGTAGTCTGCATTATTTGACCAACAATCAGGCTTTTGCCGTGCTTTTTACAGTACTTTGGACCAGGAACTGCACATTGCTATGTTTAGCACCTGATAGGCTCTGTTTGAATTGACCGCGAGACGCAATAACATAATTATTATCAACATTGGCATTAAGGCAAATAAAAATAATAATTTCTTTCAAAGTTTGTACAAACAAATGAAATTATTCACCAGATAATTGCGCTAATGTCGATCTGAACGATCTATTTTTACGTTGTAATCTTTTTTGGTTACCTTTACTGTATGGGCGCCGCCATTTTGAGTTTCTTCAGTCACGTGATCAAGCGAAAGTCGTATTTTCAACATGGCGTCGATTAGCCGAGTAAAATTAATGAATTCAATATTAAGGTTAAAACGAAGAGTTCCGATCGTAAATTGTGTTGACAGTTTATCACGTGGTTATGCTCAAATATCTGTAAGACTTTGCATTCATAAGATTGTTAATAGTCCGCCTAATCATTTAGCTACATTTGTTTTTTGTTCGACTTCAAGCATCCGTTCTCAAATTTATTCGTACCTAAGGTGGATAATGACCAAAGCAAATCTCCATCCTCTGTATCATTAATTTTTAGCTGCACCGCATAAAGTATTAAGTAATATAAATTGTTTGTTATATAGTACCAGCCCAATTAACTCAGTTGATATAGCATCTGACTTGCAAGGAGGAGGTCGCAGGTTCGAGTCCTTTGCTTTTTCTCTTCCTATTTCAAATTGTTGATTTATTAGTTTTTTTTCAGCAAATTTTAACAGGTCATAGAAGTGACTTATTCATTGCTGGCAGAAATTATTCATTAAGGTTATTAATACTATTATTCATTGTTATTGTGTTTGTTTAGATTGCAGGTTTACCTCCTTTTGTGAAGGTTGTTGAGGTTGGCCCAAGAGATGGACTACAGAATGAGAAAGAGATGGTACCAACTGATGTAAAAATTGAACTGATTAACAAACTCTCCCTTGCTGGCTTATCATGTATTGAAGTTACAAGTTTTGTTTCGCCAAAATGGGTGCCACAGGTTTGTTAAATCTATAGAATAATTATTTCATTACTGATGTGACTTAGGAGTAGTGAAAGCAATAATTGCATTACCTTACATTTATATATAAAAATTAAACAATATTTTGATAACAAGAATTCCATTGAAATTGTCGATTGGGTAATATTGGTAAAGCATAAAGTTTGGTTCAAGCTTTAAGTAATAAAAGCAAACAGTTGAATATTAAGTTGGGTCTAAAGTTACTAACTGCAAGATATTTAATCATTCTCAATAAAAGCCGCCTAAATTACTTGCTAAGTTATCTATATTATCACTTTTTCATACAGTAACAGAATTGTAGAATCTTCTTTAGCCTTGAATGTCCAAAGAATAAGCAGTGTTATGCAATCTGCTTGAATCTAATGATGGTGGGTTATGTATTTGATATGGTGTTCACATGTTCTGTTTAAGATGGCTGACCATAATGAAGTGTTGAAAGGTATCAAGCGATATCCAAGTGTTGTTTATTCAGCTTTAACGCCAAACATTAAAGGTTTTATGGCTGCAGTAAGTACCAATACATCACTTGGTGACCATATCAATATTAAGACCACCTCATTATAATGACCACTTATTTTTAGACCAGTTTTCAATATTTCCACCATAGTTCAATGCACTAATCAAACCACCTCAGTATCAAGCTGTATTGGACTACTTCCTGATGTTCTGCAAAAAATAATTTTGTTTAATGAAGCATTTAAACATATGTAATTGTGTACATATGTGACATATAGAAATGATGCTAAAACATGGTAAGCATGACTTCTTTGATTGTGTATTGATCAGTCTTAGTATTTCTTGTAGGACTATTTGACTCGGTTAACCAGAACATTTCAACACTAATACTAAACTGGCATGCGTACAATATACTTGTAATTATAAACATTCACAGGATAACTCTAACCAACCTTGCTCACAAATAACTTATTTGGGTGTATTAAATATGAATTGAATTGTAGTTATGTTCACTATTTCAGTTAGAAGCAGGTGTTAATGAGGTGGCTATATTTGGGGCGGCTTCGGAATCTTTTAGCAAGTATGTAAAGTATTGAGTTGAATGCATATACATGCATTTAATATCAGTTTTTGTTAATTTTTTCTTCATTTTATATGTACACTAAAGAATAAAGGTTACAATTAGCTTTATTCAGGTAAATTATATGGGAAAACTAATAGCTTGGAATCTCTCAAATGTCTCTGTTTTAATTAGTTATGTCTTTTGTTAATACATAAAAAAATAAGTATGTCTTACATGTTTGTGTGTTGTTTTCTTTCATGAGAAAACCATCAGATATTCAAAAATTGAGATAATTTCTTCCATTTTTTTGTATAAATTCACTCGGGCAGTTCTGCAACATTTTACTTTCAGAAAGAATATAAACTGTTCTATTGATGAGAGTTTGAAAAGATTTGAGGCTGTCATGACTGCAGCAAAGTCTGTTGATATACCTGTCAGAGGGTAGGTAAATTATGTGATGTTTGGACTTTAGACCAAAGTTTTATTTTGTCTGGAAAATGGCAACTTTACCCAAGAAAATACACTTAGTTTTAATCAATTTTGTCCTTAAATCACCAAAATATAGGATAGTTACAATTTCTGTAAGTCGTAGATGTTTTTAAAGTCATTTGGTATTAACTAAAAATCATTATTTGTTGAAATGTAAGGAATTTCAGGACTTTTTCTCTTGAACTTTTCAGGTATGTGTCCTGCGTTCTTGGCTGTCCATATGAAGGTAACATTCCCGCTGAAAAAGTAGCCCAGGTACCTTGTAACAACTATTATATTTATAATGGTAGTTCATTGTAAAAACGAAATACAGCAGGCATCTCAGAGTTTTGTATTTGTTAGTAAAGTAACTTTAATTTTGGAGGTTTTGCTGTACTTAGTGAGTGACAAAGTTTGAGTGTATTGTCTACTTGTAACCACCTTCCTGGGGAGAGGAATATTTTCATATTTTTTTCTAGGCAGAATGAATGAAACTTTTCCCGACATGTTCAGTCAACTCTGTAAGATGAAAGATCAATATCATTTGGCTAAATATGTTTTTATTATCCCATTCCTAGGTTCAGCTGTGAAAAAAATAAAGGGATTTTGTTTTAAGGGTAAATACATCAAATAGGGGTCAGCAGGTGATATTTCGATATGATTTCAATATGATTTCCATGCTTATAGAATTGAGCTACTTGTAATTACTGTGGCTTGATTTTCATTTTGAAATGAAGCATTTTTAAAGCAAACTGCTTCTTATATAAATTTCTATTTTTTTAAATCTTGGAATACATTTATATAGTTCCTACTGATTGTTGCTTTTTTATCAATTTGTAGGTTGCCAAGTCATTATATGATATGGGATGTTATGAAGTCTCCCTTGGTGACACTATTGGTGTTGGTACCCCAGGTGCTATGAAAAATATGATCAGTGAAGTAGTGAAACTGGTACCAGTGGAAAAAATCGCTGTCCATTGTCATGATACATACGGACAGGCTCTAGCCAACATACTCGCTGCTTTGCAGGTTTGTGTATGGTATTTAAGCCTCATGATTTTTGTACTTCCAATGGAATTGTTGTGTTTTTGGCTTCAATTGTATCTGTTATTAAGAAGTGTCGTTATGTGTAGAAACCAGATGCTGAATAATACCATATGCTAGAAAAAAGTTATTTGACCAAAAAAGTTATGGCAGGAAGGCCGAAATTTTTTTTCTGGACATACCAATACCTTTTCTTCCTTGGAGGTTCAATTCGTCCCCAAATATTTTCGTCCTTTTGATTTTGCTGTTATAAACTATAAGGTCGGCACCAAAAAAATGTGCTTAGTAGGGTAACGTTAACACAACTTTTTGTGTGGCCTTATCATTTTTTTAATTTTTATTCCCCTGTCTGAATAAATAAAGTAGTCAAAATTTTGTCATTTTACACTATGACTGATAACATGACTCTAGAAAATGTTCAGGTATAGAGACTGACCCTTATGCTTTGAGGACACCAAACCCCTTTGATGTGTATGTTTATTAATATTTCAGATGGGTGTTAGTGTAGTAGATAGCTCTGTTGCTGGACTTGGTGGATGTCCATATGCTAAGGGAGCTAGTGGCAATGTATCAACTGAAGATGTTGTATACATGTTACATGGACTTAATATCAAGACGGTAATTTTACGTTTTAACTCTCAGCAGTTAGCTTTTATTTATGATTTCTTTAAGTACAGTTTTTGATAAAACACACTAGCTAAAACTAGTAAAGTAAATTTGATTTCGAGCTTTTGAAATTACAATGGAAACCCTCTAAACCAGTTCCTTTATAAACCGTTTTCCCTTTAAATTGGCCAAATGTTCTGGTCCCGACTTCATTATTATAGAATTCTAAAATCCCCTTTATACCGTCAAATGACCTTGTCCTGGGCTCAGCCAGTTTAGAGTTGTTCCCCTGTATATTGACTTGATGTGGTAATTCTTTTACCAAAGAAAATAGAAATAGATTCCTTAACTATGCCTCATACAGAAAAAATCACCTTACCACCTAGACTACATAGGTTCCAGTAAACATTCACAGCAAACCATACATTACCATGAAAAATATCTGCTGGTGTGTAAAAGAAGTTTTTCTACCCATTAAATGCTGTATTCTGGTCTTCCTCATTTTTATAGTTTTTTTTATAATTCTAGGGTATTGATATACAAAAGTTGATTGAAGCTGGGCAGTACATTTCTCAGAAACTTGGACGCGCCACACATTCTAAAGTAGCACAAGCTACATGTACCAAATCTTCACTGTGAGGAAATGAACTGACTTGGAAGAGTTCTCATTGGATAGTGCACCATCAATGAACTTTGGGGTTATTTGGCTTTGAAAACTTAGCCTTTTTATGGTTTTGGGGAACAGGTATCGGCTCCCTTTGATAGGGGAAGTTTGCATTGCAAAACACCAAATTGGGGAATTTTTTGAAGACTTACATGCATAATAAAATAAAACGTGAAGTTATACCTTAACAATTCTTTATATTAAGGACTATATTTATGGGGTGGGGTGATTATGTGTATTTTGCAACAAAAATATCTATCTGCCGACTACCAATATTTGTGAATATTATGACAGAACGAACATTTTCGATTTTTTTCTTATTGGTAATTTTTCCTCTTTCAAAAATATGGGGAAAAATATGTACTTTGTCACTTGCAGAGTGGGGCCGAATACCAGACCCAAAAATGTCATAAAAAAGGCCTGAAAACTCTATATACAGGTGCTTAATTCAACTTTATGAGGAATTTTTACTCTGACTCAGTGATCTGAAATCAAGAGATTATTTCATAGATTGGTGTACAAGAAAGTTGATCGAATGATATGTGGTGTTCTGTGTACGTAAATGCTATCTTGACCAAACCTTAGCTACAAGTAGTCTGTGTTGTACACTGTATTGTTGTGGCTTAAAACAACTTGTATCTATTGTGATGGGTGTATGATTTGTATTTGAACAGTAGAAAATTCTGCTCGAGTCTATTTGTATAGGTTTTACCCCAGGATCCTCTAGTCTGATTATGCATGGTATAGTTGTGTATGATATTTGTGTTTAGCTATACAGTGAAACTATTTAAAGGCTGGAAAAGCATAGTTGTGCTTCCAGTTGCTTGTCCCCGCCCTAAAAAATAGGTAGGTTGCGAAGCTATCTTTTTTCATAGCATTTTTTCATACTCATGTGGCATGATTGGTCCCCAAATATTTTTGTAACACCACAATTGTTAACACTTATTTTTATTTTATTGAAAAAACTTGAGGATCGGCCCTAAAAAATAGGGTCGGTCAAGTTACAGGAAATGCAACTATTTTTTTTTCCGGCCTATTGGATGTAAATCAGGAACAAACACTTGTTTATTTGTATCATTGATACATTAATGAATTGTATAATACTGACATAGAGTTATGAGATTTTGTTAAACAATGTTTTAGAAGTCACTGTGATAAGTTCATTGTAGATTTGATTTTGTCTTATATTTTGAATGTTATTGAAATTTTTAATAAATTTGTGGAATTTCTTTTTTTGTCTTAATTTATTGTGTACCAAGATCAAAATGATCTCTTTTTCAGTGTAAAGATAAATCATTTTTGAGGTTGATAGAGTTTTCTCTACTTTTCATGGTCTTAACCAATCAGATTCCAGGTTTTATTCTATCTCATTACTTTTCTAGCTTTCAACCAATCAGATGGCAGGTTTCATCATATCATACTTTTCATGATTTTAAACATTGAAACATATAAAACCAGATATCTAAATGGAAAGATTGATTGGCCACACTTTGACCATTTGTCAACAGTTTTCTGGTGAGGCACATAATGAGTTGATTTTTGTAAAGCACTAATGTGCATTATATTCAAGAATAGAATTACTAGTGTATTAAAACAGATAGAAAGTGAGTGGTCAGTGATTTGTTTAACCCTTTGCCTCCTTAGCATATTTTGACTCTTCCAAATTCAAAACTAATATGCAAAACATCAATTTGGTTATTTATGTCTGACAGAGTGGAAAATATTGTGACAAAAAAAAACATTATTCTTTACAGGCAATGACTTATTCTGCCACGTTTTCAAATGTTGTCTGCTTCAGATGTGGGGAAATGCGGCATTTATAATATGAAGCAAAGGGTTAAGCATTCGTATCAGTTCTGTTCCATGGTGGTAACAGGCAAAGTTACCAGTCAGCTTAGCAAAAGTAGATCACATCATAAATTTATAAATACTTATACACGCCTCCTCAAATTAACTATTCCACCATTTTTTGAGAAAAACTTAATAAATTGTAACTCACCATAATCACTTTATAATTGTACATATTTTTAACATACAGCCTAGCCTGTGTTTGCAACCACCTCCAAATAATGGCCACCTTGTGATTAATGGCCATTCTGTGAAAAGCCATCATTGATTATTTAGAACAAACTGACATCTGGATAAAGGCTATCCGATAATAAAGGCCTCATTTTGTCTGTCCCAAGGGTGGCCTTTGTTCACAGGTTTAACAGTAATTATATTCTAATGTGTCTATAAAACATTCAGTCAGTGACTTTGATTTAAAAAAAAATAACGTAATACCTCAAGAGTATTTATCTTGAAAAAAATATTCAAAAGAACGAAACCAAAAAAACAATATACAATTAAAATTTTATTGAATATGGAATGTTTTATTTTACAACATACATCATACATACCAGCATATCATAAACAATGACACTGACGCCTTCTTTCTACCATTCCAACAGATCAATACAATTTCATGAAAAGTGTAAAGAAATACATGCACAATACTTGAATACTTTATAATAACACAATGTCCAACAACTAAGCTTTCAGTGTAGCAGTTAAAAATACTGAAATATTTATTTTTTGACATTTTGCAACAGCCTTTAATAGCTGACTAACCAGCAATACTGCTTGTTTATAAATGTATTTATACAACATTTGTTGGGTTATCTCTGCAACAAAAATGAACCTAAACAATACCAACTGACCATTTTAATGGTTGGAACATTTGGCATCTGTAAATTACAGTAATAAATGTCTGAAAAGTGTTGAATGCCACAGTTATCATGTATATTAAACATATTTGTCAGTATTAAGCATGCCTTAAATTACTGCATTCAAACAGAGTAAGTAGATTTCAGCAGGGAAGCGATACATAATAAGTCATTTTTATGTAAATAACTATTTTGGATGAAATGTAGAAATGCAAACACTTGTATATAACCAAAAATACAACATTATAAACTAGTATTAAAATTTCAGCAGTTTAGAGGAAATACTGACACAGCTGTGTAAAGTCAACATGTGTTGAAATGCATATACATTTGTATGTAAAATGGCTCGAATTACTAAAGTGCATATGATTTTTACTAATACACTATTTTACAATGTTGGCTCGGATTCAATACAAAATATCTCCAATAAAGAAGTGTTTATATACACAAAATATATTTATTAGTCTTTAAGATGGTCCACTGAATTGTAAATAACAAATAAATATCACAGAAATGGTATCCATGGAAACAGTTCATGACATTTTGAGTTTTAATTTATTTCTTAGGAGCAATGATTCCTTCTAACTGGGTCTGAAAAACAAAGAAAGAAAATGAAGTTAACAGGATTAAGACAGGTAAAAGGCTGGAGACAAAATACCAGTACTGCTTATGGCACCTGCTTGCATTTAGGTGTCTAGAGGGGTAGTTGAAATTTTTGAACATTTTTTACACCCCTAAAATTTTTAATCGTTTGCTTTAAGTATGTCAGTTCAAAACATTCATAAAGATTTTATTTTTTTTTCTTTCCACAAGTAATAAGTCCTGACAATGTGCATTTTCTATAAAAAGTCTATTTATGAAACTTTCTTCAGTTAACCTCATTTAAGAAGGAACTTTTAAAAGGTTTTTAATTTTCATGCTCAGTTGTTTGGTGTCTGAAACATGTTCGAACATTGAGATGTATTGTTTCTTTTTGTTCAGAGTCTTAGCTGTCTCTCAAAAAAGTATTTTTCATTCTGCTATGATTAATTACAGGTTTGCTTTTTTATCTTACCTTAAGCTGTTGATTTGTTCTCTTTAAGAACTGAATTTCTTCTGTATGTTTCTTCTCCTCGACTTGTCTCTGTTCTTGAGCTCTCTTCTCAATCTGATCACATTTTGCTTTCAACTCATTTACATTCTTTTCGAGTTCACGTCTTTCCTCTTCGAGTTCAGCTATCTGTATTATATAAAAAGTGAATGACTTACAACATCCAATGATTTTTCTATGCAACTTAGGTGTTATAAACCTGTACGGTTTTAGAAAAGTCGTATAAATGAAAAATACTGCATTGGAGATTGAATCCGGGAGGCATTGTGGTGCAGACAGGCATCGTGGTGCAGAGGTAGAACGTTCGACCTCTAATTCGAAGGTCCTGAGTTCGAATCCTGACTTCGATGGGTTTCATTCATGAACTTCACATCCCATTTTTCGGACGCAGCACTGGTGTAGTGTCCAGGGAGCAGACTCGAGCATGATCAATATAAGCAAAATTGCTTGTTTCGCAATCAAGCTATAATAATCAAGCGAAATATAAAGTGAAGAAATTATAAACTTAATCATTGGGTGTGAGAAACTGTGCATTAAAAGCTTATACATGACATGAAAGACAAGTGCTCATTACGACTGTAAAAAACATACTTGTTATTTGACTACAGGTCATATAGCATGAACTAAATGCATCTGAAAATCCTTAATCTCTTCAAGTGACATTCTGTTATGAAATTTTGGAACTGATTAATTTTGTACAGCTTTTAGTACTCTATTCTTTGTGAGTTGTATTTTACTGCGGACATATTGGATGACTAATAATTAAATAACCTTCATATTTGGTGTATAATTGAATCAATGCCAAATAAAATTTACCCCAAAAATTCCCCTAAAAGTAATGTATTGAATTATAGTAACAAACAGCTAGACTGACAGTTCATTGCAATTGGCATAAAATGTGTACTTTTCAAATTAAGCCACAGTTAAACAGAAATGCTCAGTGAAGTACGACCACAATGTGTGTAACAACATTAAAAATGACAATAGTTCATTAAGATCAAATGAAGTAATTTTTCATCAGATGAAAATGGTTAAAATGTTTCATGGTACAAGGGCACATACTGGTATATAATTATTAATATCTATACAATTTGACTTGATATGACTTTTCTTAATCCTAAGCCTTACAATGTAAAACAACTCCATATTTCACAAGACAAGACCAAAATTACCTTCGAACGTGTAGAAGTCTGCAGAAATATGCACATACAACATGTTTATTTATATAGTTTTAATTATATCCAATTATATTATATTTGATTTTTGATTATTAGGTCACAAAAAAATCCATGCAGTAAGTACCATTTCCTGCACACTGAAAAATGGCTGGACATTTATAATGTGTAATTAGCTTAACATCGAATGGAAAAAAATGTTATGTGGCCATTGTTATAAAGGTACAGACTACGGAGGAATATTTAGTTGGGTTTTTCCTTACCCTCTTCTCCATATCAGCTTTGCCTTGCTCAGCCTGAAGAGCTTTACGCATACCAAATGCAACACTGCTTTCATACAATGTCTGGTAAGCAGCAATTGTCATTCTAATCTCGTCACGAACTCTTAACAACAATAAACCTCTCTCAGCACAGTTGATTGTAACTTGACGAATGAGTTCATCTGAATATAGATTACAAAATTTTCATAATAAATTCTTGAAACAAACAACTGGACCTCCGTTACTCACAAGAAAAGCTACCTTTCAGTTCAATCAAGTCCTGTTAAATAAATTATAACAAAATATAGCAGAAAATTTTACTACTGCAGTTATAGCAGTAACTGATCGCAAACTAAATTAATGAGAGAAAATGTATTGAAAGCTTACCAAAACATTGAGAATACAGCTCTCTGCGTACAGGACAGATACCAGTTTCTCTGGCTTGCCTTTGCTGTAGCCGTCTATCAAGTTCTTCTTGTAAATTTACAACATCAAGTCTGGTAGCTGGTGTGCTGGAAACTTGTTGAACCCACAACTGTCCTCCTTCGGTCCATTCTCTACAAAGATAAACATAGAACCATACAAAACCGTGAACCAATGATTGTTTACTATACGTGTAATGTCATGGTATTCAATTAACACCTTGGATTTAATGACATTAACTTAAGTCATGGTTTCAATTTCTCATGTCATCGTTTTCATTTATTATGTATTTAATGTTCATGTCTGTAAACAGTTAATCATAGCTAGTGTTGATTTGTTTGTAATCTGCAAAAAAAGACCATAAATGAAGTTTGAACTTATATTTAACACTTATTAAAGTTCACAGAAAATGATGGTATTGATAAAGTCTAAATTGAAAGATTTAACTGATGGCTTCAGCCCACCTCAAACTGTGAATGCATAATTTCTCATTCAGAAAATGTGTTATTGTTTGTACAAACCTTGGTGGGAGGATGGAGTTCAGAATTTCATCAGTTTGTTGTGCGGCTTTAGCATCAACTGGAGCCAGTTTCTGTTTGGCTGGAGGATTGGGTACTGGACCAGTAGTTTGTGGTGGAACTGGGCTTAAAACAACTTGTATCTATTGTGATGGGTGTATGATTTGTATTTGAACAGTAGAAAATTCTGCTCGAGTCTATTTGTATAGGTTTTACCCCAGGATCCTCTAGTCTGATTATGCATGGTATAGTTGTGTATGATATTTGTGTTTAGCTATACAGTGAAACTATTTAAAGGCTGGAAAAGCATAGTTGTGCTTCCAGTTGCTTGTCCCCGCCCTAAAAAATAGGTAGGTTGCGAAGCTATCTTTTTTCATAGCATTTTTTCATACTCATGTGGCATGATTGGTCCCCAAATATTTTTGTAACGCCACAATTGTTAGCACTTATTTTTATTTTATTGAAAAAAACTTGAGGATCGGCACCAAAAATAGGGTCGGTCAAGTTACAAGAAATGCAACTATTCATTCAGAAAATGTGTTATTGTTTGTACAAACCTTGGTGGGAGGATGGAGTTCAGAATTTCATCAGTTTGTTGTGCGGCTTTAGCATCAACTGGAGCCAGTTTCTGTTTGGCTGGAGGATTGGGTACTGGACCAGTAGTTTGTGGTGGAACTGGGCTAGCCTTCAAGGCTCTTGCCTGAAATGACAAAATTCGTAACATACAGTGTGAAATAATACATGTAAATCAATCAATGGACTTGTAAGGATGTGTTTCTCATTATTAACAATCTTTGCTTTTGTTAGCTTAGCATCAATGGTTGAAAGTTAAAAATTTTATTTCTATGTCCTGACTCATATCCCTATGGCTGCCATTCTAAGTTCTTATTAATTTAACATGTAACCAGAATTCTTATATCTTAGTATATACAGCAGCAGATTATTCAGGGCAATTTTGAGTGGATGAACTACACCAGTCTTCATGTTAGCCTTACTAATTTAGCTTTTCTGCCATCAAATTTCATAAATGATAGGAACGACTATACTCTGAGCAGGACAGGGTGAAATAAAAAAGTGTCGGGCCATCACAAACAGTCTAATTTGTGGAGTTTATTCACACTAGCATGAAGCCCAGGGCTAGTAAATTTCAATTTTGCAAGAGAAATTCCTCAAAATTATGTAACTGGACTAGTGTTTAATTATTCAATTTAAACAGTCCTATTATAGCTTGGGTTAGTGCTTTCAAAAGATTTGTTCTGACAGTGCTGCATGACAATCTGAATTTTTATGACCATATCATATTTCAAAGTATTCTGACAATATGCTACATACATGTAAACATTTATATCAAAACTGGTGCAATCTTTCCAATGGGATAATTATAATAAGCTTTGTTCACTTGTTGCATGATCATATCAGTGTAACCAGATCACTTTTCACTTTTAACCATTTACTGTTTTCCCCCTTTTTAACTGTATATAAAACCTCTTATATATACATGTCTTTTACTACTCTTTCAACTTCCTTTGGGGCTTGACACACTGACTGTCTAAGCCTACTCAAGGGGTTCGACAGAAATGGAAGACAGATAGAACTGGTCAAGTTAATGTTTATTTTTAATATAGGTATTCATTATAATTAAGCCTCTTATTTTCTATATTCAACGACTTAAAATATCACAATCTAGAGTGATAGTTAAGAACTGAGACATACAAGAGTAGTTCATATGTTAGTTACAGTCTGCAGGCTCAGATTTCAACATGACGCAGAATTGTAAGAATATGAGAATGCTATTAATGAATCAACAATTTTCTTAAATTTCTCGAAATGTGAAATGTCATACCTTCGGCGTTTTCTTATCCACATTTCTGCTGACAAGAACGGGGTTGTCATATTTGACGAGTGAAGCGTTTGGTGGAATCATTTTGATAATCAAAAAACAGGCTAAAATGGAAAGCAACCTAAAATTTGCAACGATCCGAGATGATTTACACTAGTGTCCTTGGTTACGGCGTTCTACGCATGCGTGAAAAGATCTCGTTCTGAAATTACGTTTGAACACTTCCGACGAGATTTCGGCACGAGAATGTCGCGACAAATGTCTTGGGAAGGTATTATTACTGATTTTTACTATTCTTTGTCGTCATTCTTTTGCCTTGACGATATCAAAGTAAACAAATCATTTAGCTAGACAAAAATAGTCACATTTACTCTCAAATATAAGATTTACCAAGCATATAAATGGAAAAACAAAATAAATATTTGTTCAAGGGAGATAACTCACTGAACGTGCGGGTCAATTGACAATTTCGCTACTTACACAATTCGCCTTGGATTGATTTTCGGACTAGCGTATTTAATTTTTTCTCAAGTTTTAATATTTGATGTGGAAGGAGGCTATAAAAGTTGATGCGTCCATGTTTACGGACTAAAGGAAATGAGTAAATCTCGCGTTGATGAATTTGACGATTGCTTATAAATACATTATACAGTAGAAATGTTTTTATTAAAAAATTTTGTGATCATCTTATAGAATGTATGTATAGGTCTTTCTTTGTCACTTTTTTTGCAACTTGTGGAAAGGGTCCAGGCCCAGTCCAGTTGGGAAAAAATGTCTGGTGTAATGCCAAAATTGGGAATTTTTAGGTTGGTAATTAGGAAAAATGTCTTTATTTCATTTGACAATGGTCTATTCACTAGACCCAAACAAAGAAGGAAAAATCACTGAACACTTCTTAGACTTACCAATCAAAGTGCTGGCCAGTAATCTGGAAACATTGGTTTAATCAATTGACAGATACATGCATGGTTTTATCTTTGCATAATTATCTGAACAGTTCTGTCAGTTTTATTTTACTTGTAGATGCGAGGGATGCTTTGAGAAAATTACGTGAAGAACAAGTCCGTGATGGATCAAGGGTTGTACAGTTGTGGAAACATATTCTTGCTAACAATGCGCACAAATTGGGGGATGAAGGTTTGATTTTGTTTTTATCTTCTTAACCATGTAAGTCTCTTCAGGGCTTACAGTAGACATAAAAAAGTTAAGGGTCAAAAATGATCTTAAACTGATGAAAATTGAAGAGACAACAAAATTTCCGTTTAATTTTATTGTAAATTTGAGCCTTCGTTACAAATTTTCAAGAGTCAGAAACTTTATTTTACTTATTTCAAGAGTCAAAATGCTGTTTTAAGGTTCAATAAAACCCCTGCTCTTGTACACTACTTGTATGTGAGACAATGTGTATAAATTACTGGAGATAAACATTGACAAAAGTTAAAAGTACTGTACAATTGTATTACAGTGTATGTAATGTACTAATGTGTGTTTATTTCAGTATGGACTGTACAAGAACAAGTGACTGTTGCTGCATTGGATTGTCAGAACTTTGATCTTGCAAATGTGAGTTTTAAGTGATAACTTTTTTCAGATGTTCTTCGTACAGCTTTTTGTTTGATTTGGTGTTTATGAAATTTTCAATGAAATAACTCCCTCCCCTATTCATTTGTTAATAATGTGTCCTTCCGTTTCTCTCAGTCAATATTGAATTTCACCCTCATAGATGTAAATAATAAAGAAATCAACCTGATTTTGTATAAAAAAGAATGTTTTGAATCTTCTAATAGAATGATTAATCCTTAATATGTTTGTCTGTTAAAGGATTGTATAACAAAATTAAACAGAAAGTTTCCAAGCTCAATGAGGGTTCGACGTCTGTTTGGAATGTACTTTGAATCACTTGGAAGGTAAAATGTTTTTCATACGTAAGATATATTTTCATTTTATTAATTTTGGTGCTACATTCCTTACATAGCCAGGTTTTCCCTGCAACATTGTAAGTGAAAACATCTGTTACACTAAGTATCAACATTTGCTATTTATTTTTGGTCTCCATATTCTCACCATCATACTAATCTTGGGTGAACTATTTTTCTACAGAATTATTTGTTGTTTAACTCTCAGGGTTTTCCTTAAGATTTTTCACCTGAGGGTCCCCAAGACTCCCATCTCCAACATTTAAGGGGTCTCACACAGAAAATGCCACGTGAAATTCCGAGTTGGAAGGGGTCCCAAGGACGCAGTGGTCACTCTCAATGCAAGTCCCTCGGCTGAATATTGCATCTGGGACGCAAGAAACTTGCATCAGGGAAATCCCTGAAATTGGTTTATGACAATTCAAATCATTGGGAAAAAGTCTTGATTTTGTCCTGTCACTCACTCTTTTTAACCAGTCTTAACAGAAATGACAACCCCCTACTTGTAATCATACAATTCAATTAACAGAAACATAAAGTGCTTGTACCTTGATTTGTTTCAGGTATGAAAAGGCTGTTGAACAGTACGAGAAAATACTAGAAGATGATCCAACAAATATGGTTAATATTTACTCATTTGTATTAGAAAAAAGAAAGATATTTCTTTAATTCATAAATTTATACAATAACTCAACATAATGTGAGTTTACAAGTACATGTCATTTATGTAGAGATATGAACTTAATTAGTTTAGTGTTAAAAATCTATGAAGTGAAATTGTTAAATTTCTTTGAAGGTGCAGTTTTTAGACAGTGGTTCTAAACACCAAAATATTTCACATTTAGGCTGCACAGCTAAACATCTAATACTGGTGTTAATGAAATGGAATCATAAACATGATAAAAAAATCTTGCCTCTTTTATACTGAATTACTTCAGGAAGTACTTTAAATTTATTTTTTCAGTTTGCTAGAAAGCGGCAGATTGCTATTCTGAAAGAGAAGAATGAAATACCTGAAGCCATTGAGAATCTTAACAAATACCTTGAAATGTAAGGCTTACATTGTTTTACCTGATATTCTGAAATGTCATGAATAAACTATTCTGAAGTATTGTGAATAAACTAATAGATAATCATTAGGGTTTTCCCTAAGATTTTTCTCCTGAGGGTACCGGGACTCCCATCTATAACATTTTAGGGGACCCTTGGGATTTTTGGGGGTCCCACACAGAAAATGTCAAAGGCAAATCCCGAGTTGAAAGGGGTCCCGAGGATGCGGTGGTTGCTCTCAATGCAAGTCCTTCAGCTGAATATCACATCAGGGACGCAAAAAACCTGCATCAGGGAAATCCCTGATCATGATGCTGGTTTAGATATTAGAGTTTTCTTTTTTATTAAAATGAATGATCATAACTTGAATGTTACTTTTACTGTTGATTCATAAGGGGTATAATGTTTAAACAAGAGGGCTGGTCAAGAAGTTAGTAAAATAAAAAAAATAGTTGTTTATAAATATTTATCTCTATATATCCACTAACTTCATGAGTTTTTTGTGAAAAACTACTGACAATTTTTTAGCAAAACATCTCAACTGATACCCTGGGGCAAAACGTATTCTTGTTGTTTGAAAATTTGGAAGGGATATCATAAGATATATAGATTTTGACTTATTAATCTATTAATCCTCATTTTTTATGTTCTTAATTTTTTCTATCAACCCTCATTTTTCTTTGTGCTTTTACTTTTTTATCAACCCTCATTTTTTTCTGACAGGTTTATGACAGATTTTGACGGGTGGATGGAGTTATGTGATTTATACCTCCAGTTACAAGATTACACAAAAGCAGCATTTTGTTTAGAGGAACTAATTATGTCAAATCCACACAATCATTTGTACCATCAAAAATATGCTGAGGTAAAGTGGATTACTTTATGTTTAGTAAATTTAAGTAAAAATTCCCACTTCAAAGACTTAATGTGATCTTTATTGTTCTTAACTTAAAATGAAAGCTCATCTACCCATATGCTTCTAGCATTGAAGAAACCATTTTCCTATTATTATGATTCCCAGACAAATTACCGTTAATCATATCAGTCCAGTTATTCTTTTTTAACTCATTCCAGTTGTATTTTAAACTATGACCTAAAATTTTCTCCCATCTGTTCAGCAACCAATCACACTCGTCTTTATTGTATACTGTTTTCATATTTTTTAGGTGAAGTATACACAAGGTGGTTCTGATAATCTTGAGATAGCTAGGTCTTACTTTGCTCAAGCTTGTAAATTAAACCCTAATAACATGAGAGCACAATTTGGATTATTATTAGTAAGTATAAACCATACACACTGTGTATCCAGATTTGAAATCTTTGTTTTTCTTCAAGACTTGGTTGTGTTTAAAATTGCATTAGGTTCCTATGGCAACATTTCTATCTTTTAATGTGGTTGAAGGTTCCAGGGATACTTGGGAAGAACAATTGACCTTCAGTTAGGTACTAGACTAGTTCCTTACTCTCAACATTGTCAGTGTGTATCTGTCATAAAGCAACTTTTCCAGACTCATAACTGTATGTTTTTAACCACTCTCAATTCCTTATGTGTCTATGGAGGAATATGGATTTACTGACATTTTATAAGACGCTTACATGCGCTATCAGACTAGAATTTGAGAATTTATACTTGTCTGAATTCAAAGTTACGGCTTGTGTTCTGACTTATGGGTTTATCAAAGTCTTTTGAATAGATAGGAATCTTAAATACTTTAATATGATTTTCTGATTTTTTTGCACAATTTGTCTAGGTGTGTAATTCAAGATGATCTCCAAGCTTGAATCTAGAAATCTCATGATTTCAAATGTTGATCAATACAGAGAAAATAGGTTAAATACCAGTAATGCATGTAAAATTAATTCTATTTTTTCGAAATATTTAATGCTGTAATGCTTATTCCATTCATTTTAGACTGCGAGTAACTTAGCAACTGGGTATTCTAAAAATCAGAAAGAGAAAAATAGTAACAGTAAATATGCAGTATGGGCTGCAGAGCAGATAATAGATAAATACCAGGTATATATAATCTTGTTCATATTCTGGGGAGCTATAGTGGTGAGTGTGCTGGACTTGTAACCCAGCAAACCAGGTTCAAATCCTGGTCATGGCAGGTCATATCTTTCTATGAAAATTTGACAAAAATGTTGATTTTCCTCCATATGTCAGAAGTGTGGAAGGGTACATTAGTACTAGTATACAATCCTGGAAAACTGGTCAGGTGAACTGGCCACTGCATATAACTGAAAAATTGTTGAAAAATAGCCTTTTTTGAAAAAAAATATCCTGGTAAATGTCAGGATCACATGTCAAAATTAACTTATGCATGCCTCTATATTTTCTTATTTCTTAGTTACCATATAACTTCTAATTAATTTTAATTTGCTCAAAATTGATATCCAGTATTGTGATTATTGTATGTAGGCATGAAGCTTCTGTCAACTTGTGTTTGGGTGCAGTGAAGGTGATCTTTGGTATTTCTCTTAATTTGTATAAAAATCACTCAGCCTTTACATTACAAATTTGTTGTGTTTTACTAGACAATTTCACTTCTCATTTTATGGTGTTGTTCATTTATCTTTCCCTTCCTTCATTATGAAAACTGAAGCATTTATTTATTTTACCAGATTTTTGAAGCACCCTTTTCATACAAAAATTACACATTCAAAATTCAATGTAACAATGGATTTTCGAGTAGCATAAATGTTTTTTATTGAATTATTATTTATAAATTGACCTTGACCTTAATTAGTTATGCAAAATTTTAAATGTGTTATTTCTCCATTAATCAGATTACATCTTTCATCTAGCATCAATGGGTATTTCTTGATTAACTTTATTTTACTGTTTTGTCTAGCACCAACTCCGCTTACCTTTGTTGATTTTGGTTGTTATCACATATTTTTGGCCCAGTTATGGGACTTGGTTATTTTTCCTATGTAGAATATGTAGGGCAATTATTTGAAACCTTACTTCTACTTTTATACATTCGCCTGACTTGGATTACAAATCTGTCAAGCATGCCATCAGGGGTATACTAGTATCCATTTATTGAACGCAGTATCTTGTTTCCCACTTTAATTACTGTATAATGTGTAGTCATGCAATCCATATTACGTTTAGGTGACAAATTTATTCACATTGAACGAATTCAAATCCATTTCTGCAGTATTGTACAACTTCACGTCGTTCTGAAAAGTGGGTTTACATCAGCCAAACTATAAAATTCTATGCTTCAGTAACCTTTTCTTCAATTAATAATAGTCCTGCATTCAAGCGATATCGAACGTCTCAACAATTCTAAACACTGATTGTTATACCTATCGTTCATATACTGATGAATATTTCACCACATTATAGTATGACAATCTCTTCATGCAGACATTGTATATAGTAACATACTATCATATTGTTGTCTTTCGTTTTACAGAGTACCGAGTGTGAAGAACAATTACAGGAGACTAAAGTGTTAGAACTGATTAAAAAGATGCAAGAAAACTTGGTTCCTCAGTCAGACAGTTGATAGTGCACCTTATTGAAAACTTTATTTGATGCATTAATTTGTGTTCAGTCATCCCTTAGTCTGTTTGTACGGAGCTGGGTGATATTTGCCATACAACCAAAACTTATCAAGAAGCTGTTTTGATGCAATATGTATCAAACTGAAAGACTTACATCCTGTTCAACATACATTAATCCAAGTCTGACCTTAAAATTTAAACATTGTGAAAGTGTTGAGCATTTTTCATGGAGGTCATATTTTTAAGAAATGATTGCAGGGGTGTAGAAATGTTTTCATAGCTGGTAGGCTACAAAAGTTAAAGGGGTCTAAGTGTTCAATACAGTATTGTGTCCGTCGTTTCGGAAAAAAGTAGCTGGCGAGAATGCTCAATTAGCAGGATGATTATTTGGGCTTCCAGCTTATTTCTACACCCATGTGATTGACTGTGTATTATTTTTTTTTTGAATATTCATATTATTATCTTATCTTTGTGATTTTACATGAAAGTCAGTCTGCATGATTGACAAAAGTTCAAAAAATATCTTTTTTACCTTAGTTTGTAAAAGAGTTCAACAGTTGTTTTCCAGACAGACTCATTCTTATTGACAAATAGACACATCTGTTATTGAAATTTACTCAATATGTTATTTTTTCAATGTTAAAGCATTAAACCAGTGCTTGGGAGGTGCAATTTGTGATGAGCTAGCATGTATGAGTGCATGTTTAATTGTTCTGGACACAAGTTTTGTATCATATTCTGTTTTGCTTAAAATAATACCTAATCTTTCAATAATCAGATTATCTTTGTTTTAGTCTTTATCTCGTGACCTTCACCTTGTGAGTTAAGGTCAAGGGTATTCCACTAAATATCTTAAGTTGCTGAAAGGCTAGATGCTGCAATTCTGAGCAGTTTATCTTGGCAATACACTAAATGTCTTTTGTTGATAGATATGTTAGCATACATAGCACTTTTTAAACTTAAAATGTTGATTACTGTTGTTAGTAAAGATTTGTTATACGAGAAATTATTGTTCAAAGATCATTCTGTCAGATGTTAAACACAACTAGCTAAAATATGTATATCATTGGCTTCATTAGAAGTTTAAAAAGTGTAATGTTTTGGGTCTTATACGTTCTGTATACAGGAGTAATTTTTATGTATTTATTATCACAAAACTGATTAACATTAGTCATTGTGTTTAGATTTATCTATGTTCAATGATTCTTTGTTTACTGTTATAATTTACATGTATTTACATATATTCTTTATTTGGGTCAAAAATAAAATATGACAATACTTAGAATATAGTTTTTTTTCTGTTTCCTTACTTGTCAGCTGTCTTTACCCTCCATTACTCATTTCAAGAATTGATTTCATCATTTAGAATAATTAATCTGCTAAGGCTATGCCTAAATAACCGTTTTTTTGCAATAGATTATAAGATGCAGTTTTTTTCTGTTTTTGATCATTATGCATCCTGACAGTAAAATAATTTTTTCTTGCTTACAACTTGTATAAATATTGTTAGGTGCCTTCGTGGTTAATTAGTGATGGTATCTGGCTAGTTATCACTAGCCCCTCAATGCTGTGAGTTCGAATCCCACCAGGGACTAAATTTCACACGTGAGGAAGCTATCCAGTTGGCCCTTCTAGCTTGATTCTATTCAGGTGTGCGCCTAGGGTCTTCTTCCACAATTAAAGCTAGAAAAGTTTCCAAATGACACTGGTTGTTGGTGCAATATTAGACCCCAGTGAAAAAAAGGCAATACATTACCTCACCACTTGAGACTTTATTATATTGATGTTGAAAAGTCTTGTGCTGATAGCTGAATGATGCATTGTGTAACGAAATTAGTTATTTGAATAATATTAGATAGTATTAATTCTGCTTGAAATACATTTCTGGTTAACTTAATTGTTGCATACAGAATGTCAGTGGTTCTAACCAGATGTAAGTCTGTGTATTCCTACACCCATAAAGCTGGAAAGTTGCTCAATGGATCTGGCTGTTGGTGCGACCTTAAAAGCCAGTGAAAAAAAAGAAACTAAGTTGATGAATGTTTGCTATTCTGGTTTTTTGAGGGGTACGAGAAGAAATTTGCCAAATTCTTCTACAGTGTCTGCTGAAACACAGGCATGAACCGCACCTTGTTTATCCTGAAACACTGCTTCGTCGCTAACTGGATAAAGTGGTTGGTGCCAAACAAACGGATGGATATGAATTCCGAATGAACCATCACAGTAGAAGGCCTTAAAACTACCAAGGTTAAGGTCATCTCCAGGTAGGGCTAGCAGAGCCACGAAAGCTTCTCCATTCTTTGGATAAAACACTTGGCTGCCGTCTGGATGATACCCAATATCCTTGACAAGTACGTGTGTACGGTTGCTAGGTGACACATTCTTTGGCAACTTGCCAGTTACATAATTTCCTTCCTCTACAGCCTCATTAACAGATGTACATAAATCACCCTTCCATTTGTAAGCGAAAAGTCCACTGCGTACCCCACCCAACGTCCCAGTACCTTCACATAACTTGCGCCAACCTGTGGAAAAACAGTTCCATTAAAGGGGCACAAGTATGATTGGAAGATCGTAGCAATGAAAACTTGTGAAAAGTCACTTGGATGATTTCGGTACAATTCATATACTTGTATCTTAAATGCGTTGATATCATATGAAAATGCAGTTGGAAACCTACATGTATACTTAAACTTATTGATAGCATACTACTAGTAAATTAACAACAATTGCTTGAAGGATTTCTCTTTATATATGGGGGTGCAAACAATCCTCATCACGCATATATGATAAGGAACGACAACTCTACATAGAGATTGACAATATACTGGTCCCCGTTCAATGTTACAGTGCAACCAGTCAACGGGTACCAGTTTAGATTGACAAGTATTGCCCGCTCTCCAACGAATGTATTTGTACTGGCACCAATATACAAGTCCACGCGTATATTGGTCCCAGATTTGTAGAGTAAACCAGAATGATTTTGAAGACCTGGCAACAAACCTTTCATTCATTCATTTTTCTATCAAGACCTGGAATTTCACGTAGTTTGTTGAGAAGTTCGGTTAATTCAAGTTTACATATGCAATACTGATTAATTCGTTTGATTTTTCTGTCATCACAATTTTACCTTGGACCGGCCAAGGGACAATTTCCATTTCTTCTTTGTCAAAATCTGTTACTATGGTCCCATAACCTTTAAGTGTTTCTTCTGTTGCCATGACAATAGGGACAAGGTGCGGATCACCGTATTTTGGGTCAAAGGCGTGTGAAAAGTCTCCATACCCCGTTGTTTCTAGCCAGTAGTTCGTAACGTCCGCCATTTTATCTTTATTTGCTATTTAAAAGAAAACACATTTAAAAAATGCTAAATAAGAGAAAACTTTACCACAGTCATAATAACTGAACAATACAGAAATGCAATCAATAAAAGCAGCGGATTTCTTACCCCACCCGCTTGCAATAAAAACTCCCAAGAACATTCGAAGTATTGAAAATCGCCTCGTGTACATCAAGCATAATTCGAAATGTTCATGATGTCATCTTTACCGCATTTACTCAATTATTTACAAAGTTCACTCGCTGAGCTTTGCACTTCACATAATGGTAGTTAAGACCTTGGAATCGAACCATGGATGAGGCACGTGCTGTCTATGAAGAAATGGTTGACGCAGAACGTCTTTGGCCATTCGCCCTCCAAGGCTGATTATTCATGTGAATAATTTGTTGGCTAATTGTGTAACGAGTATCGAACGGATTGAACCTATCGTCATCAACAACTTTATATAAATTTTGCTCTGGTCTTCTTTGGCTTTGATTACGAGCAAATACTTTAAAAAATAATCAAGTGTTCAATATATTTACAGAAAATTAATGTTGATGAATAATGTTTTAAATGATTAATAAGAAACAGCGGTGCTTGATCTCGGTTGACAATGATTATAAACGTCGAATAATAAACTATTTCATTAAATTCTAATCATGAATTATTCATAGATTTAGGCAATTACTGTTATGAGATAGACAGGTAGATGATCGTCAAACTGATGATAGTTAATCAACTGTACTTTTACCGTTTTAAGTCTATCTGAGAAACAGATCCAGAAATGCGACCCGCTTTCGTTCCTGTAAGTAGTTTATCCAACTCTATATAGACTGCCTAGCGATCTCTTAGAGTACTGATGGATAAACTATTAGAGGCTACGTACACAAAGTCCCAGGCTGATCTGTCTTATATATAAGAGCTTCTTCAGACAGTTAATTATGACCAAGTCATTTCTCGACGCAAGCCAATTAAATTCTCTGCCACCAGAAGGAGAATTGAGTTTTTTATCCTCCCCTCCGGGTTGTTCCAATATGGACGAGCAATTCACCACAATACTGCCCTAGATCAGTAAACTTACTTTGATTGGTTGCCTAAGCTTGCAAATGATTGGTTAAAATCGTACAAGATGATTGGCTAACATCTTATTATCCTAAATATATCATTGGTTCTTTAATTAGATCATTTGATTGGTTTATTTCTTATCCGAAAAGTGATCTATAAAGTAAACAACCATTTACAGAAAATTGGCATTAACTAAATACATAAATTGTATCGACAAGGATATATATGAAAGAAAAGTAACTGTATTTAGATCTAACTTGAACAAATCAATCAATGGTTAGAATCGACATAAACGAAGTTACTTACATTTTTTAGAAACTTTTCTAAGATGTCAAGAGGAAGGTCGTCGTTTTTTTTTTTATATAAATGGGACTTTTCAAAAATAAGGGAAGCACAAAACTAGATTAATGTTATAGGTTAATTCAGGAACACTGGCGAAGCTAACAGCTTTTGGACCAATTATACAACTGGAATACATGCGTCAAACCGCAAAAAAGGTAAAAATGGTTCTATATTATCCATTGAATATTCAGTGCACGATGAACAGCGATACCTGGAAGAAGTATTCGTGGAATAATACAAATTTAAGCGTCTGAACTACGTTTGCAAGCATAAATAAATGACAAAAAATACAACATGTTCGTGGCGTATTATTTAAAAAAATCGGAACGCTAACAAAACTGTCAGACAATCTGTTTACAATTTTTCTGAAATAACGGGCATGCGCAAATGGAAGCGGTGCATACATAAAAATATAACGAAAACTCGTGAAACGAAAACCTGTTATTCGAATATACATGTATTCACACATATACACACGTATGTGCGCACGATTGTTCTTATAGTAGTTCAATTAGTTTAATGAAACGTAATTTAGTCAATATCTATAGAAAACACAAAGAAGTAAAACAGACCAGAAGACAGAAAAAAACTTAAAGTTAAAAGCTTCTAAAATATATCTAATTCAGCATGTAAAATGTACGGTAGCACCGTTTGGTATGAAGTAATCAATAAAACTGGCTATGCGCACGGTTACCGCTGAAATGAGAATGCAGACGCTTGTTTACAAAGCGGAAATATTCGATTTTTATGCAAAGTATACACGCTGATAGTCTACTGTTCAAAATACATTTGTAAGTTGCATTTTTATTTTTACAGGACAATATTTTTAATATGCGTGTGTTCTAGACAACTAAGTGTGTGAGCGTGATTCAAGGCTCAAATGCGTGTGCCACACGTGCAATGCGTGTGACTTGACAAGTATGCTCGAGACGTTTTATTTGGCCCAAGGAACGGTATATCCATCATCCCACCTTTTTTACCTTTCTGCACAAAAATAATCTCAATTATGACATTCAAGACTGATGAAATGAATCCATAAGAATCCCGACCTACTATGGCATACATATAAAAATTTATTCATGTATATGAACTGTACTACTCATTAGTTAGATTAGTATAAATGCTAGAGACTGGATGCATGCATGTTGGGTTGACGGTATGAGCATGTTAGGACACTGTAAATGAAGAACGCAATAAATATATGGATAGAACCACAACTTTGTGTTTTACATCAAATGCACAAAACCTACAGATCCTGTTTTAATGAGCATGTAACCAGAAACAAACACGTTTCACTCCCTTTACAGATATATGTATTTTCAGTATTTCCATGTAGTGTCATAGGCACTATCAAGGTCAAAGAATACAGCCATTGCATGTTGCTGTTTTATAAACGCCTCTCTCAGAAAAGTTTCAAGACGCACAAGGTGGGTCAACTGTACCACGTTGACGTCGGAATCTGCTCTGTACATTTACAATAAGATTGTTAGATTCCAAGAACTAGACAAGCCTGTTGTTCATCATTCTTTCTAGTGTTTTACATAAACAACTGGTTAGAGCTATGGGACGATAATTGTTTGGATAACTGGGATCCTTGCAAGACTTAGGAATTGGTATTACCAATGCATCTTTCCAGGAAGAAGAAAATTCACCAGATTCCCATACATTATTAAAATTTTTCAAGTAAAAGAGTAAGAGTATGTGTGGATAAGTGTTTAAGAAATTGATAAATAACTTGGTCGTTTGCTTTGTTAAGGGCAGATTTCAGTTCTTCCATTGAGAATAGCTCGTTATATTTCTCTTTATTGTTTGAAGAGAAATTAAGATTTTTCCTTTCTTCCTAGGACTTGAGCGCCTGAAACTTTTCCAAGTAATTTTTGAGGAAGGTTTTTTCTCAAATACATCAGCAAGTGTCTGAGCAATTTCTTAAGTAGAGTTACAGTTCTGAAATTAACTGACAAATGACGCACTGAGGATAACCCTTTCCATTATTTTTTTATCATATCCTATGTTTTTTTTAATTGAAGTTTGACTATTGAGTTTAGAGACATACTGTCGTCAAGTTTTTCGTTTATTATTTCTGATTACGTTTCGAGCTTTGCTCTGAATACACGAAATGAATTAAGATATTCATGAGTTGGTCTCATATTGAATTTTTAGGGCTTCCCTATGCTTTTCGACAGCCCTCTTACATTCTTCGTTAAACCATGGTTTGTCATGGCTTTTGGAGTTTGTCGAGGTTTGGAGGATTGAGTTTTCTGCTGCTTCAATAACCAGCGATGTAAAAATGTCTGATGTATCCTTATTATTGTGTAACTATTCACGAGTAATAGTTTGCTCGCAAAACCGTTTAAATTTTTTCCAATTTGCTTTGGACAGCTTCCACCGTTTGGGTTGGCTGTAGTTAGATGGACATGTTAAGATTAAGGTTTAAGATTTATTTTGGCATATAGTACATACATGGTAATAAAACAACATGTTGTGATAAATAACATAACACAGCACGAGTATAAACACCATGACATGCACACCAATACCAGTGATAACACAAGAAAAGGTAAACCCTTATTTGTTAATGATAAAAGGATGGGGAAGTGGTCACAAATTGTTTCTAAAAGTTTTGATTAATATGTTACAAGTGTGGCAGGAAAGATTTTTCAGGAGCTGGGGGGGGGGGCAGAAACACTTGCATAGCTGGTTGTTTTGTTCAACTGTTCCTGTTCTTGTCGGCGCTTCTGTATCACTTTCCTGGCTTCATAAAAACGTTTCCATGTTACTTGTATGAAAGAATGTCATCTCTCCAGACTGAACAGTCTTTGGAATAGGAGGGATGAGAAGACTTGCAGTTGAAGCCCACGGTTGCATTGTTACATAATTTTAGATCATGGTCTGATCCTTCGAAAGAGCCTTTGGGATATATTGGGTTACTTTTACACTAGGTTTCGTAATGGCCGTACCGCTGGCATCTAAAACAGCGTACGGCATCTAAAAAACGTGTACACTTGGCTTTTTGGGGATGCATCACCGATGCTCCCCACCCAACGTGGAGTCCAACAAGGAGACATGACATGGAGATGCCGACACTGGTCATGACAACGATACATCAGTGATATACTCTAACCCTTTCACTCAGAATAAGTCTCTGCCACACTTGTTGACAATATCTTCTAAGGAGCTTCGTGGGGCTGCAATATGTCCTTCCGAAATTTCCTGGAATTCATTTAACTCTGGTAGATGAATACCTATGAAATCTTTCCCTATACCAGTCCAAGCATTAAAATCCCTACGTATTATAATAACCTTCCTTAGTTCATAAAAGTATTACTAGTTACCAAACGGCATAACCTTACCAAAGGAAATCCTTAACTTAAGCTGGGGAAAATTTTTAGAATAAGAAACTCCTTATCCTTGGTTCAGGATAATGTATTTAAAGGATAAGATATTTCTTAAATTACCACTCAGAGCTAATTTCCCACAGGACTGAACGTGAGTGACGAATAAATTTCAACGCAACTCTTAAACATTCAACAACTGAAATAAAAAAAAAAATGTGACAAATGTCTCTTTGAATCTTCATAAACGGTTTAAGTGTGCAAACTAAGAGTCAACACACACTATATTCTTGGGATGCAACGATACCGTCAAACCCGTATTGCGATATATTGCGATACAGCCAACCCGTATTGCAATACATATTGCAATACATAGATTGTCATGAAAACATAATAAAACATATGTTTATTTTGAATTTCAGTAGGCTAAATGCCCAACAAACAGTTAACAACACCCTTCTCCCAAACTCTACTTTTTGCCTTTTCGTAATTTATTAATTCAAAATCGTCCACGTTTTCCATACTTAGTTTTTTTTTAAATTATTATAACATCACATGCATTGCCGCACACGAAGCTAATTTCACAGCAGAAAGCACTAAATTTGTTACTGCATTGGTGTGACAAAACAGTAACATCATGCGTCATTTTCATTGGCGCGGTGACTTCAGAGAAAATTATTTGAGACCAACGTCGGTATAATCAAAAGAAAAATTCAGGTCGGCATCGTTTGTAAAACTTTGTTCTTCAACAAATGACAAGTGACAGGTGTTTGAATATTCACTTATACAGTAAACATTTACAAGGCAGTGCTTAAAATACGTGATCAAATATTAAAGAAATTTTATCGCGGTACGGTGGTTCCGTACCGCAGTACGCATCGGCCGACGCTGCATCGCAATTATATTGTTGCACCAATACTATGTCCTGAATAGCCTGTAAATTATAGAACTATAGAGCTAATAATGCCACACAGCGCATCAACCATGCTGATTTATGACACCAAAGGCACAAAACAAAAAACAAAATGATATACCTTTATATGTATGTCAAGTCAAATGTCCAATAAGTTCTCCAAAATTATACGTATGTTATCATTAAAATTCTACATTAATCGTATTAATATCATTTAAGTAGCCTAAGTGCCTTACTAAATCTAGGTAAAAAATATTTAAGTTACAGGGTGTTTCATAATATCTGTCCCATTACAAAACAACATTATTTGATCATTATAGAACGTATTTTAACAAATTAGACATTTTATACTTCAAAATAAAACAGATGGGCGACAGTCTTTTCGTAAAATATTAGGTCAACCAACTCATGGACATCCACCTGAACGCCCAGGTTAACAAGAAAAAATGTAGATATTGGATCTGAGAAACCTGATTTTACATGCTGATGAAGTAACGGTTGGGCAGTGATAAGTGTAAATGGGATATGTAACTGATCTTGTCTTCTTCGTAGAAACGGTAACAAGGACCGCTACTTAAATCTCTTGAGAAGAAAGTTTGTGCCAGCAGTACGAAGGAAGGGTATAAATGTAGACACTATATGGTTTCAACTAGACGGGCAATCCCACATACAGCCGGTGTTGTGATTGCATGGTTACAGGAAACGTTTGACCAGAGTTTTATTATCTTTTAAGACCGATTATGAATGCCTTCACTGGCCGCCACACTCACCTGATTTGAGCCCCTTGTGAGGATTTCTAGGGATAGAGTATACAAACCTACACCATGAAAACAACCAATGAACTAAAGGCTGCAATAAAGAGAGAAATCCGTGTCATTAATGGACTATTTGGAAAATGCTTAATGTAATAAATTTCTGAATGGTAATTTGCATGTTTTATATTCCATACAAAATTTTGCTCTATCTCTTGTATAACTATCAAACTCAATTTACTCAAAGACAAGTCGTACTAATGGCGTAAAATGGGTACAGGTATTATGAAACATCCTGTATTTACAAAGATTAAATATTATACAAATGTATACTTACGTATTGATAAGCAACAAAAAATCTAACAGTTTATAGTTTACAGTTTATTTACACTCTGCACGTGTTATAAATGTGATATGAGGTACAAAAAGATAAATATTAAAAAAAATAAGCTGTAAGTAGTAAATGTGAATATATTAATATAGTGTAAAAGTTGATACAATACACAGAACTGGTGGTAGAATGCAAAATTTTAGAATGCAAAAGAAAATTGGCCGAATTGTTTTAATTCCCACGCGGAGTTTTGAAAGTCTTCAGAATAACTGAAATAAATTTACAAATATTTAAATGTTTTCTATCATCATTCTCAAACAAAAGTCATATACATGCAACTTCTATCAGAGATGGTGAAAATTTCTTTCTTATACATGTACATTTGATTTACCAAAACGAAGACAAGCCATGATATAATGATATTCATCCCCTATTTCATTTCTTTGACATAAGTGGCATTTACGTTCATGGCGCTCAAGATTTCGCCAACGACCTATCTCGAGAGACGAAAATTTGCAAAACATCGTAGGTAGTAGGATGAGTATGCGAATAACTTTCTAACTTTATGTTCGTTTTTTTTTTTAAATCCTGTAATTCAAACATATACGAGATGAATAAATATCGGAATTCCGGTTCTGGATGAATTGGTCTTTTAGTGATTGTATCCACGTATTGTTGAAGTAATTGTTTCGATCCGTAAGTAATTGATCAATATATAACTACGCCTGCATTCATCTAAACTGATTTAACATTAACGAGTCATTGATATGAATAGTTGGTTAGCATAGAATCAACTAATATGATGTCATGTAAAGACGGAGATAATTTCTCTTTCACTTGCAGCACGTATATACCAGAAACCGATGGTTCTTTTCTTGATTGAAATTAATTATGGAAATGGACCGAACTTAGAAATTGGAGTGATTTATGAAAAAGTTACGTAGTATTAAACAAACTTGCTGAAGAAACTGTCATTTCTGAAGTTGTAACCCGTGTATATGTATGCATGTTTGTATGTATATGATACATAATGTACATGTAAGTGTTTTTGGTCCGTGTGGCCATTTTAGACCTAATACACCATAATACATCATCCTTAGTGGGCGCTAGCCCACTATGGGACTTATGCTTCGTGTACATATTCTGAACTTTGTAAATTTTAAATACGTAGGAACTGTAGTTGTCAATTAAGTAAATCACTAAAGATACTTAGAATTTTGTTATCAATCCTCAACATCAAGAACAACGACCATCAGCACAATTTGGATATAAACATCAAACAGATTGGCAGCCACTAACACCACGCATTAAGATTTAGAATATTCATGCATATTTTTTAGATCATACTTGCAATAGTGCTTGTATATTGTTTGTTTGCATCTCTCAAAAGCAATTTCAATTGGCAATGTCAATCCGACAAGTCGCGTAAACATATTCAAGGATTGCTTTGTGAGTGGAATAGAAAAAGTTGGCGCCGTACAATACGGTCCGTGCCGTACTTTCCGCAAAAAAGAAAGTCGTAATCACATATTCAGATAGTATACATATTAAACTTTAGTTGCAAAATTACGCTGTATCAAGAATAAATAAATTAATTAAAGACTTAATATAAGGTGATACACATTTACAATTGGCAAATCTCGTTACTTTTTTATTTGCAGCATTCCGAAATCTCCATTTACCTGGACACACTTTCAGTCGTGTGAAACACAAAAATTGATGATTTTGGATTGTCAATCTAAGTCACATGTATGTACGTATTTTTCCTTCGTCGCATTTTTTTTCTTGTGCGTATCTTTTTTTAAAAAAAAAATCGGAGAAACAAAAAATAAAAACAATCTCTGGTCTTAGCATCGCTGAATTGACCCAACAGGAAGAACATGCATGATACGTGTATTAAAGAGATTTATTATTATTCACTAAAATTTTATACGTGACAATGATTTTAAAATAGATTGAAAAATACATTTTGTCAATTTAATGCTTTAATCAGCCCACCAAATCATGTATACGAAATCATCTTTTGATTGACAATTCCCCTCTATTCCGTTTATCATGCACAGAAATAAAAGTATTCATTTTCACACAAATTGCTCAAGCATCGTGTTGGTTTTGCATAATTCATTAAATGTTTAACGTATTCATTCGGTTATACATTTTTAACTAACTTTACTGAGTAGATAAATACGATCAATGACATTAGTTTTCAGTAATTTGCATGTTTAGTGGAGAATCAATCGATCAACTATTTGCAACACTACAAAAACTGATTCGGAGTTAAAAATAATTATATATAAAATAAACAATACCTATAAATAGCTATTATTTTTTTCTTTTCAGCCTTTTTTGCTGGTATATGCTCGTGTTCCTCTGAACAAAGTGAATGTCGTCTGCTGAGGACTGCATGTATATACAAGTAAAGAAACATTCATTTGTCACATACGTTATTCATAAACACGTAGCCACATTGTGTTAAACTACGCACCATGTCCCTAATTAATAAATATGACATGGGAAGTATGGTGTACAATAGGTAAATATGTCTTTATGTAATAGAAGCTGTCTGACCTAATGATCATGCAATAGCGCATACAAATTGTTAATAGATACGCGTTGGTGTTGTACGAGTTAATGGACGTTAAAGAGACGATGGATGGTGAAATGTCCACACTGAAAGATGAATTTCATATGCTACACTGCGGAAAATTGTCATTAACTGCAGTTATGATTGTCTATATTCCGTTAGCTTATTGCACGAACATAGTTACTACTAATTAGTTCAATTTTAAATTTACGTAATCCATGATGATCAGTGTTTTATATGGAACGACCAGTATTTTAAAAGTGTTCTTACAAAGATTTTATTCAGTAATCTAACATTTAGGGCTTATATAACGATATTATAAGGGGTATGCAAAAACACAAGCAAGAACCATTGTGATGCTAGTTTTGTTATTATATGAAATACACCCCCCCCCAACAACGTACTAGTCGCCTATGGGTTCAAGCGCTGGTGAGTCGACAACGATACTAATTTGGTTATTTGCTTAGTCCGTTCGTGCAAAAACAACAACAACTGGATTAATTTCACATCATCGTTTATTCTTACTGCGAATTTTGCATATGTCATGATTTTATGTTTAGAGAATTTGATAATTTAAAGATTTTCTCACATTTATGAAAATTGGGATGGCAACGTTTTCATGATTTCAGTACTGAAGATTATGTTTTAGAGTTTAGTAGTACCCGGACAGTGTAATTTCGGGTAAGGATAGAACAATCAAATTGGGTAGAGGTTGACTGATTTTCAGGATACACCAACAACGACAGACCTGACACCTCCAAATTGGGGCAAGAGATTTTTTTGCAATTGGGAAGTCATTGAATATTGGCTTCTATTATAGAAGGAAAACAGGCCCTATTGTGACAGCTTGAAGTCTGACTATTTAATGTAAATTTGCTCCGTAATCACAGTTTGCAGCTTAATTGGTCATTTTGTTTTTATTGCTCTAAAGTTTCAACTCATCCCCTTTTCACTTATTCATTGTTGATTTATTTATAGTCCAAAATATATCATGTAGATCCTTATTTTATATATAATTTCAGGGTAAAAATCATGTCTCAGCCATCCACTCCAGTAAGTCCAACATCACCAGGAAGTGCTAAGGAAGAAAATGTTCTTCAGTCATTCTTCTTGTTTTTGAGTCAGTTTGCGTATGACAAAGCCAAAGAATTAATGGTAACTGGATCTTTCAACTGTATATACATGACTTTCATTGATTGAGTATTTTATCACATGTTTTGTGGTGACTAAAGGTTTTAATCAGCAGTTCATTCTTAATATGCTTCTGAGAGGTGTAGAGAGAAATTGACCTGACATAAGATGCCTCATGTAGAATTTACATTAATTCTCTCTTATTGTTTAATAGATAACATTTTTATCATTGTTTGGTATTGTTTAATTGACTATGTTCATATTTTTTGTATTAATTGACTGCATTTGTAATATTTTTGTATTGTTTTATTGAATTCTTATTGTATTAATTATCTTGTATTGTTTGTTTGACTGCATCTGTTTCTTAGGACAAGGAGAGAGAACTTCACAAACCATCTTTTGGATCATCTTGGGCACTCATGATTCATTCTTTAAGTCAATTCTCAGCAGCTGAGAAAACTTACATGTCACTTGGATTTCTTCAACAGAAACGTTTTGGCCGTGCCAAAGAAGTGAGATATTATTTACCATGCCCTTAATGCAATCTTTGCTTAGTCCATATTCAGGTAGTTTTAATTTTTCACTGTTTCATCTAAATCAGTTTGTGTTATTGATTTCTGTGGATGAGAACCTTGTATTTTAGCTTCTTTTAAAGAAAAAATACTGAATATAATTAATGCTGTTATTTTCAAATTTCTGTATAAACATATTAGCCTGTCTTAATTCATTCACTGAAGTCTGAAAAGCCAAGTTCTGGTGAAGATTTGTTTTTGTAATTGTTTGACTATGTTCTGGGCTTGTTTTAAAATTCTGTTCTATTCTGTGCTTTTTGTAGATGTTTCAGTCACTAAAAAATTCCTACAATGCTCTACTTGGTGAGTTACGACAAATCGAGGACTCAGTCAAACAGCAAGAACACACTGAGTTTGGACTTCCTGGTCCTGCTATGGAATTTGAACTTCTTTTATCTCATCTTTGTGGACAACTTTGTGAATACATCATTGCTAGACAGAAAACTATGGACTTGTATCCTTTTTATATACTCAAGAAATAAGTTTTTGATAGATTGTTTGGGTTTAAATTTTGTTTTTGTTTGTTTTCAACAATTTTTCAGTTATATACAGCGACCGGTTCACTTAACCAGTTTTCCTGGACTGTATACTAACCAGTACTAACTTACCTTTCCACAAGGAGCTGGCAACTTCTCCGCATATGGAGGAAAACAGACATTTTTGTCAAATTTTCATAGACGGGTATGACCAGTTGCAACCAGGATTTAAACCTGGATCTCCAGGTTACAAGTCCAGTGCACTAACCACTGGACCACGGTTGCGGCTTGGTATCAAAGTGAAACCTTTCTGATGTACACTTGTCCGGTCCAGGGGAAAACTCTGGATTATATGGGTTTCTGAATAAACTATTTTTTTACATCTAGATGAAAGATGCAAAGTTCTTTAGAAAAAAATAAAATTTTGACCAAAAGGTTTTCCTGATTAAGGTGACTTTGGGATTTTTTTACTGTGATTATTTTTTATACAACTACAGGTACTCCACAATTACTCATAAATAGTCTACTCTTGCCAATGTGACACTCAAGCATGTGTTTTTGTTTGAATTTTATTGATGAATTTTGCAATGTCCAACATATGATTTGGTTAGTACATGTTGTTTTGTATACTGGTATATGTATATGTTAAATTAAAAATCATAAGTGTATTAACTACATATGGTAAATATGTTTGATTTGAACTCTGATACTATGAACATTCAACCACAGTGTAGTAATAATTTCCACCTACCAAGCCCCTCTCATTTTAATTTAATGGATATAATGAAAAATGGGAACAGTAATCTAATTATTTGGATCTCAAGAAGTTCATTATATCCGTGTTCTACTGTACTTATGTGTTAAGTTTTCCTTAACATTATATCGCTATGAACAAATCAGTACAATGGGTACCAACAAAAATATGAATTATGAAGATTTGGTGAATGTTATATCTGATATCATTCAAGTGCACAGCAAAAACTTTCATCACCCGATTTTGGTTGATCTTAAGTCAAGTTTCACGTAAGTAGAAATATATTGAGGTATGAGGTATATTAATGTGGGTAAAATTGTCTTCACAGTTTCCTAGTTGATCCTATTTGTTTTGCTGACCCTTAAGTTCTGATGGCATAATCCAAAGATTGAAAGAAATTTTGGGACATTTTAGTCTCATAAAAGGTATGTTTAAAAGAATTAGAAACATTTTTGTCAAGTAACCCTAAACATGACTATTTTTTCTGGCCTTACTGGTAAATGTTTGTGTCAAGCTTCTTCTGCCATCTGACCGTGAATGAAAGTTTCTTTTCCATGTACAATTTTCGTTGTATCTTATGTTATTTTTTCACTGGGTTTAACATGTTTTTTCAACAATTTTTCACTTATATGTAGCAGCCAGTTCGCCTAACCATTTTTCCTGGACTGCATTCTAATCAGTACTAACTTACCCTACCACAAGGAGCAAGCAACTTCCCCTTTTGTAGTGGAAAGTCAACATTTTTGTCAAATTTTCATAGAAGGGTATGACCTGCTTCGACTGGGATCTGAACACGGATCCCAGTCAAGTCCAGCACACTAACCACTGGACAATGGTTGCAGCTTCATGATCATGATATCTGTTATATTGTTAGAGTTTAAAATTCTTAGATATGATTTTGTGATCCCAGACAATATTATGTTGCCCTTCCCCCATCTGCTAAAGTGATGCTTCAGTGATTTTCCAGTCATTAATTTCGGATTGGAATTAATTTTTAACCAATAAAAATGAAACGAAAATCGCTTAGTTGATGTGTAATCCATAAAGTCTCTTTCAGTCATCCCTTTCCAATTTTGAATTGGGTATTGATCTTTATAATAACCCTTTGCTTCATTAGAATATTTTGGATTCTTCCAAATTCATAGCAAATATACAAGACATCAATTTATTTAAGAAAATTGGGTTATTTCTCTCTGGCAGAGTAGAAAACATTGTGGCAAAAGAAGCAATTATTCATTACAAGCAATGGCTTCTTTTGCCACAATGTTTTCAAAAGTCGTCTGCTTCAGATGCGGGGAAATGTGGTATTATGAGGCAAAGGGTTAATATTTGAAACTTCAAAGTCTGCAAGCGAATAAAATTATGTAAAAATACTCAGATTTTCACTTGAATTATATTATGTAATGGAAATTGAATCTCTTTACATCTGAATGTTTGTTTAATGTGACATTAAACTACAGTAAAACTTCGTTATTACGAGCTTCGATATGACGAGCTCTAGGCTTATCTCGAGGAGATCTTGAAGTCCCGTCATTTTTTGTTCTTAGTTGTATATAAATTTCCATGTTTATTACGAGCATTGTTATCTCGAGCACAAATCATGGTCCCTTGACTCTAGTTTGTTGTTGGATGGTAAGCCATCAGATCACTCAAATTCATTTGATTGACCAACTTGATAATAAATAAATTCTTGCTTGTTTTAGGTATGAATGTGATATTATTAATCATTTACTGTTGAGTCAAGTTCTCATGTCACAGGCTCAGTTCTTAGAGACATTACTTCAGCTTCACCAGAGCCACAGTAAACTATCAAGTTGGGGAGCGTCTGCACAAACAAGGGAGGTAAAGTGTTTGTGGCTTTTCGTGTACAGCAAGTCGTCATCTTATCTGACACAGCACTCTTTAAACTTAAAAATCTTGCTATATTTTGGTCAGTGCCCTATAAATCACTGAAACAGTCATTGGTGTTTGCCCTACATTTTAAGCCAATTAGATTACTCCAATTTTCAAATATTCTTCATGATTACGATTACTTAAGTTTCAAGACTTTGCTAAATGAACTCCAGCCTATACATCAACTGCTCATTTTTGTAATCCTGTATTTAATACTAACTTTATATTTTGACTTGATAATGAGGCCACCTCGCTATTAAGATGGATTTAATTGATTCTCAAAGGTGGTCTTAATATCAAGATATTGCTGGGGACCAAAGTTGCAAAACCACATTTACTTTCTATCAGATCAGAACAGAATATTTGTTATTTGACTCAAGCATAAAGTTTGTTACCATTATATTTATGTTGTAACAATGTATAATTTTATACAAATGTATGCATGCAACCAATGGCAAAATACAGTAGTGCAGAATTAATAGGGAAAATCAGATTATTGTAGAGATAAAGCAGTTCATAACAAATTAAATGTGTTATAGAAAGTGTTCAAGTTGATGATAAAAAAGATGGTATGGAGTTTAGGGGAAAATAATTAATAGTATGAAGAAATATAAATACCTGTTCATCAAATCATTTCTTTAACCCTTTGCCTCATAAGCGTATTTTGAACTTTTCCAAATTCAAAAAGGAAATATACACATGATCAATTTATTTTAGAAAACTGGGTATGTCTTTGTGACAGAGTGGAAAACATTGTGGCAAAAGGAGCTATTACTCATTACCAGCAATGGCTTCTTTTGCCATTTTAGGTGGGGAAATGTGGTATTATGAGGTAAAGGGTCAAAAGTTTGCACAAAGATAATTTATAAACCTCTGAAGATGAGGATGTAATATTCTGACTTTGTTTTATCAATTTTTTTATTTTTGATTTCAGACAACTAAAAAGAGCATGTTTGGTAGTTCAACAAAGACTGTATCATCATGGCCACCATTGTATCTTTGGTTGCTAAGATACAAAAGTTTATTGCTTGCTAAGGTATTGGTTTAACCTCTTGAAAGTGCATTTTATTTCTCATGATGACATCCAGTGTATTATGATGGTCAATTTTCAAACCGAAAGCAGCATATTTATTTCTGACTTTGAAATGACTGTTGAAAGTCTTCTAAAACCTTTCCTTAAAAAATCTGTAGTTCTCTGTAACTAAGTTAAATTGTAAAATGGTGTCATGGAATATTAACTGAAAATATTTTTTATGTGCATAAATGTCATGAAAATGGTTGGAAGAAAGTACTGCGGGTTTAAATTTCAGTGAAACCTTATTTAGCAACCACTTCAGTATTACAGCCATCTCATTATAACAACCAATTATTGTCAGACTGGTGCAGCTCTGTATTTTAACTTGATAATGACCATTTGTTTTGGTTGAAAAGATGGATTTAGAAATCCATATTCAAAAAGAAAATATACACATGATCAATTATTGTCAAACTGGTGCTGCTCTGTATTTCAGCTTGATAATGAGAACACCTCAATATTGGGACCATTCGTTTTGGTTGTAAAGGTGGATTTAGAAATCGGGGTTTTACTGTACAGTGAAACCTGGCTTAGTGACTACCTCAATATTACAACCACTTCATTATAACAACCACTTTAAGTGACTTACTTTTGGCCTGGTTTTTAATATTCCCTTCTTATTTCATCTTAATTATGTGACCACCTCTGTATAAAAGCCACTTTTATTGGTCCTACAGGTGGTTTTATTATGGAGGTTTTACTGTATTTGTTATTTTACCTTTCTAGTTCTTTGATAATGGTCATATTTTTAGTTCAGTCTATACTTCCATGATGTTCTCATTCAACAAACCACACCAGTAGATATGAAAACATTGTCTGCAAAAAATGTGGAAGATTACCATGCTAGGTAAGATCATTTAGTCGTAGAAATTTCTTTACCTATATTACCTTTACATATATCAGCAACACTGTATGGTAATACGTGCACTGTAATATTAATGAGTTGGGAAAATTACAATATAGCACTACTATTTGCCATAAAAATTTTGGCAGATAAAATATTATAATCATATTTCACTGTATCCTTGACAACGAAATTAAAAAATACATGTTTAGGGAAAACAATTACTTCACTAAATCCAATTTCACACTATAGCCGAGTTAACTAAAATATTAATAACATTTGTTCATTATACAGTAGAACACAGTTACAGTCAAACCTCCAAGTAAAGGTCATTCTTTTAAAAACCATCTTTGATTATTCAGAACAAATTGACCTCCAAATAAAGGCCATCTGTCAATAAAGGCCATATTTTGTCTTTCCCATGGTTGGCCTTTGTTCAAAGGTTTGACTGTATATAGTGTGAATCCTGGGACCTGAAATGTTTGTACATTATATTCATATTTCACTATATCTGTTGTATTGCAATAAAGAAGGACTTAGAAGGGAAAAATAACTTCAACTTCCCATTTTTCACTATATCCACGTTCCTTATAACTGAGTTACTCTGTATTGATTTTTTTTCAGGATTGTGACTTTTCAGAAGAAAACTGATGCCTTTAATGTATCTTTGGTCCTTGAAACTCAAGGTCTTGAGTATGTGTATAAGGGACCAGGCTATCACCATCCAGATAGGCAGATTGAGCAACCAAAGGGACTTGATAGCTTTCCTGCAATATTTTCATACCCCGGGGTAAATACATTGTATTTGTTTAAAGGCGCCTCAGTGCCAAGTGGTTATGGTCTCTGACTAGTAATTGTTAACCCGTTGCAGTTAAAGCTGAAGCTTAACACCAATTTTTCAGTCATTTCATTCACTTAGATCTTACCAATGCTCCAAGGTTGTGAACCCATTATTATTCCATAATGAACTCAAAATTTGAAGCGTGAATCAGATGGGGGAGTTAAGGAACATTGAATGTAACATTGTTTCAGAGAAAAATGTGGACCACTGACCTTTGAACCTTTTAACTCACAATTCTGTACTGTATCTAAATGAACCAGGTGAAAATGACATAAGAATCATATAATTTGCTACCCAGGACTAAATTTCACTTGTGAGGAAGCTGTCCAGCTAGCTTACAAAAGTTTGGTAGTTCTATTCAAGTATATACTTGGGGTCTTCCTCCACTGTTAAAGTTTGAAGTCAACAAATGATTCTGGCTGTTGATGCAACAATTAACCCAGTGAAAAAAGAAGGAAAACAAAGAAATTTATTACAACAAAAATTGTAATGCACTAGTTGCATAATTATGATTTTATTTCTGCAGTAATTTTTTCCACTGGTTTATAGGACTGTATATTTTAGTCATGAATGAAAGCCAAAATATGGAAGGGAAAGAATACAGCCCGCAAGTACAACTGACGATTATTTTGGGGGCTTTTATTCTCAGGTGGCTGTTAATTAATGTCTGACTGATGCATTGTTTTTCATTCTTTGTTTGGGCAAGGTAAACGGACCCTTCCCAATCGAATGTAATGACATTTTATCCCAATTCCCAACCTAAAAATTCCAATTTTGGCATCACACCACACATTTTCTGCTATTTGCGATGGGCCTGGACCCTTTCCCAAAATTAAAAAAGAATTGCTGGACTGTATATTTGAATGGTGATTGTTAGTCATGTTCTTAATTTACAGGAATACCCAGCTAGTCACTGGCCGAATGTTGTGATGATGTTGTCGAGTACTGATCGACCTATAGAAACGGACAAAGTTAGTTGTATATTTGACAAGGTATAACATCTGTTGGTGAAATGTGGTAAAATTAATTATTATAATTTATATAGCTACCCTCTGTCTAGGCAGAATGCAAGTGGGGTTCAAATTAGTGTCTGTAGACTTAACTTTCTGCCTAATAATCTAACTGGAAGGTTTCCATAGAATATAGGACACGGAGATTTCCCTGATGCAGGTTTCTTTCGTCCCTGACGCGATATTCAGCTGAGGGACTGGCATTGAGAGTGACCACCGCATCCTCGGGACCCTTTCCGACTCTGAATTTGCCCTTGGCATTTTTTGTTTGGGACCCCCAAAAATGCCAAGGGACCCCAAAAATTTTGGAGATGGAGAGTCCCAGGGACCCTCGGGTGAAAACTCTCAGGGAAAACCCTGGGACAGTGTTCATCTTATCACAGATAATAACCTCACTTAGCAACCACCTAAATACGAAGACCACCTCAACATAACTACAACTTGTTAGCTTGTCGGTTTTAAAGAAAAAGTTGAGCTATTATGATTGCTGCATTGTTGTCATTGTCTGGCAAAATCTTTGTAGCCCATTCCTGAAACACTTCTAAAGATATCAGCACAGCACTTGGGAGAATACTTTGTTATCATTACAAGGCACAGTCGCAAGACAAGGGCATTATTCTGGAAGCTGTAGTTTTGGAGTTATGTCCCTTATTAAGTTAGAATTTTTGTCAAAATGGCTTATTAAATAGAATGATGTAAAGCAGATGAGTGTGGGTGCTGCTCTACTGAGCTTTTGTTTTTGGTTTTAATATTTCTTCCATATTTCAACTTACTAATGAGATCACCTCAATATTATGACCAAAATACTTTGGTCCGAAAGGTGGTCTTAATGTTGATGTTTTACCGTATTTGTAAAATTTATTATTTATCTGTGTCACATATTTCTGCTTAATTTCAGGGTGTGACCAGCACATACTTTATTACATGCGCTGACGTGAAAGTTTATATTGTAGTCATATATGAATATAAGAAATCTGAGAAAGATTCATATGTGAACAATTTTATGTTGGAATTAAGTTCTATGTTGAGGTGTGTGAAACATTTTGCTAGTCTGAAACCTGGTTCATGGGTCAGTGGCTCCAGGAAGTAGTAGGGAATAGTTCTATCACCAGTAAGTTTGCCGTGAGTAGATTGCTGAAAGTCAGGGGATTTTGATAGTGGACTAAAAAGTGCAATGTTTAATATTACGTTTATCAAAAAAGGACAGATGAAGATGAATTTGCTTGTATTGTTGAAAAATTGCATCAATGTACTGCCTGTTTGTTTGCTCTGAAACTGGTAGTGAATAGTTTCTCACTGTTACATGTAAAACTATTGACAGATTATTTTCATGGGCTAATGTTGAAAGTAGTAGATAGCTGTGAATAGTTTTTGCGGAATGTCAGTATTCTGTTTTTTTGCTTAATTCCTAGAAAAGTTGTAATTTTCAGAGAATCAGGGTGGCAAAAAGACTTGTGATATTTATTTGTCTTTGACTTAGGTTGATGATTGTTGAAGACTGTTTCCTTGGCAACCAATGAGTATTTACATCTAAATGAGTGCTTGTTGAGATATTGCGGTGTATCTAGGTAGGGTCTGATGCCAAGACATTGAGGAGTTTGGTGTCTGTCCATAGCCATCAATGACTGGCTGTAATCCTGGTGGATTTGGAGTAAAAAACGTTCCTAGTTTCTGTAAACCAGACCACCCTTTTTCCTGATTATATTCAGATCTCAATCAAATATTTTCTTGCCAATATTTTCATTTCTTTATGACCTAAACATTTATCTCCAAACTGATAAATTATGTTTGAAAAAAAAAGTTTTGCTAATCTACCAAATTTATAGTTTTTGAGGATTTAAGCAGGTACCAGTTATTTTTTTTGCCTTAATTCTACATGAATTTTAGTTCTTCTGTTTTGAAGAAAAAGTTGAGCAGTGATGATCGCTGCATCATTGTCATCAGAGTCGTTGTCGTTGTCATCCAAAAACTTTAATGTAGCCCATTACTCAAAAACTTTAATGTAGCCCATTACTCAAAAACTTCTGAAGATATCAACATGACACTTGGAGTATTAAATTATCATGACCAGGCGCAGTTTCAAGACAAGGGGCAATATTCTGCAAGGCATATTTTTGGAGTTATGCCCCTTTTTAACTTAGAATTCTGTCAAATTGCTTATTAAATAGAATGGTGTTAAACAGACAAGTGCTGGAGCTGCTCTGTGGAGCTCTAGTGATATTTTGTGATATTGGTAAGAAACTTTGTTTTTATTAGTTTGTTTGTTGATTGTTGAAATTTATTTTGTGTATGTTTTAGAAAAATGAATTGTCTAAAAGTGCATGAAATGAACCTCTGTATGAAGGATTTTATTATGTTTTATATGTAGATATATTTAAATTTATTAAATATTTATAAAGCCTTGTTGTTATTTATTTGTCACTTGTTTTAAATGAGTGGTAACGGTAGAGATTTTCTTGCGAGAGCCTGTGTGGTTGATATGTAATCACTAGCCCCTCACTGCTTAGAGTTATAATCCCTCTTGTACCAAATTTCACATGTGAAGAAGCTTTCCAGCTAGCTAACGGAAGGTCAGTGGTTCTACTTAAGTATATACCTTGGGTTCCCTCCACAGTTAATGCTGGGAAAGCCACCAAATGACCCTGGGTGTTGGTGCAACATTAAACCCCAGCAAAAAAATAATTCTTTATCTGTGTTTTGTTATTTAAAACTGTGTCTGAAAATGAAATTGAAGCTAATCTTTATGATCTTTGATAGAAGCAAGGTTAGTACATGGTAAATCTGCTTTTGAAGACTAAAACTAAAGCCCCTGATTGGCGCTTTCTTAGCTCAGTCTTAAAATTGACCAATGGTGAGATCTGTTGTAAAAGCAGGCCTGGTTTATTTAAAACTTGGCGACCAACTAAAAACTAAAACCTTTGATTGGTTGTCTCTAAGTTCATTCTTAAAATCGACCAATAGCAAGACTGTATTCTAAGACTTGCCCATTCATCAAACCCAGTTTTACAACCTTTGTCTATGACTCCAGTTTTGAAAGGGCTAAGTCTCATTACTGCTTGAATGATGTCTTTTGGCAACTGCTACTTTTATAATTTTGGGTTAAAATGTGGCAGTTGAGGGAATTGCATTCATGCTTTATATCTAGCCTACAGACACTTTTGCTGGTTAAGTCTATCAAAATTGAAGATTTGTGATAAGTAGCATAATATGTGGCAGCTTAAATGTGCGCTCCAAGGCTATGATATTGACCATCTAAATGCAGATGAATCACTTCAAATTAAGTCTGGTTGTTGGTGCCTTGACCGCATGATGGGTGTTTGTCTGTTTTTTTTTCAGTTGTTATCACCTTTGGTTTGAATAATTTCTCATTTGCATTATAGTCAAACCTGTGAACAAATGCCATTGTAAGGAAAGACCAAACGTGGTCTTTATTGACAGGTGGCCTTTATACGGAGGTCAGTTTGTTCTAAATAATCAGTGGCGTTTTTTTTTTTTAAATTTTATTCTTTGGATGGTCTTCATATATGGTTGCAAACACATGTTTGACTGTAAAACTGCATTCAACCTGCGTGAAATTTCTGAAAAAATGATTTAACTTACTCTAATGCAAGCTTAATTATCTGCTCAGGCGATATGCAAAGCTATCTTGTATGAACTCATCAGTAATCTATCAGAATAGTTAATTAATACTTTCAATTGATGTCTGCTTCCAATCTAAAAATCTCTGTCTATTCAATGCTGATATTTACTTTAATTGGTCTTGATCGGAGAGCTAATAGCTTTCTTGTGTGTATACAAAACATTGTACGTACTATCACAGCCTCATAGATCAGTTAACAAGACAACTTAATTACATGATTTAGAAAATAGAACCAGAAATTTCCATGATTTTGGCTCAGCACTGGATTATGATATGCTATAATATAGCTTGTTTCGTTCATGTTTGGTAGGTATGTCTGTGTTTTTTTCTGATTCTTGTTTCTAATTGACCGCTAGAAACTGCCCGAGGTCAGCTGAGGTCAAGCTTTGCTGAACTGGACATTAGCTGAGTCAAACTTATTAAGACATATGGCTGTAGTCATCTGATACCAAACCTAGATGCTTTGTGACACAGTTGATACCTGGATCCCTCAGATGTTAAGGCTGAGTTGATATTGACTGAGTGACATTAACTTTATGTTGGGTGTAATTAAATATGATGATATTGTGTTGTCATCTGGTCAAGTGAATGTTACTGGCTTTTGTGTCTCTTGTGCTAAATTTTCTTGCTTGCCTCTGATTTGCTGTCTTGGAGGCAAATAGAAGTACAGATTTGTCTGAGTTTTAAAACTTGTTGCGTAAGTTTTAAAATCAATATACACTGAAAATTAAAACAATCATAAGATATGAAAACTCTCTAAATACAACATTTTATTATAAATGTTATTTCTCTATGGCTGATCATGAAATACTGCCGATAGTATGTTTGCCCTGACTCATCTGTCAGTAGTATATACTTAGCTTGTTACACCTTAACATTCGTGTCTCACATGGTCATTAAGGCTCTTGTTTCGATAGAATCTTGTAACAGAGTAAACATTAATGAAATATGGAATGATATATAAATGAATAAATTGAATGCCATTAAGCACTTCCTGGGCTCTTAATCCATTAGGGTTTGATACTATGTGTGGATTTTTGGATCAGAAAGCATTAACATTGATGAAAGACTTACTGTCTTGCATGTTTCGGAAAAATTATAATATTTATGGAATATTCTTCCAAAAGTAAGGCAAACATTTTGATGGTAAATGAAGCTAATTTTGTAACTAAAGAGGCTTGGTAGAATTTGGTCTCCTGCCTTTAAGAGGCTTAAATATATTCCATGAATTTGTTGTTGGTAGGAATGTGCATATATTTTCTCAAAAAAATGGTATATGTTGGGATGAAATGTTTAGTTCCAAAATCATTTCAACACATTCAATACAGTTTTTTACATAACTTATTGCAATATTGTTTCCATCAATACAAATACTTAATTAAGAAATTCACCCCATGTAAAATATCGTTCGAAACATTTTGAGCGTCTTTAATTTATATTCACTGATACTCATTATAATGTTATCTTGTTGCCGAAGTCTTGCCAAGGGAGGTAACTGGTGTATTCTTAATGAAAAGTTGAAACAAGGGAGGTAATAAAATGGGTTAATCATTTGCTTGCATGCACTCTGGTAGAAATGTTCTATTCTCTTTTTTTGTATTCAAAGTTGAAAGAAATTGTATAATTGAAAGATTCAGGACTATTTTCAATGAAAATTGTGCCAAATATCCGCACAGCGGAAGAATCCGCGTAGAGGTATTTTCCCAAGTTATTTTTAGAACATGAAAGCACCCGAGTGACGTCGATGCTAACTCAGCGGGATTCCGTAAGTGGCTTAGCAGTGTGATTCAACAGAGGAAGTTTTTAATTATTTTTTCATGTGTCGGTTTCACTTTGGTGTTCAAATTTTATAGATACGGAAATCTTATCGTTAGATGTATTGGAAAAGTTAATTTTAAAGTCAAATTTGAGTGGGAGTAAATTGTAATATGTGTTCTTTGTATCACATGTAACAAAATAGAATTTGTTTGACATCTAACGTGTTTGATAACATGGCGGACGGTCTTATTTTATCGGTGTGTGTAAACCATTTAAAAACTTAATACTTTTACAAAGGATGATATGAAAGTTTAAGGATATGTGGGATTTTATGGCATAATGTTCCTGAAAATCTCATGCAGGCTAAGAAAAGATATACGACCGCAGCTATATGTGGTTTTATTATTATTGTGTTAATTATTTCTTTGAGAAAGCTCCCTAAACGCTTTATTCAAAATGGAAAGTCTATTTCCATGGAGACTGCAGAATTTATTTCATTCCTCGATGGCAGCGACTATACCTTCAATGAGGATTTGCATGTGTCGGCACGACAGCGAAGGTCACCGCAGACGGTCACCGATTATTCGAAATGTCGAATGGAAACATGCTTCGACTATTCGTTGTGTGCAAATGGATTTAGGGTATATGTCTATCCAATTGAAGAGAAAGTGTCGCATAGCTATAACAAAATTCTTGTGTCCCTACAAGAATCAAGATTTTACACATCGGACCCAAAGTTAGCTTGTTTATTTGTATTAGCTGTTGATACCTTAGATCGTGATGTGTTAAGTCCGGATATGATCCAAGACATGGATTCTAAACTTGTTAAGTTGCCATATTGGAATAATGGAAAAAATCATCTTATTTTTAATTTGTACTCCGGCACTTGGCCGGATTATGTTTTAAATGTGGACTTCAACATAGGGCAAGCTATGCTTGCAAAGGCTAGTATGTCTACAAATACATTTCGTCCGGGCTTTGATATATCCTTTCCTTTATTTGCCAAAGATCATCCCCAAAAAGGGGGTGAAAAGGGACATTTATATACTTCATCGAACAATATTCCCCCCACTAGGTATTATCTGCTTGGCTTTAAAGGGAAACGTTATTTAACTGGAATTGGGTCGGAAACTAGAAATTCTTTATATCATATACATAACAAAAAGGATATTATTTTATTGACAACTTGTCGCCATGGAAAAAATTGGCAGAAAACTGCCAAAAAGCTCAACGATACAAGATGTGATACTGACAACGAGGAATATGATAAGTAAGTACCATTAAATTCAAAACAACGCTCACTTATGTACAGAAATTTGTCTTTTCATGGCAGTTGCGCATATTTCATCATCAAGTAGTAAATATTCAAGTATTAACAAGTGTTCTCAAGGTTTTATCAGCCCACTCCTATGTTCCATGCAATGTCTTAAATTAGAGGCCATATCGTCTAATTGTCCCACTGAAATTTTCCCATTCTGTATAGACTATTACGGATTATTGAACTAAATCAAATCTATTGCGTGGTTAATCTACTAACTTGTGTGTCACAAAAATTTCATTTCACATTTCTATACTTTGCAGGTTGTCATGGTTGAACATAACTTATAACCAAGTCTTTTGTTTGTGTCGTGTCATGAGATATTTTTTCTTGTTGGAAGTTAAGAACTGTTCATTAACCTAACCGGCTACTTGGATGTTTTTTCAATTGCTTATAAATAGAATTTAAAAAAATTGTATTTGATTATGTTTAAATGTTCCTTTTCCGGCACATATCTTCAGGGGTGTAGAAATGTTTTCATGTAGCCGGTAAGCTACTAAAAGTAGAAGGGGAATCTGGGGGCTCAATGCAGTATTATGCTCATTTTGGAAGAATTGACCGGCAGAATGCTCAAATAGCCAGTTGATTTTTCCGGCTTCCCGCTCATTTCTACACCCATGCATTTTTCTGTACCCAATGTCCTAACCTGGTCACCGAATTTGGAATATGTCATCTGTCAGACATATGGTGAATTAGAATAATTTGTCAACCCAACAGTTTATGAATCAATTGAATGCATTCTTACTTTTTATGCCAATGAATAGATGTCTCTATAGAAAAGTGTTTCGCAAACTGATGTAACTATTCCTTGTGCAGCAATGGGTTAATCCAGTTTTCTGCAAAATCTTTGATACATATGATTATTGTACCTTAATGGTTTAATTCTCCCATGTAAACTTGTAATATATTAAAATTGGTGAGTCAGGTTTTTTGATGTGCCGCAGACTTGATAATTGATATTTGAAAACTGAAGGAGTTAACTTGACAGTTTATTCAACTTAGCTGAATTAAATGATTGATATTAAAATCGGAGTGTTCTACAAACCCTATTGTTGACATGTCATGAATACACAAGGTTTAATGTTAATATTTAATGGGATTTCTGTTTAGTATTAGTAATTACTTCGGGACCCCTTTCGTTCTAAGATTAGGAAAGGGGGCCACATCTCACAAATTTGTTGGAAAAGCTTATATTAAGAAATATGTGTTTGTGTGAGACGAGAGTTATTTTCGTGAATAATTGTTTTATGTATAATCTGACTTTAAAATATTCATGAAGAAACTTGAGCTATATGTGGACCTCCGTGTTTAAATGTTGATCATTTCATTTTGTATGTTGACTTTGGTATCTTTTTGTATCATGCCAAGTAAATATATCCCTAATAAGTGACCGACGTAAATCTGTTAGAATTTTTACCTTTAACTTTAAGTTTAATGAAGATCATTGATTGGTTTTTGGTGGTAAAAAATGCCTGGTTTTCAGTAATGTCCCCCAAAAATGTAGGGTCAATAGGTTCTCAGGACGTTTTTTTTATGGACTATGTATTTGAATACAGATCTTATTATAGCTATTGCAGCATTAAAGTTGTTATTTGATTGTTGATAACCATAGATGATTTGACCGGGGTGTAGAAATGTTTTCATGTAGCTGGTTAGCTACTAAAAGTAGATGGGGTCTGAGGGTTCCCCCCAGTAGTGGGCAAAGGGGCAACGCCACCTATGGGGAAAACGTAGTCAGTGAGAATGTTCAAATAGCCAGTTGATTTTACCAACTTTGGGTCATTTCAACTCCTGTTGGCCTTATCAGAAAGTTGTTTGATTGTTGAAAACCAGAAAGAGATGCGGGGGGGGGGGACAAAGCAATTTATGTTTGCCTTATCAGAGAGTTTGAAAATTAAAACTAAAAATAGGACAAAAACAAAGATAATTCAGTATTGGCCTTATCAGACAGTAGACTGGTAAGATTTTGGACTGTTGATGTGGTGATAAAACCAGAGATTATTCTGTATCGCTCTGATAATTTCCTGATTAATTCCTGGTTTTAAATCCCAGCCACTAAACTGGTGTAATTCCTTATGTACGCTTCAGGCATATGTGAAGTGACTTAGCTAATCTTTGGTTGATTACAGCTGGGCCTTTTTTCCTTCTGTATTAGAGGCTGATATTAGGTGACTTTCCAATTGCAAAAAGCCTCTTTTTTTCCCAATATGGAGAAGTGCTGGGTCAGTCATTGTTTATTGATGTATCTTGAAAATCAGTCTACGTTTTCCCCAATTTGGCTGAAAGCTGCGCATGAATCATAAAATGAAAGGCTAAGGCCCCTTCCCAATTTTTGGAAAAAAGGCCCTGTACAAGTGTAGGTTTTTGTCTGTGAGTTGGTGTCAAAAACTGACTTCCATACTTGAATAAAAGTAAAACAGACAACAGGGAAATTTCTCTGTTAATTTTCTGTTGATTAAAATGTGAACATTTTGTATTTGTCTGTGTGTTAATGACAAAAACTAACTACTGTACTCAACTAATACAGACAGGCTTTGAGGGATGCCAACATTATTTTAAGTGCCATACACACTAAAATACCTTATCAGTCACAATTAGGGGCCATTAAGGGGTATATAGATTTAGTCCACGCTACAAAATGCTGCAAAAGTTTCAGTTATGTTACCCCAGATTTCCTTTGTCATGCATTATTTCTACAATATCATGTAACTGGCTTGGTTTAAATTTATTACCTCAATATTTTGTTATGGGTGACAATGTCATGCACAGCTGTTGAATCGCATACGACACAATGCATGCAATTAAACTCATACAACAAATGGTTTTAATCCTAATTTTAAGACCCCAAATCTCTCCATCAGTGTTTGTCGACTCAGCATTTCAGCTTCATTCAATTAAATCTGAAAATTCGTCCTTAAATACAACAGCGGCTTAGATGTCTTTGTAGCCTTGTGTGGAAACTTTGTAGTGGTTAGTTTCATTCAATTCATATCGAAGGGGTAGAATCATGAACATCTGCGCTCTTAATCTCGACTACAATAGACTGGTCTGTTGTTTTTCATCATTTTTTTTGTCATATGAGAAGTCTACAGTACATCCTTGACTACCGACTTGTGTGAAATTGGGCTTATTGACGATTGATTGATGTCTGACTGCTTAATTAAACATTTGAATACATTGAGTGTTCATCAGTTGGTACATTATTTCATTCACAATGTATAATTTGTTGTTGATAAATACAGGGTTGGTCTTCCACTTAAAATTGGTTGAATAAATAGTCACAGTTTTTTGTCTGCATTAAAGTGTCTGTAGCGGTCTTCAGACAACTAGGCCAACTTGTATTTTTTTGAATCCAGTAATAATTAGGCATGAAATGAAAAGTTTTTGGTTTCCAATAACTCAACAAATACTATTTTTTCTGCCAAGGTAACCCTAGACCTTTTTTTGGTCTTGGTCAAATTTTTGATATTTTAATTGTTATGCGAATTATATTGAGGCCTAAAAAAAAGGTTTGTTTCCGGTTGCATGCCCAAAAAATATGGGTCGGTATGGATTTTTTCTTGTATGTTTTTCTTTTACATATATCTTCAACACTGTTAATTACAATTGATATAGGGGTAAGATTTGGATGTTGTAAAAACTTAAGAGTCGGCAGGTAAAAGATGGGTGGGTCAGCTAACCGGAAACAAAGCTTTTTTGTTTTAGGCCTGATCTCTGAACTTAAAAAGTATATTTGAAAAAGTTTTCCTGACCTACCAACCCAACCCTATATTTTTGAGGGGGATGTTAGTGGAAACATGGAATTTATTTAGCTTTGCCTTAAATCATGAAATTATCAATGCTGGCATTTAATAATTGTTTAGTAATTATTATCAATGAGTTTAAAAAATTAACATGTGAACAATAGCCTTTCTTTAGCACCCATTTAATGTTATTTTAAACCTTAGAATAAAGTGTCACTGTGAGTAAATGTTATTTTAAACATGTGAATAATGGCCAACTGTAAATAAATGTTATTTTAAACCTTTGAATAAAGGCCAACTGTAAATAAATATTATTTATCTTCTGTCCATTTAGTGGCATTTACTCATGGGTATGGCTGTATTATTCATAGTTTTGTGCACATATTTTTGTGCAATGATATTCTGAAATAATTTTACTTTTTATCACTAGAAGAATGAGATGGTAGAAGAGTAAAATGTTCAATTCTGTTGAGTTCTGTACTGTTCTGTTCTGTACAGTTTTGTTCTGTTCAGTTCTGTTTTGTTGTTTTCTATTCAGACCTGCGCCCAGTTGTATAAACATTGGTTAATTCTAACCACTGGGTTAAATTTTAGACAAGGTTAAATTTTGGGTTAAAGTTTGGTAAAGCAATTGTATAACAGTTTGGTTAAATTTTACCAGGAATTATTTGTGGTTAGATTTAACCCAAGAATCTAATATTGTTAATAAGTCATCAACATCCTCAGTTTGTCTGTTTACTGGTCTTATTTGTTCAGGTTGTCCAGCGTTTGGTACAACAAGGGCAGACATCTTGTATCTTTTTATCTTTTGGTTAACTTCTTAACATAACCTTAAATTTATCCCCGTGGTTAAATTTAACCAAAGTTTATACAATTGGGTGCTGAACTATTTTGTTCACTGTTGTTCTTTGTCTTAAGTTATAATATCGGATTGAGAATTGTTTATGATGAAGGGACAATGATTAAAATACATCAGTGTCAGTGTGCACATGGTATGAATAATGAAATACAGAGAACATGGTACATTTGTACAACGTCTGGGCATGTTGCTTTGTATGTAACATAATCATTTATAAAGCACATTGTTAATTAATTTTGTTATATTAAATGTAGCAAATTTACTGTACACATCGTGTAATATATCGCAGGTTAAGTGGTGACTTGAATAAAACGGCTAGACGCAAAGTGTGGATTTCATGAAGTGTATAAAAAATGAAATTTGATTTACGTCTGCTTTAGATAGGGTGGAAAGCTGAGTTGTACGCCTGTTTAATGTATGTCGATCTTTACACAATGATTATAATAAAGTCTGCTGTAATTCTGTACCTCCACAAGTTTGATTGGTTGAGTGGTTATGAATGAATTAATAATAAACTTTCAGTGGTGAATGATTTGTCTGAAATCATTATGAATACTAAACTAAGATACTCAGTGAATGTTGTATTCTCATTTTGGGCATTTTGGTGAAGGTTAGAAAAAAAGTCATGGCCACTTACCAAAAAAAGCAGAAGGGTTTTATTAGACTTCAAAAGTTGAGGGTCAAAAATGACCCTTAGCTGATGATAATTCAAGGAGTCAACAAAATGTTCTTCCCATTTTGTTGTAAATTTGACCCTTTGGTACAAATTCACAAGAGCCAGAAGTTCTATGTCACTGATTTCAAGAGTTAGAATGATGTTTTAGGGGTCAAATGAAAGCCCTGAGTAGGGTAGACTGGTAAAAGACTTCTTTTCGATTTTTCTGTCTGAACATACTTTTTGTGAGAACGCTAAGTATGGTTCATCCCCAAATATATTTGTACTTTCTGATTTTGTTGGTAGAAACTTTGAAGATTTTTTTTTAATATTACGTTTAATAAAAATACTGAAGTAGTTATATCACCATATGATATTCTTTTAAGGGAACTGAAGGGAATTCAAACTCTTTGAATAGGGAAAAATGTGTTCCATTATAGTACAGCCATTTTGATTATTCTGGAACTAATGTGGGATTTAAATCGAACAAGCTCTACCTTCTTTATGGGAATTAAGCTTAATTGAGGGAGATAGAAGCGAGATTGTCTTATCTTTCATGATTAACAGAAAAAATCCTCTGCCATACACTGTAGGTTAATTTACAGCGGTGGAAATATCTGCATTTTTTTATCTGGCAAAATGAAAATAGCGGTGATGTAAGGATTTGTTTTTATGTGACTTATTGTCACTGGCGTTTTTACACCGTTTTTTTCAACAATTTTTTCAGTTATATATGGCAACCGGTTCACCTAACAAGTTTTCCTGGACAGTATCCTAATTAGTATTAACTTACCCTTGCCCAAATAGCTGGCGACTTCTCCACATACGGTGGAAAATCAACATATTTGTCAAATTTTCATAAAAAGGTATGACCTGTCATGACCGGGATTCGAAACCGGATCTCCTGGTTACAAGTCCAGCGCATTAACCACTGGACCACAGGAATTTTAATCTCCATTTGGTATTGTTTGAAATGAAGTAAAAACACCTGTTAAACTGAAAAGTGAAAATAATGATACAGTGGAAACCCTTTAAACTGGTTCCTCTATAAACCTGTTTCCCCTCTAAATAGGCCAAATGTTCTGGTCCTGACTTCATTACTGTATAATTCAAAAGTCCCCTTTAAACAAGCATCTCCTCCGGGCTTGGCTGATTTAGAGGTGTTCCACTGAACCTGTTTTCTGCTTAAATGTCCCCTATAAAAGGAGAGACGGTAGGTCAACAGAATTTTTTTAACATATTTCTTTAGTTTGGAGATATATGTCATCAGAAAATGCAAATACTGGCAAGAAAAAAATTGACTGAGTCCAAAAAAAAATAAATGATTGGCAAAAAAGAAACAGTCAGTTTGTTAAGTGGAAACCAGGATTCTTTTTAGCGCCGAGGCACCAGTTGTTAAAATCCTTACAGCATGCTGTTGACTGTTTGTAGTATTGATATCTGAAGCATTGATTCGTTACTAAGTTTTAATGCTTTTTTCCAGCGCCCTAGTGAACATGTACATCTATTATTTAACACTAAGCGTTGCAACATAGCATACGTTATGTAAGTCAGAGCATAACCTCCAAAGCCAGACATTCTAAGTAAGATAGATTAATCATTTTATGGTATCATCGTTGTTTTTCCTCTTCCTTTTTTTGGATTGGTCTGGTTATGCGATGAAAAATTGTTGTTTTTTTGGTCTAGAGCAAAGCGCTGATTTCATGATTAAGCTTTGGTACCATACTAAATCTAGTAAAATTCCTTCTTTCCGATTATTCTCTAATATATGCACCAGGTGGTGTTATATTTTAAAGATTGTTTCAATACGGTAAGCTTTTGTTTTTAATGATTTTTTGATCATATTGAATATGATATGAAAGCTTATTCAAAGCATCAATTTAGTGTAATGATTTATTGATTTTGTTAAAAATGGTTTGGCATGTTAATTAAGGCAGGGTTATTTGTTTAGGGAATCTTTGGTAATTCATTGCTGACATTCATTGGCTTTGATAATGGAGACAAATGGATATAGTTTTGTCTAGCTAGAGTTTAATTAAGGTCACAGGGCCGTAAATGATTTGTTCTGAAGATGTAAGGCGTGACACCACAAAATCCCTATGAAGTATTCCATCTTGATGAAAAACTCTGTGTCTTCTATTCTCCAATTCTTGTGCAGTGTATGCAGTTAGACATTGATTTGTCTTCTTGACAAATAGAAACTTAATTTCGGCAAAGAATTTACCTTATCTGGGAGAAAATTGTTCTTGTGTAGTTTGTGTCTTAGATATTTAGCATCTTGCCTGGTTTAGCTCACTCTGTCGATGATAAACCTCTGATCTCGAAGTTACTACATTTGAGACGCAGTCAAGTCATGATTGACCCTAGATGGCAATGTCTTAAAGTCATATAAATGGGTCATGTCCTTTAACCCCAATGATTCATAATGAATCAAATGTGTCCAACACCGCTAAGCCGACTGACCCGAACATTTTTTCCTCTGACCTCAGACTTTTTTGGGTCTCAGTCCCCATTTTTCTTGCCAATATTTTCTTTATTGTAAGACCGAACTGTATCTCCGAACTAACAAAAAATATTTAAAAAATAATTCTGCTGATGTTCTGGCCCTGTATTTTTGTCAGCTGAAACCAGGTATTAATTTTATTGCTTTGGCCTTATTATCAAACTTTGACAAGTTGTCAGTAATACATATTTTCAAGCGGCATGGCTGTTTTCAGAACTTCTTGTTCTATTGTTCTACAGAACCAATTGTAATTCTTGGAATGCTAAGTTTTAACGATCACGTCATGAAAAGAAGCTCGTTCAGAAGCATATAAAATCAGCTTAGTGTATTTTGTTTTGTGGTTTGGAATCAGAAGTGTCAGCATCAGGATATTTAAGTCTTGGAGTCACGATTTCCTCGATTTCCCTGCTTTAAGAAGTTAATGTAGTTTATCTTTGCACTGCAATTAACTCCGTGGCTCTCTGGCGATAAATCTTCAGAGTAGAACGAGAATAGTTGTCTCCTATTTTGTTAATTCAAGACAGTTTATTTGTTTTTTTTTCTGTGAAACATTAATGCTGCGTAAAATGGTTGATCATTTTGATTTATTATTGATTCTAATATCAAATAGTCTGCAAAGACATAATCATGTGAATAAAATAATGTTATGTATTTTTGTGTTATTATGAACTTATTTGATCTTGAGTAAATATTGAAGTCTTTAAAATAGTAGAAGACATATTAAGACTGGGAGCTTATAAAATAATCCTAGACTGTGACTTAAGAATATCATTCTAGACTAACCTTACAATTTCCTTCCAGAATGTGACATAAAACCCCAAACCAGTCTTTGACCCAGCTGCACGAATATCTGGGTGTGCTCTGATATTATATATTTTGACCGTAGACTGTATCCCTCATAGTGTCAAATTCGGTGTGAACTAAATATAGATCCAGACAATGACCTTTTAAAGTTTTAATCTAGACTGTGACATCAGAAATGCAGTTTAGACTGTGACCAAAAAGTCACAACAACTTCAAAGCAAATTTGTCACCTGAATTCCAAACACAACACTTGACTCAGCAGATAAGTACGAAATCAAGTATGTGTTCTTCTCTGTCAAGTGTGCTCCCAGTCAGATACACTGTAGTGATTCAAACATACTTGTTATCCCCGATAAAAAACAGTGAGACAAGTATGTTATTTCTTAATGTATATATTCATAAATATTAAACATATTCAACACACCCACTTAAAACACATGATCTGCTTAGTGTACATGTATCAATTGAAGTGTCTTTTTTTGGTGGGTGGGAGGAAGGGGGGGGTGAGTGTCACGTGGCACTTCCTGTCCACGTTATTTGCCATGAGGTCATCAAGATTACTCTGTGTGTGTGTGTGTAGGGTAGTAATTGAATAACTACATATATCTAATCAGGATGCTCCTTAAACGTCAAAAGTTGAGGGTCATAAAATTGACCCTTGGCTGATAATAATTTGAAGAGTGAATAAAATTCCCTGCTAATGTAACAGTATATTTGACTTATATTCTTAAGAGTCAGAATCTTTAATTTACTAATTTCAGGGGTCAAAATGCAATTTTAAGGGTCAAAAGAGAGCCCTGCTCTATATATCAACATGTTTCGTGCATGTTTAGTGAAAATTACCGATATTGACGGATATTGACGATATTGACAGATATTGATATTACAATTTTTCTTTCTTGACACTACTTCTCTGTTGATAAGTACCAGTACTTTCATTACAGAAATTATAAGTTTGCCCATTTCGATGCAAAATGTAAAATCATTGACTGAATCGTAATCTTCATGATTCAAGTAAATGAGTGGATTAGATAAGTGGTCTGACTCAATATTAAGATTGAACAAGATAAAAAGTTACTGGGTGCAAGATAATGTTATCAAATGTGACACTTTGACTTTGTACATAGCCTGGTTTAAATACCCTTCTAGACCTATCTAAAAGATGAATGTACGGAAGTTGTTTGTTACTTATTTTATAGACAATAAAACCTCAATTTTGAAGCCGTCTTTTGTCAGGCGTGTAAAAATGTTTTCATGCAGCTGGTAAGCTTCTAAAAGTAGCAGGAAAGTCTGGGGGTTCAATGTAGTATTGTGTCCGTTGTTTTGGAAAAAGTAGCCGGTTGGAATGCTCAAATAGGTGGTTGATTTTTTCTGGCTTCTGGTTCATTTCTACACCCCTGTCGGTGTACTAAAATTTGTAAAAAAGCCTGCTAGGGTGGATGACATCCAGGGTCAATGGTCACAGACTGTTGGTTCCAGGTACTTACAGAAATTTCATCTCTCAATACAATGGAATCTCTTGTTGTAATAGAAACAGTATATAAAGTCTTGTTCTGTTGTACACCCAAGGTCAAGGTCAAAGTTTGTTAGACTAACAGTTCCTGTTACTTACAGAAATTTTGTCTCTCATTAAACATGATTAAAGTGGAATCTCTTATTGTTTTGTTGTATTGCATTATAACCAAGGTCAAGGTCACATACTTACGGTACTTGGTACGTAGGGGAATTTTGTCAGCCATTAAATTGAAATCTCTTATTGTAATAGAAACAAAGTTTTGCTATGTTGCGATATAACCAAGGTCAAGGTCACATACTTACGGTACTTGGTACTTATGGAAATTGGGCCACTCGATGAAGTGGAATCTCTAGTCACTGAAGAAAAAAGAAACAATTACTTATGACTGAAAGTGTTATCCTTTGTCATGTTTTACTGATCTCAAGCAAAGATTTAATGTGTCCACTTAAAGATCTGGGCCATTAACTCTAGACATTTCATGTTTGTTTTTTTATTCCGTTCTGAATTCAACAATTTCTTTCTTCTGTTTTTGGAGAGTACATGTAGTCATGTAGGGCCTTTCTTCCTTCTATAATAGAGGCCGATATTCGGTGACTTCCTAACTGCAAAAAGCCTTTTTTTCCCAATTTGGTGAAAGAATTTCCCCAGAAATACAATGCTCAAATTCTCAGTACGTTGAAATATTATTCACCCTGTATCTTGAAACTCTGTCTACCTTTTCCCAGTTTGACTTAAAATCACAATTGAATTTCCCAAAATGAAAGGCTAAAGCCCATGCCCAATTTTTGGAAAAATGGCCCTGTCACATACTTGTAAGGCCTGGAAGTCTCATTGATAACAAGCTACTTTGTCAGGTTATTTCTACTACCCCATAATTATGTCATTTTTTTCCATTTTGAGAAAATTACATTTGAAGTTTTGAAGTACAAAAACTTTTTGCGAGTTACGGGTTCATGGAATTAGGATTAAACCTATTTAGGATAGATCTAAAAGCAGGTAAGTATGATCATTGTAAAGAGCTCATCTAGACAAAAACAATGATACCAAAATGTCAGTATTTCCAAAAACTGCTATTAGTTATTTCCAGTTCTTAAATTCCTGCGAATACTGACTGGAACATTTGTTGGGATAAAAAATATGCCAAGCAAAGCAGAACATATAAAAAAATTAGCCAAGCTCGAAGGTGTGAAATTTTTTTCTGATGTAGAAAAATAAAAGGGGGAAAATGTGTGTGTGAAAGGCATTGATTGACATAGATCCATTACGTGGTAATACCTGATTGTGGAAATGTAAAGTTTTTTATCTTTATTTTTCATTCTATAGTTTGCAATCTTATGTGATTTGTTTAACATTTCGATTTTTTTTCTACTTTTTCTAATGATTTAAAAAACGCCATTTTGTGAGTAAGTGTTACATCAATTTCTCATTTTATGTGTATTAATTGTGATTCTAACATATACAGTCTAACCTGTGTTTGTGACTACTTCGGAACAAAGGTCACCCTGTGAATAAGGGCCATTTTTGAAAAACCAGTATTGATTATTTAGATCAAACTGACCTCCGAGTAAAGGCCACCTGTCAATAAAGGCCACTTTTTGTCTTTCCCTGGGGGGGCCTTTGTTCACAGGTTTGACTGTACTTGATACTTATCCAGCTTGCTGGAACAGATATACAAAATATTTTCTAAATAAAACAGTGTTTTTGAAGAAAAACTCTAAAAGTTGTAAGAAATGCTTAAAAATTATTTTTCATAGAAGACACTACTTTAAAAATTGTTAAAAGTGCTCAAAAATGTGAAACGAAAAAAAAAATATGCAATGCAATGGTTTGTTTGCTGTGTACTCTTCAATGTTGAATGTGGGAGTATGATATTTATCTAAGTGTTGGTCGATTACTTTGTTGAGTATCTTTTATGAGGCATACAATAAAAATTCTTGGTTTTCACTAGCTGGAAAGCTTTTTTTTTCATGCAGTCTCAATTTTTTTTTTGCCAATATTTCCATGTTCATGTAAACTATATCTCCGAATTTAAAAATATACATGAAAAAAGTCCAAACTTAAAACGTTTTGTTGACCTATTGATTCTATATTTTTGGGATGCTAGCAGAAACATAGTATTTATTTTTTTGCCTGAATCAAAGTATGCTAATTTCTTCATGTACATCCTTATAAAATTGTTTTGTAGGATTGGCAATTAAGTGGCTTAGCTTGAGTGATCGTCTGACCACTAAATAAATCTGATGTCTATTTCAGAAATGACATTTTAAGCTACAAAATCTTGTCGTGATGTGTGCATTTTTTTTTAAATACTTTCTCTCTACTTATATGAAGTGAGCTTATCGTATTTTGTATCCGCTTACTAAGTGGATTGATAACACTAACTTTATTACTGGCCATATCAAAACTTATGCAATACATATAAGGATGAGACTAAAGCACCCGTCTTATGAGTTTATGACGAAATATGGAAAAATAAATCTGTGTGAGTTAGATTTGTCTTCTTGCTTTGACTGGTAAAAAGACAATATTGAGTGGTAAAAGACTATCTTGCCTGGTAAAATTATCATCCAGACAGGTAAATTATCTCCTGGACTGGTAAATTGTTTGTCTGAACTGGTAAAAATAATCTAGCTAATAATTTTTTTATCAACTTTTACAACTAACTGGTTTATTAATTTAAAAAAAACTTCAATAATTGATTCATTCTAAATTTTTCTGCCACAAGATGCAAGCTACTATTAACTATCCGAAATAAAATAATTTAAAGCTAGGTGAAAAATTTGATTTTTTTCTTAAAATCTGTGAGTGAGCTCCTTTAAATTTTATTTGGAATGTCATAAAAATTCCTACTGGTACATAATATCTCCACAATGTCGACAGTGTCTACTTTACATCTGTTGGTATCTTCTCGGCTGTAATTTTCTTAAAGTGCAAACTGTAAGATTTGTGGCCAATTAAAATAGATGTTTTATACATGACTTGAGGATGGTTTGTAAATTGGTTAGCATATGGACATGTGACCTCAGCTGACATGAAAGGCTGTCCGACCTCAGTCCCCCAGCAATTATTTCATGAGAATTTATTTATCATTTTTTTTATTGCCATTTTATAAAACAAATTCTGTTTCACCAGAACATATGTATGAGTTTGAGTTTTCAGGTCAGTCTCAGTATTCACTGCTAAGATTGCATTTTTTGAGATCGTTCTCAAACATAAAGTTTGTTACCACACACTTAGAATTAATTCTTGTTACGTGAAACAAAATTTGAATCAGATGTTTCCATGAAACAGAAACCAGTGCATTAATGAACTTTAAATGAACGGTAAACTTGTGTTTTTAATTAAAAAATTGTTTCCATGACATTTATGTAAAAAAAGAGAAATATTAATGTATATTTTATATTGAATGGCAATGTAGGTAATTATTTTGTGTTTCACCTCGTTAGTACGCGTTTTGGAAGGTGAAAAAGTACTAAAAATGTTTCTCAATGAACTCTTTGTTACCTGACTAATGTGTCTGCTTTTTCTGAAAGTTTGAATGTTCATTGTAGTATATTGTTTTGAAAGTGAGGCCATCTTGAGACAGTTGTTATGTTTCAGAAATGTTATTTTTTTATCCATTTTGTCTGATATTGTTGTGTCACTCTGTTTTCCAGATTTTGTTTTTTCAGCAATTGTTTTGTTAACAAAGAAATAATAAAGTGGCTTCCTACAGGGCTTTCATTTGACCCCTGAAGCAGCATTTTGACTCTTGAAATCAGTAAAATAAAGCTTTTGACTCCTGAGATTTAGTACCAAAGGCTCAAATTTACAATAGAATTGGAAGGAACTTTTGTTGACTCTTCAAATGATCACTCTCCTCTTTTGATGTCTAGTGAAAACCGTGCTTCTTACATACCCACTGTTTAAAGTTTAGGTCCTATAACTGCAAACCATCATTTTTGTAAGGATGGCCTAAATGTGGCTGTTGCTTGCATAATGACCATTATTATCTCAAGTTTTATATGTATAAAATATTTTTGTGCACATAAACACAAATTCAAAGCTAACACTTCTGATGCATGAGATCAATCTCAAGATGTAGGTTTCGAGATCCTTCAATTTTGAGACCTGTTTTGAATTTCTCTTACAATATGTATACCGGTATTGGAGAGTTTGGTTAATGGAAGTAAACAGAATAATGTTTTCTGAACTCTTGATTATTAAAAGTCCCTTCTAGCCGAATCAGAGGTTATGCAGTCTATATACATGGTAAGTAGCCATTGCACTTACCCACTTGTCCAAAGCCCCGGGCTAGTAAATTTCTTTTGAGACTAATGAAATTTCTCAAAGGTGTGTATTCAGGCTAGTGGTAAATTGTTCATTTTCAAAAGCCCACTATTAAAATATAGTTAGAACTAATGCTTTAGTTAAAAATTAGTTCGAACTCTGGGGAAGTAGGGGAATGTTGTAAAAACCTGATTCTTTAATATTAATGATGCCATGCACTGCAGTTCTTACATGATGTCTTTTATTCAGCTGCTTGAGAACAAGTGACGAAAAAAGCCTCTACTTCTACTCAAGAACAAATGAATAAATAATGCTGATGTTTAAATGGAGCTATCTCGTTTTTCTCTCAGTTGAAATTACTGAATTGGAGAGAACGTGAACTATTGAATGGGTAAAGTAAAAACTGGTCAATTATGTGTTCCCTGAAGTCTCCAGTGACTGTATGTAATAAATATGTATGAAAGATTAAAGCTATAAAAGTTGTCTTTTCCAGCACTTACTGGTTGTTAAATGAAGACAGATTCATCGTGAGTTAATGTTAGGTTTTGTGAGAACTGAATTTATTCTCAGCTTCTGATTGTAGCTTGTACAGTTGGATGTGGACTTCTTATGGAATGAGCAACTGGTATAACTGTAAGAGGGCTAAGGATGGACTTACTTGTCCAAAGGCAACATAGTAAGGCAAAGTATATAAATAAGAAAAAAGAGTCATATAATCATACAATTCAAAGACGAAATAAAAAGACGAAGTATGATAATTTGAAGAAAAGAACCATGTAATAGATCCAAAGACAAAATGAAGTGGCAAAGTATGAAAATTAGACAAAAGGTCTCTTGTAATCAATTGTAAGACAAATATTTGGGTAAAATATGAACACTGAAAAAAGGAGCATTGTAGTGAACCCAAAGATAAAATAGTTCAGCAAAATATGAAAATTAGAAAAAAGGAGTTGTGTAATCTATCCAAAGAAAAAATTTGGAGACAAAGTATGATAATCATAAGGAGTCGTGTAATAAATCCAAGTACAAAAAAATCAAATATTGACTGGTTTGTTCCGTTAAGTATAAATACATGGTAGATTGTTTCTTTTTTCAGTTTGTATAAGAGATTGAAATCACCATACAGTTGTAATTATGTTGCAGGTCACACGATTATGAACGGGTGAGAACACAAAACACAGGTCTTGCACGGAATGAATATTCTTAACCAGTGAACATTAACAATGTCATACATCGGTCACACACTGTTACTTCAATGCATAACTCGAAATTCACACGTAAGCTCGAAAAAGTATAAAATATTTTTGAATTTACTGATGGTAAAAACGTGCCATATCATCAGAATCTAGTTGAAATCTTGCATAGTTGTAGTAAGTCTTTTGGTTTTCAGCGTATATTGTTTCAGCTTGAGGGCCTGTTGCTTAAAATGCTCTTGTGACTTGCGCTGTATGAGAAAGAATTCTACGATGCGCTACTTAATTGTTTCAAATGGCAATTATCATGGCTGATACCTTGTCTCTATGACATATTGCTTGCCGATTGCCGTGTGGCATTTACTTTGATTATCTATGGGGCGATTCTTCTGAACTCTCTCAAATTCTAGATTGAAAACCATATTAGTGAGAAGTACCTAAAGGTAACTGAAATAGTTATATGTCAGTCACAAATGTGAAATTTGTTCTGATATTAATGTGGAAATATTATAAAAAAAAAACCCAATTGAAATCATGCTTTATTTTGGCACATTTTTGTTTTTGGTGTGTGACTGGCACGAAAAATGTGAAGACCTGAGCAAACATTGTAGTGAAGCATCCATAATCATATGGCAAGAAAAAAAATAATTGTGTTCATGGTCACAGGACCAATAATATTTTTTGGCGTTTCTAATGGCAAAATCCAAAGCGCAAAAATTTTAGGGACGTTCAATCATACTTTCAAAGTATGGAAGATATGTTCTGCAGGGCGCGACAAATCCACTCGTCTGCTCGTAATACCAGTAGAAATTGACTAAGGACGAGTTGAAATTGCCGTAGAACCAATTAAAATTCTTTGCTTGTTGTTCCGCAGGACGAGTAGCCTGAAATAAATTGGTTGAGCCCTGTTTAGAAAAAAGACATTTAATGAACAAACAACACTAGTTTTTTTAATAAAGTGACTGTAAAAATGAGTATTCCTATTTCTAGCCTCACTGTTAAAATGTCTAGTAAGAGATTTAGAGGACAGAGTTTCCAAAATTAAAAAAAAATAAATCACAAATTGGGAGTCTAAGTCTCTTGAAATAAATCATAGTTTTGGAGTCTAGGTCCCTTTAAAATTGTAGGATTATGAATTGTACTTGGTGTATAAGATAAAACTTGGGGTATATTACAATTAATTTGATTCTTACAATACCTCATAAGCCGTCAACTGTAAATTATCTTCAGCGATGTGTAAATGGTGTTCTGTGTAAAATTTGATACTTCACCGAAATTCTAAACAATCCTTCTTTAGACAATTAGCATAAATTTCGAATAAATATCGCGGGGTAGATCTTTCTATTTCTATTCTTTTCGTGGATTGAATGTTGACCTGTGTCAGATTATTTAGCAGTAGTTAATAAAGTAGAAAATGATCTATTGTAATTTTCATGAAGTGATATATATGTCGTAGACTGAAGTTTGATACTACTGTTAAAACCGTTTGGGACGTACATCATCACTGTCACTGCTTTTGCCGTATTTACATTCTTAACACACACTGGTTCAAGATTAAGACATACAGTAAAACCATAAATAGCGACCACATCAATATTATTCCAATAACTCTCCTATTATTCAACTTGATTATAAGACCCTTGATTATTACTACTGATTTTTCAGGACCCGAAAGTGGTCTCATTATCAAAGTTTTAGTTCCCTACATGCAGAAACATACAAAAATGGGGCACAAAACACAGTAAGGAATTTTTAAGGACTGTTTTGAGGACTTATTAATGTAAATGAGTTTAAATGAGGCTTTTATGACCTTTATTGCATATTCCAGTAGAAACTACTTTCCAATCTACATAGTGACTGACTCCCCTGAAGTTATATGACCCCCTGATACAGTCTTTGCACCAATCTAGTTGCTCAAAAGCTGGAGACTTAAGTGAGCTTTCTCAAGGTTGTGTATTTGGGCTTGTGGTAAATTGTTTTATTTTCCATAGCCCAATTATAGTTGGGGCGAGTGCTTTTAAAAATTAGGTTGAAACTGCTGACATGCCAGATAAATGTTTTGTTCATTCAGCTCCTGTCATCTGTCAATCTGATCAAAATTGTTCAATTTTTCTTATTCAATGTCCTGCAAGTTCTTTTATTACCTTTTTGTTGCCACACAAATGTAAAGAACTTGATATTGTCTCCATTTTTGTTATCAAGGTGTCATGAGAATAACTATGTCATGATAATTACTTTCAGTTGGCATTATTACAATGAAGCCATGTAAATTTACATGCAGTGGACTTGTTATGTGAGTTGTTGTTATGTTGCATTGGATGGCAGTTTTATGGTATTATTGAGAATACAACTAAACTGTTTGCTTGCATGATTCTACGCATCAATGTCTGGCCAATTATCTGTCAATCATTGGTAATTAGCGAGTCTTAAATAATTGCTTACAAGTCCTGCGCAGTCTAATGATCGCGATTAACAACCTATTGATACTGTTCATGATACAATCTTATTTTATTGACCAATAACTCATTTGGTGTAATTGCACCCCCCCATAGATATGTTCACCTTGACACCTAATGGCACAAGCATTACATTATTATATACCTGTAGTAATCTTTTTCCAATACATCGCTGTACTTGTTATAAATATACATGTATAATTATTATATGTTATGTCGAAGGTTTCCATATATTACCCTGAATCCTGAATTTTGTGAGTTCCCAAAGCCCACAAATTTGGTCAGTCTACACCAATGAAAAATTACCTGGTCAGTACCCCATCTTTTGGAAGAAAATACATGATATTGCGCCTCAAAAAAAAAAAATTAAAAATCTGGTACCCACATACCTTTATCAGGGAAAATTCTATCTTTGTAGGCTTATGTATTTTCTTCTGTAAGTGGATACAGTCTTTCAACTAAACCACTCACCTGACATTGGGGACTAGCAAAATGTGCCTCAGGGACAATCTCAAAATTACCATTTTTTTTATATTTTAAAAGTAAAGTAGATAAAGTTAAGTCTAATAAAGTAGAAGAAATTTACGAATTTCAGACTGCCAGTTTCAAAGGATATGTCCCACGCTGAGGACATTTAATGTAAATCAAATAAGTAACACTTTTATTCACAATCGTCTGTGAATAAATTTGTATTGAAGTGCTTGTTAATATCAGTATGATGCCTTGAACGCTTTTCACAATAATACACTTCTTATAAAAAGTGTATTTAAGACATTTCCCAACATTATGTTGGTTCAAATTTTAGTGGTATTCTATTGTTGTTGAGTTATTTCTTAATGTTATATTATTCTGTTAAGTTGTTCTTGGAAAATTTTTCTGTTCTGGATTGCTTTGTGATCTGCTCTGATCACTGCTCTTCCTTCTTTTGGATTGTTATAAAGAAACTCTTTCAGTATCTTTTAAACCAGTATTTGTCCTAATTTCATCTGCCTGTGGGACTAATTTTTTCTAATGTTTTTTCTTACTTAATTTTGGCGCTAATGTCATATTTTTATGATGAAAATTTTCCCAATTTGACCAATGCTAGATCCTTACCCATAGGAGTTGAAATAAACTGTTGAATATAACCATTCTCTCCAGGAAAAATTGTAGATCAGTTTTGAAGCAAAATGTTGCTTAAAAATGAGTACAACAATGGCTGAGTGCAAATCTTCTCTCTTTTTTGAAGATTCACTTATTTTGAAAACACATATAAATTCCATAGTGCGAAACATTCCATGCCCCCACTAAAAGATATGACCTGATCATAATTTTGGAATTGAAGGGAGGTGGGTGTGACAGCAAACTCTCTTTGTTACAATATGAATTTGGCATTGGCACGCAAAAGGAGGAGGTGGATGGCGGATGTTGGATGTCAGATGTTGGAATATTTTAAAGCAAATAGATTGAATCATAATGTTTTTTTTTTCTGAAATAAATTACCAAAATATCTCACAAACTGTGGAATTTTAGGAGAAAGTGATATGGAGAATTTAAATGTCTGAATTTTGTGTACAGTGTTGAAATTGTTTGAGGTTATAAGATTCAACAATGCAAAGCTTACCCCACCCGTTTCTCATAAGTATCCCATTGTTGAATTTATCAACATCATGAGTGTTAGTTGTGCACAATACTGTCTTTATTCACCTTTGAATAAAGCTTCAGGTAAGTTTGTAGTGCGTGGAATCTCGGCTCGTTGGTTATTTTATGAATGAGATTTGACATTTTGTGGGATTTTTTCTTCGTTAACCCGTTAACCTGTGATACTGAAAAAAGGTGCATCATAGTTTGTTGACATAAAGGTCAGTTAAAAAAATGATGCTGTCCCTTTAGGGTGGAAAATCTTGACTGTACCTTGCATACACCTGGACTTATATAAACACTAACTAGATTGTGAAATAATCTTTTTTCCTGACTTCTTCAGCAAGTATACAAGCTTATTGTATGGCTTGACTGATAGGTGTAAATTTTTTATACCCTTCTGGTCACAGAAGAAACATAAATGAAACGAACTTGTGTATTCGTTATTGTATGACATTTTGACTTCCTTTGATGTTTTGGGGCGATGTCTTTGTTGTACATTTCAATATATTTCAATCCAGTCATTATATTAAGATTGTTAAAATTTGGGTGAGTTCAAACTAGGTACCCTTTATTGTTGATATATTATACATTTAGTACCTTATATGACAAAACATTGATAGTTATTTTATGCTGCCATATTTATGCCAATAAATGCTCCATCATGATTTTTCTACTAAGTCGAGTTTAATTGAGGTAAAAGTCCTGTCCTTTCGCTATATTTAAATTTGTAACTCTGATTTGTTACAAAGAATTTTTTAAGAATGGCCTGATTCTAATTCTTTTGTAATAAATGGGTTCTAGTCCTCACAAGTTGAATAATTCACTGTGACTGAAAATTTTACTGATCTACCTATACTACTCTAATAAAAATCCTAATAAAATTTGTACCTAATTAAATATGAAATACATACACTTAGATTCGAGATTTCAGCACAGTCTCAAGTTCTGTAATCTCAAATCTTGACGATCAGGTTGTTAAGCTGAAATTGCCAGCATTTCTCTAACTATCGTCTTTACGGTATTAGCACTTAAGTACTTCGTAATGCTTTCAACCTGACAAATTAAGATACAATCTTCTGTTTTGTTGGCAGGCATGAAGGGTTATATTGTTATAAAATAGAACTATTTATTTACAAATGTGTCTTTAATGTATTAACGATTAGGTATCATATTTTGCTCAGGTGGGAACGATCGTGTAAACAAAAACCACCATTGAAACAGCTGACTAATGGAAATATGCGTATGAGGCTGTGAAAAATATGCTAATTATCAGAAAGACAATACTGGCTCTGATTGCTAATTGAAAATTAATTGGTGTTATCTGTTCTTATTTGATTTCCCCAGGTGGCTTTATGTTTTTTAATTAACCCTTTGGAATGACGTGTAGAAATTTGATAATCTGACAATTCTTTGTTTTTTTGTGGATGCCTGTTAAATGTTTTTATTTTTTTTTTAAAAAAAAGTGGAGAAAACATGTTATCTGTATTAGAATCTGGTAATCCAATCTCTAAAAATCATACTAAATAACTAATTCATTATGAACCCCCCACCCCGCAGCCCACTGTAAATTTTATGTAGGTCAAATATTTATGTTTACTGAATGTAGAGCTTGAATATAGGCAGTTTTGATTGCTTGGTTTTAACTCATAGTACACTCTTCAAATATAACCAATATTTGATTAAATATAATTTATTACTAACTGTCTTGATTCTGTATGTCATAAAACTATTAGCAATTTCAAGGTAGGGAAAATATTATTACTGGTAATAAAACATGATTCGTTATCTTTCTATAAATTTAATGTAAAAACTTTGTCTTCCCAATATACTGTGCAAATATTGACTTTGTCGGCGTTTGATTTTTGCCATTTTGCCATTTTTTTTATCAACTGTGTACCACAGAATTATTTAACTTGGTATTGTTAAAAGAGAATTTACACTAATTTCGCACCGACCCTCGAAAAGTAGACCCTGGATGTTGGTTATTAAGTAATAATTGGTACCCTGCATAGAATGTGCTATTGTTAATTGAAGGTCTATTGAAAACTATCAAAGATTGTATTTCTTTCAAAAATCAACAAAGATCGAGACGTAATTGCTAGTCATTATCGTATATTCTCTAAAAAATGTCACTTAATATGTTTCTCTTTAATCTAATTAAGTTCCATTGACATATTTCTCGATGATAGGAATTTAATTATTTTCACTTGGGGTTAATGTCGCACCAGTAACCAGGGTCATTTGGCGGCTTTTCCAGCTTTAACTTCGGAGGAAGGTAGACCCCCAGGCATACAACTGGGTAGAACAGTCAGTAAAATAAAGCTTTTGACTCTTCAGAATTCCTACCAGAAAGTCAAATTTACAATAAAATTAGAAGGAAATTTTGTTGACTGTTCAAATTATCATAAGCCATGGGTCATTTTGTACTCTCAGCTTTTGACATTAAGTGAAAACGCTGAATATTCATATATATATATGTGTGTGTTCATATATGTTCTTGGGTTTTGCAAATTAATTGCTAACAGACAGTGAGTCATTCAGGTCCTGTCTTAGTCGGTGAACATTTTCTATACTCTGTATGAATACTTAAATGATCCAAAATAGAGAAGTGATGATAAAGTGTCCATGACTGCATCTTAGTTGATTCCTCTTTCTTTACAAAATCTGTGAAAGATTTAAAATTTTCTATCTTGAATGGTTTTTATCGGGTGAATAAGGCAAAAGATACATCTCGCATGTTTTGTAAAAATGTTTCCTGTTGGCATAATTGAGTGACTTAAAAGATGGAGATTCACAAAATCTTGTTTTGGGATTGCTCTCATGGAAATTGTTTTCTTTGATTGAGTTATAAAAAATGACCCAGTCCACATACTGAAGTTTTATACTTCGATATTACTTATTTTATTTATTTTATCCATATGCAAACATCGCAGTGTACAGTTTTCGTACCAATTTGTTTAGATGTAAGCCTGTATTTGCCCCTATGCTCATAATTTAGTTGTTAGCTTGCATTGTTAAACTTGTTTTTCATACTAGTTGTAGGTATTTTCCTTTCAAACTGCAAATTAAAATTTTTTTTGATGTTGTTATGTGTGATATAGTACAACTTAGTAATCACGATCATCGATATGACAAGTACCCGGCCCATCATGAGCATCTTGTCTGCCCCGATGGTTCCTTGAGATAATGAAGTTATACTGTATTTTCTGAAGTACTCTCTCCATACATTTGGCCGTAAACCAGAACGTGCGAAAGCTGATGTGTGCTATGTTTTAAATTTAACGCAGTATTAAAATGTAATTGAAAATAATTTTGTTGCTATTTGTCTGCCGTAAAACGTAAAATGACAAAGTCATCATAATGTATAAATGGCTGCTGATTCAGTTGTTTGAATATACATTGTACAGTTTCCTGTCCAGCGGTGAAATTTTATCTCCCCATAAATGAACGTAGACGTATTGTTTTGTCAGTTCACTTCTTATAATTCTTCTAATAATTCATTCTTCTTCTTCATCTGAATATGAATTTGTCTGAAGCATATTTTCAGAATGATTTAATATTTTGTCCTCAAACTTGGAGCATGTGTATTTGACCCTTAAACTTTGACCTTTGCCATTGTTCCTGAAGTTCAAGTGATATTTTTCTGTCCGAATAATCAATTCTTCAACAGGAGACATTCATTTTTTCATATTTTAATTTCAAACTTATAGCATATGTAGTTGACCATACAGAATGGCATCCACCCCAGCCTTTGATCTTGAAGTTCAAGGTCATATTTTCTCTTTGTTTGTTTTTTTTAATTTTTTTTTTGAGTAAAAATTTGTTTGTTCCTTTTTGATTTATTTTCAAGTTTCTTTTCTGAACACATTTTTTTGTTGCATCGATCCTTATGAAATTTATATTGATATTTTTAAATTTGGGTCTAGGTGTTATTTTAATTAATTTTTAAGTGTCTTCTTTTCTCATTGAAAAATTCAAACAATTTCAACCCAGGGACCAGGACTAGTTTTGTGGTTGCACAGTTGATTCCTAATTCAATCATATCTGCCTTGCCATTGGTTTACTTTTAAAACTGTACACTGGAACAACCAATCAGATGCCAAGAAATTTAAGATCCTTTCTTCACTCTAATTAAAGATTCAGTTGTTATGTGGACCGAAATCTTTCCTCTAATTAAAGATTCAGTTGTTATGTGGTCCGAAATCTTTCATCATTCTCAGGGGTGTAGAAATGTTTTCATGTAGCTGGTAAGCCACTAAAAGTAGGAGGTGGGGGTCCCAGTAGTGGCAAAAAGGAAACACCCCCTGTGGGGAAAAGTAGCCAGTGGGAATGTTCAAATAGCTGGTTAATTTTTCTAGCTTCCGGCTCATTTTTACATTCTTGTATTCTAGTGTAGGTGCTTTGTATCATGTGATTATAAAACGTTGATACTGATTAAATCACGGTATTGTTACTAATCAATACTAATGGGTGAATAAAATCATCTTGGTAAGGGTATACATTTTATTGCGCAGAGTCATTCATTATGCATGAATGGGTGGGTTAACTGTATTGTTTTACATATCAAGGAATGCCTGCTATGTTGGGAGGACAAAATTTCTGTCTATTTTCTATTTAGAGTATATATCAGGTATCTGATATGCATCTCATTTCAGACTGCATTATCTGCTTGTCTGTTTATTAATTGCAGCCATCATTTATGATACTGTGCAATACTTTACTGTGGATGCGTTTAAATAAGGCAATTCATAATTAATTTTTGGAGTAATTTGCTACAATTTCTTGAAATTTCTGAATAGGAAATTGTTTTTATTTATCTTATATAATCGTTGGCTGATATTGAATGTATTTGTTTGTCCTTATCTACCATCCAATGTCCTTAAAATGTTCTTTTTTGCCTCCCTGTATCTTTAGTTACCACTGTATTCTGATTTACCTCCTTTTGTCTGTAGTTTCTCCATTTGGTCTCATTTAATTCCCTTTGACCTTAATTACCTTCTTTTGAACTGATTACCTCTCTCTTTGTCCTACATTGTCCTTATTTATCTCCCTTTGATGTTAATTACCTTCCTTTGTCCTTATTTACCTCCCTTTGCTCTAAACTATCTCCTTTCGTCCTTATTTATCTCCCTTTGATGTTAATTTATCTTCTTTTGTCCTTATTTATCTCCCTTTGACCTTAATTACCTTCTTTTGTCCTTATTTATCTTACTGTTCTTAATGATTATATTTGTTTATCCTTATTTGCCCCCATTTATCTTTATTTACCTCCCTTTGTCTTGATTTGCCTCCCTTTGTCCTTATTAATTTCACTTTGCCCTTAATTACCTTCCTTTGTCCTTATTTACCTCCCCTGACTAAGTTTTGGCTTCATTGTATGATTAATTTTCGTTTCATAATATTTAATTGCTCATTAATTTGTTTCCCAGCTCATGCCATGAGAACAATGCTTTCAGCACTTTGATTTTTATGATAAAAATCCGTGAATGAAAGCCCCAAGAGAATGAATGAATGTTTATCCTAGTTTTCAACCAATAATATTCTCTTTTAGAAATATCGTTATCAGCTATTGTCTGTTTGTTTTATTCTATTTAGCAAATTTCTTCCAATATTTGCTCTTGAAAGAACTGAAATTTTATAAAAAAAATTGCTTATAATTGATATGTCTTTCAGCCAATTCTGATAAACCACTTTGAAAAAACTGAAGATCTCATACCACATCTCGTACTTCTTGTCTGTTTTTTCCACTCTCTGTAAAAGTTATTGCTAGCGTGATCAAGTGCATATTTTGCAATCTTAGATATTCACAAAGATTATGTATTTTTCTCGTACATGATTTCACTAATCATGTTTTCAGGCTATACTTTTACGTGTTGATGGCCAATTTTTTGTTTCAGGTACAATATTAATTTTTTGCTTAATCAGCACTTTCTTTTGATGTTTTTGATATTAGTTGGAATTTAAACAGCTAAAATCTAGTTGAATAATTGATTTTTTTCATGGTTTGTCAATTTTCTGAAAAAAATACTGCTATTCATTCACACTCTCATTTATACATACAAGTTTTGAGTTAATTTCTTTATGCTTCCAAGCCTCTGTTGACAGTCACCTGTGATTAAACGCTGCCATGTGAACAGTAGCCACTCGTCTGTTGATGTAATGAACCAAATAAATTCTGAATTAAGGTCAACTGTTAACAAAGGTTAACTTTGTACAAAGGTCATCTGTGTATTATGGTGAATTGCGTATTAAGGTCAACTTTAAGGTCGCTGTGAATTATGGTCAACTGTTAACAAAGGTCAACTTTGTACAAAGGTCATCTGTGTATTGTGATGAGTGAATTGCGTATTAAGGTCTACTTTAAGGTCGCTGTGAATTAAGGTCAACTGTGTATCAAGGTCAACTATGTATTCAGGTCAACTATGTATAAAGGTCAACTTTGTATATAGGTCAACTGTGTGTGAAGGTCAAGTGTGTAGGAAGGTCATATTTCTTTGCTATTTGAAGGGCTGTCATTTTTATTTGTTTGTTTTATGACAAATGAATGTCTAAAAATAGATTGCTGCAAACTGACCTTTGTAATAATTAGATGTTGGCGATAAAAATTATTTTATGAGAGCTTTGAAAAAGCTTCTGTATTGAGACTGACAAAAAGATGACAGTCTTTCCATTAAAGTTTTATCAAAGAACATTAAAAGCATGTCTGAATATTGTGAAGAAGCATTATAATTCTGCGACAGGTAAATATCTCATTAGGCTAGAAAAAAATAAAGTCTTGTTTATGGTGACTTGAACAATAAATAAGTGTAGGTAGGTTGGTCAGAAAACTTTCTCTGATTTTTTTCCTAGATGTACCTTTTGTGAGAATATGATGTACAATTCTTCATTGAATATTTTCATGCTTTGGATATCACCATTGGAAACCTCAGGGTCAGTCGGTAGGCTGTAAACACAACTGATTGTTAACATGTTTTACTGTTTTTTTTCTGAAGCTTGTTGTGGAAAATGTTAGTTTGTTGTTTTTTTAAAGGGCCATTCAGTGGACAACCCCATTTTGATATTTCTGCTTGGGGCCATTCTGAAAATGACTATTTTGCATTGTTCAAAGTTTTCAAGAATTTTCTGGAAGGTCCGGTTTTTCACTGGTACAGACACTACTGGTTTTTATTGTTTCTGTGGCACCAGGATTGAGAATTCCATTTTTTTTTAACTTCCAAATTTCACCCATATATTAGACGATTGTTCACTTTGTTTTGATATTATGATGTCTACCAGGTGAGGTAGTTTTGGTAAGGGTCCAATTTTGATGGTTTTGTTGGGGGGGGGCATGCAACAGAAAAACAATTCATTAGTGATTGTCCTCATGGTGTGATGGTTGTATAAAATGACTTATAACACAGGTATGTTGGTATAAATGATGTGCGAGACAGACGTGGAATTTGATGAGAAGTAAATAAAAAACAAATACCTCATAATAAACGCCCCTATCCCTAAATAATGCCCTCTTCCATAAATTGCAGCCCCTCCCCCAAAAATAATGCCCCTCCCCTAAATAATGCTCCATCCCCTAAATATATGCCCCTCCCCTGGAAATAGTGCCCCTTCCCTAAATAGCAACACCTGATGTAAACAGTGCCCCTTGTCCTGATTAATGTCCCCCTTTCCCTAAATAATATTTGCCCTTTTTGAAAAAGAACTAGGATTGGCAGATCCACTTGTCCGCTTGTAATTATGAGTAGCAATTGACTAAAGATGAGTTGAAAATTTGCTGTAGAACTAGTTAAAATTCTGATTGCCTGAAGAAAAAATTGTTGTGCCCTGAGAATGAAAAATAATGATTGAACAAAAATATATTTAATCCATCCACCATACTACATCTCAATTTATTGGTTGACAAATTGAAAACAGATCTATGAATTGAAATACCTGGGGCATTTATTAGTGAACATGCGGTAACTTGTAATACAAAATTTTGTTTCTTTATGAAGAAATTGCGACTTGAGCGCAATATTCTGCATATAGGTGTTAAAATTAACTGCATTCTGTTACAGAATATACTGTTTATGACTTAAGATCAGAGTGTTATTGTATGTAAATAAATATTGTCTGGCTTGTATCATTTTCCAGTTGAAACACTTCCCAATAGTCATATAACCAATTATCCAAAAACATTTTTTTTGTGGCCTGCATGCAAAATCTCATTTCTGAATTTATGTTAAGCCTAAAAAAATGGTTTGTTTCCTGTTACCCGACCGACCTATCTTTTACCTGCCAACTCACAAGTTTTTAAGTTTTTACGGCATCAATATCTCAGTGCTATATTGTAATTTTCACAACAGTGTTGCCAATATTACGTAAAAAAAAAAAACAAAAGAAAAAAATCCCTAAATACCAACCCATATATTTTCGGGCATGTAACTGGAAACAAACCTTTTTTTGTTTAGGCCTTATTGCATGCAAGGTAAAGATTTTGGTATAATGATGTTTTTTGTAAATACCTTACTGTTTAAATGGTGGTTTCTATTTCCTACCTGCGAATTGATGACCTGAGAAAAACAAGAAATAAATAAATTTGTATGCATGACATAAACACTATCAATTTTAATGTCATACTGTAAGTTGACTTGGGTTCACTGTATTAAATATACCTGATGAATAATTTCTGTGATTTTTTTATACGCATTAACCCTTTGCCTCTTAAGCATATTTTGGGCTCTTCCAAATTCAAAGCTAGTATACAAAACATCCACTAATTTTTTAAAATTGGGTTATTTCCTTCTGACAGAGTGGAAACCATTGTGGCAAATGAAGCCATAACTCATTACAAGCAATGGGCTTCTTTTGCCACAATGTTTTCAAAAGTCGTCTGCTTCAGATGCGGGGGAAATGTGGGATTATTAAGCAAAGGGCTAATGTGATCAAGTACGGTAAATTCTATGAATATGCTCTGTTTTTACGCAATTTGTTTGACCTTATTTGTATTATTTCGTATACTTAAAAATCTCACCATAAATCTGATACCAGACGTGACTCAAAAAAATCTCAAAAATCAAAAGATCTTGCAGTACTTCATGCTTGTGTAGGCCAGACAAAAAGCTGTTATTGCAGTAACCCGACTGACCTATTTTTAGCTCAACTGAGCACATAGAAAACTTCGTCACAGTGTTGATTGGATCTTCCCCAAACTTTGTCACAATGTTTATATTAATGATATCGTGAACAGGCCTGAACATGGGTCAACTCAGGTTAAAAAGTAGGTCACCAGGTCAAATCACAGGAAAACCATAGATGTTGCAATCTTTACACAGGTGAGCGAAAAAGGGCCATCTTGGCCCTCTTGTTTTTTTTGGCACCGATTCTAAAGTTCCTAACTACAAAAACCAAAGTACGGAAGTATTGGGGTATGTATTGTGCCTCATATTCTCTCAAAGGTGTGTTAAAAAAATAACTTACAAAGAAAATTTTTTTCAACCTACCTACACTTTTTTGGTCAAAGTAACCATTAATCTATTTTTTTCTAGTGGTATCAGTGCGATTTATTTTATACTATTTTGCAGTATTTAATCATGATTTTCTCTGATGTTTAAAGAATTTATTTGAACAGTTAAACCTCAGTTTAGAGACCATCTTGGCATTAGGACCACCTCATTGTAACAACCACTTTTCCCATTTCAATATTAAGGCCACTTTATTAAAACAAACAATTTTTTTAGACTGGTTCACTCTTTTCCTTTTATTTCAACTTGATGATAAAACCACCTCTTTATTTAGACTGGTTTATATCCAAAGGCGGTCTTAGGATAGAGATTTCAATATAATTTTCATCGGAACGAATTTTTATAATGGATTCAATCTATTTTATGATATTAAAAAATAATGATCTATTAATTATTGTTAACTTTTATATGAATATAGAACAAATATATTCAGCTTTCATATCAAGACAGTTCACAAGTGAAAACTTTAGTATGAATATTGTCTATTCAATTCCGAGACATTCGATCGGTGGGAACTTTTCTACATTTCAGTTTTGTTAAAAATGGCGAATGATTTATTATTGACAGCGAATCAAACATTAGAGCTGCATGATTGGTTCCCCTTTTAACGGCGCATATTTATCACATTACAGAATAGTTACGGCTTTATTGTAAGTCTCTAATTATGGTTAAATTTTAAGGTGTCTCAAAATTACAGCTATTTTGTAATTACTTAATTTCAGTCACATTTTCCCTCTTCAATTGTTCCCTCGGGGACATTTGTCTGGCAAATTTAAGTATGAAACCGGTATAATTATGAATTATTGCAAATGTACCTTTGTGGATAATTATATGAAGATGTGAAAATCGGGTGACTCAGTGACATGGAAAATTTTTAATGGTATAAAAACAAAATTGTAGTTACAGACATTTTAATGCCATCATTGTTGAATTGAAATTTCCAATTTTACCCCAATTTAAATTTTTGATTACATCTGAGTAGAAATTTTAATACTCCCTGAGTTGAAATTCTAATATTATGTGATTTTAAATTTGACTTTTCTTATCGAAATGTCAAACAGATCAGATTTGTGAAGACAAATCGTAAATGTTTGATATCAGATCTATTTGTTTCATTTTTGGTTTCCTTCAGGATATTAAGTTTTGTACCATGCTTAAAATCAGGCTGTCAGCATGTACACTCATCAAAACTTCTAATGCAGGGCTCGACAATTTTTTTTCTTGTGTTACTCATCCTCCAGGAAGGACAGCTAAGAATTTTAACTAGTTCTGCAGCAATTTTAACCCCTCCTTAGTCAGTTTCTACTCGTAATTACCAGCGGACGAGTGGATTTGCCCCCAGGCTCTGTGTTGAATATTTCTAAATTAGTAACTATACTACAGCATTAGAATCATGCACATAAAATACAGTCAAACCTGTGTTTGTAGCCACCTCCGAATAAAGGTCACCTTGTAAATGAAGGCTAGGCCTAAACAAAAAAAGGGCTGTTTCTGGTTACGTGCCCAAAAAAATATGGGTTGGTAGGTAGGGATTTCTTTTTCTTCTATGTTTTTTTTTTACGTATATCGGCAACACTGTTGTGAAAATTACAATATAGCACTAAGATTTAGATGCCGTAAAAACTTAGGTAGGCATTATTCTTTGAAAAACCATCATTGATTATTTAGAACAATCTGACCTCCGAATAAAGGCCATCTGTCAATAAAGGACACATTTTGTTTTTCCAAAGGATGGCCTTTGTTCGCAGGTTTGACTGTATGTGAATTAAAAATCTCTGTGTAATGATAGTGAAAAAATCGCTCATGGTTCACCAACTTTGCAAGTTGCACGTGCAAATCGTGCTTCTATCAAAATACTGTCGATGCTTGAGTTGTTTGAAAAGTATATAGACATATACAATGCAACCTCTCCTTAGCTATACAATTTTGGAGAAGCAAAATTATGCTGTTGTTGAGAGGTTGTTGCTCTAGATAGATTAAATTAATAGTTAAATCGTACAGTAGGACAAACACATGCTGTTGTTACATTCAGGTTGTTGCTCAAGAGAGTGCCGCTCTTGAGAGGCTGCACTGTATATAACTTGCTCATCAGTAAATTCTTGTTCTGTCACTGTGGCCAGTCTTAAAAATTCAATGATTATTTCTTATAACTGTCATCCTTTTTTCTAATTAGTCTTTCGAAAAAAATTGTGGGTATTTTTACTAGGTTTGATCCGGTTAGGTCTGGTTAGGTTCGGTTAAATTACTGGAGTCATGTATTGGAATTTTCCTGTCAGCTGGTTTAATTTGTAGCTGAAATGAAAGTTCAACTCAATTCGATTTTGTTGATATTTATGTATATATGCAGGAGAATGAAATCCGGCTGTAGACAATTAGTGGGGAAATAAATAAGCTTATAAGATAATTAATTATTCTTAATTTATGTGCCTTAATTACCATATGAAGCATTATATTATGCATTTTTTCCATGTCAAAACAGCAGAAACTTCTGAGAGTGTGTCGTTGTTCAGGTATTGGCCTTTAGGCTGAGAGGGTCGTTAAATCAAGTATGAGTACAGTATTGAGGGCTGATACAGAAGTAAAGAAGTTGAAGATTTCAAAAAGTTTTGTGACAACTTTATAGATATAATTTCTATTGTACCTAAAAAACCTTTAAATAGATTATTCTTTATTCCTCAAAGGTAGGATTAAGATAAGTATTAATGTTATCGATAATTTCACTGTCATTTGGCTGGGCACCAATGCGGTGCACAATGGTATAATGTGTCCTTAAATAGGGTGTGTGCCAAAAACTGAACTGCCATCATTGTGTGAAGTCTTGGTATGTAGAAAACATTAATTTCTGTCTTTTGTTTCAATGTTATCAGTATTTTTTTTAAATCCTGAATTATATACACATGGCAATGCAATGTGTACTGTACATTTGTGAACAAAAGTAGGTCTTTTTTAATAGAAATATGACGTTTCAGTTTTTTCTATCTGTCTTTTGTCTGTCTATTCAAAATTGATCTGAGACTTCTAAAATGGCTGATGGATTTACAATCAAACTTTACTGAATTTATCAGAACTTGACAGCTTATCCTTTCAATAACCTTCCTTGGATGATGTCACATTTTTTTTCTTGTTCAAAATGGCTCTTTCTCTGTCAGTGATTTCTTTTGCATCATTCCAGCTCTTTCTGGTTCAATGATTTCTGTGGAATCGTTTGGACTCTTTCTGAGTCCATGATCTCTTTAGAATCATTCAGGCTCTTTTTGGTTTATTGATTTCATTGGAATCATTCCAGCTCATTCCGATTTAATGATTTCTTTGGGATCCTTTGGACACTTTACTTCAATGATTACTATTTGGTTGGAATATTTGATTAAATAAAAAATGTGCCCACCTGGAAAAAAATGTGGGTCAATTAGGGTTCTAAAGTGTAATAGGCTTATCTTTACCTCTTGTTTGCTGAGCTTCAAGTAATGTGTACCCATAATGCATTTATAATCTAGTTCCTTTAAAAAGCCGTTTAGATAATGTCTATTGTGGTTATATATTTGAATTAAGTACACATTTAATGCGGCCAGTTGACCTAATTCTATATCCCAGGCTTTCGAAAGTTATTCCTTTTATCTTTTGAGTCATTCATCAACAGTACTTCAGTTGGTCTGCTGCTTCAAACTTCAAACCTGTTCCCCAACTCCCCCCTCCCCCTCCATATTCTGCTGGCAATTTCCTCCTTATGTTGCGTTAATCACAGATAGAAGGCAAACAGTATAAGATACAATATTGTCAGTCAAATTGTCACTGATTAATTAACTACACTGCTTGGGTCTCAGACCCGGATCTCCTCATCAATAACCATGCCTGCCTTTTACCTGTAGAGCGAATGATATTTATAGCGATGTGCTTTATGTTGAATAAAGTTTATATTAGCAGATTAATTGATGTTTCATTCCGACCATAATTAAGCAAAGAATTCAAATCAAAATTTGTTTAAGTTTATATAATTACAAAGAAATTGAATTAAACCAACTTGTAAAAAACAAATTATTCTAAAAGGCTGGCTCTTTTCCAACTGTTTTTCTTGGGTTATTTTTAGCATTTCTCAAGACTAAGGTAATTTAGCGAAATTTACTGTCCTTCAAGAAAGTAGTTTCTTTTAAGTACATAGTATACCTTTTCGTTAATGACCATAATTATACATATGTCTGCAAGGTAGTTTCGGCCATACGCACGTTCTTTTATGTGGTATGTCATTGTTTATCACAGGGGCCGATTTAAAAACCACCCATGATGTGCGAAAAAGATGAGTGGATCAATTTCAACAGGTCGCTCGTTAACTTTTATCCAATTAGACGTTTTTGGCCATTGTGGACGTTTTTGGCCATTGTGGACGTATTGTCATGTTGTCGCAATTATCCCCGCCTAGACTCCACGGATCATTTACGGTGATCTATTCACCTGACTGATCATTTTATGGATGTATTGTCTGCCATCTTGTACTGCAGCATGATAAGATATGTGTTGAAGTTTTAGTCAGCTTAATTCGGGGACCGATTTAAACATGTTTACAATGGAACTTGACGATAATTTTGTCTCAATTGCTGTCTGTATTTAGTTCAAAGGTGTTACAAATAAATATCACATTACAGTATTTTGTTACTATCAAGTTTCCATCTACCCCACCCACCATGTTCTTCAATGAATCTAATTGGTTACAAGACTGAAGATTGAGTATTGGGTACATAGTGGGTGAGGAATTGCGTACTTAGTGAGATAAAGAGAAGTGATGTGTCTTATGTCTGTAGGATTATTTATCACGAATACTTGTTTACATGAGACTTTTTGTCTTTAAAAAATGCCTTATGATAAAAAACCTGACTGAGTCAAAGTGCTGTTTTTTATTAACAAAGCCATTTTGGTTAGCTCAGTAAGTAGCAAGCAAACTGTTGACAAGAGGTTGTAAGTGCAAGACTAGCACAGCACAGCACGGCACAAACCTGCTGAGCCAGAGGTCATGGGTTGAGGCCCAGGTAAGACAAATATTACCATTTGTCAACTTGAATGAAGGTATTACATTCAAGGTCATTAGTTACCCATTTATGATTCAAAAGGTTGGCTGCTGCTGACTGGACTAAATTTGGAGGAAAATAAAAAGGGGAAGAAAAAACTTGATGTCTACTGAATTTTAGGGAAAACTGCATGATTTTAAAGATTTTCCTGAGGGGAAGACGCCTATAAACTGCCCTGCTCTTTGGCTGAAAATCACACTTGAATTTCCCAAAATAAAAGGCTAAGGTCCCTTCCCAATTTTAGGAAAGAAGGCCCTGAAAATAACCGAATAGTCATTCTTATGCTGTAGTAAGAATTCATGTTCCATGATGCGACTGATGTTCATGAGCTGGTTCAAATATCTGACAAAACAATTAAATCTTTGCTGCTAATACGTAAAACAGCATTTAAGCGGCATGATTAAATTATTCCGTAGACATTTGGCGATGCTTCATACGTTTTTATGAGCCTTTAGATATTTTAATGAGAGAAATTTAATGTTTATTTTTGTGGTATATGTGTGTGTGTCGTATTACGCATAATGCATACTTTGTATTCAGCTGTACCGCATGATAAGACGTAAAAAAAGTTATTGGTTTCCACTTATCTGACAGATCCTATTCTTTTTCTGCTGAATCTAGACTTTTTTCAGTCTTAGGTAATTTTTGTTGTCCATATTTCCATTTTCATATGAACTTTATCTCTGAAATGAATAAAAATAGATTTTAAAAATGTTCTGATGTATGATTGGGGATGAAAGCGGAAACACAGTATTTATTGTTTTTGCCTAAATAAGGTTGTTTTAGCATCTTATCTTTGCTGCAGTATGGAGGTATGTCTACCTCCATTTATTTGAATGATTTTATTTGACGAATATTAAAGAACAGGTACAGGGAAATTGTTACTACGGTTTTGCGTCCAACTTTGACTGGATATCAGTTTGTGTCAATTTGTTAGTTACGTGAGGTTATGATATTTCAATGTTGATGTTCTGAATTTATATGTCCTTGTCGTATAGGTTGTCTGTCTGTCTGTCTGTCTGTGGTGGCGTTGTAGGCAAATTATGTATCACATCAAACATCCCCATTTGTCACAATGCACAAATCAGTCATGCATGCGACAACTTTAATAAAAAATTCAAATTGCTGGCTGATGTCACTTAAAAGCCTCATCACTCATGTATTTAATTAATATTTTATATGAAATGAATAATTTTCATGAAAATTGAAAATTTCTTAGTTTTTTTTTCAAATAAATTAAATATGTGACTGGATTTTTTTGTGGTATAAAATTCCAGATTGTAATGTGAAATTTGGTTTTATCTAAATAACATGATTTATACCTTTGATATTAGATTATAGTAACAACTATATATAATTGTAAAATTTGAATAGAATGAATTAAAAGGTATACTTTGAAGTGCAAGTTTTAAAGGGTTTATCATAGTTTTAGTGAAAAAAATTGGGAATGATGTTTGGTTGAAAATCAGTTACTTAGTATTTTCCAAAATGATGATGAAAATTTTTGATGTTTTTATTTATTTTTTTCGTAATCATCTTGAAAAATATTGGTCTGTTATGTTAATACTGATATGTTTTGCAAAATTATTTCTTTGTAATTAGATTTACTTTCTCATTGTGGTTTGTTTGGATTAATTAATATACTTGTGGTTCTTATCATCTTCTTTGGGTTATGCTTTGGGTTCTTTACATCTGCTTTAGGTTACTTTGAAGTTTGTCTTTTTCAAATTTTGTCTAGATTCCAGAAAATTGTTTAAGTATTTAATTTGGGTACTTTGACTGATGTGTGAATAGATTTGCTTGTAGTTATATGTTGACACAATAATGATTTTTCGTATACCACAGTGACATACCAAGTGTAATCTTCCAGTACTTTCAGTGCTTTGATATTTTGTGTTGATTTTTTTTACCATAATGCATCTGTTATCTTGTATGAAGTCATGCTAATGTGAAAATAACTACAAACAGGTTCATATTATGCTTGTAGTCATTTAGTAATTATCAGTTCCCATTTAATTTAGTTTGTAATTGCAGTTTATTCGTTTGCTTATATCTAGAAGTTTAGGATCTTTAAGCAATTATTTACATAAAATGCTTTTATTGTTGTGAATGTATCTTAAACATTTAGTACTAATACTTTTTTACAATCGGAATGCTCACAATTTCTCACACAAAGTGTGGTCTTTTAATTTGTATTTGAAATTTAAAAAACAAACGTTAAATTTTTTATGAGATAATCTTAATTTCCGTTGTGTTTGTCGATTTCGTTTTTTTTTTAATTCTTGAATTATTTATCGACTCATTTACACGTTTCCCATAAAATTTGTATCTTACCGCCTTTTATAACGGGAGAGTCGGAGAATTGTATTGCGATATTGCATGTTGCATTGATAATTTGATTCACATTAGGAGATGTATTAGAGCAAGATATCAAACATTATGAGAGGTTAACGTGCTGTTTGGTGAATGAAAATTAAAAGGGATTTTTATTCATCAATGTTTTTTTTGTCTTATTTTTCATCATTATTGTAAGGTCGAAGACTGTGATCAGTTTGTGAAGGGTACTATTGATGTGCGCAGAGGTTCAAATTGTAGAATTTTTTTTGACGTTAAAAATGAGGCATTAAGTTAGTGTCAAATTAGGAATTGTCTTGAAATGAGTTCATGGAATTTCCCTGTTATGATGAAAAGGTTTTCTTATGAGTATTTTGCCTGCTATTGTTGAAATATGTACGCCAGTTTTCATAAATTAGGGGCCATTAATTAGGATAGGGCTATTAATTGAGATAGGGAGCCATTAATTAGGATGGGGGACATTAATTAGGGCTGGGACTTTTGATCAAGGTTGGTGCAATTAATTAGGATAGGGGCCATTAATTAGGATTGGGGCCTTTATCCACAAATATATTTTAGCTATATAAGACTATACTTATGTGATATTGCAATTGGAATTTATTATTGGGCATCTAAAAAGTGATTGATTTGAATTTTCTTGCTTGAGTGCTGTTCACATTTTTCCTCATTGGAGTTTAATGACACACTGACAGCCAGAGACATTTGGCAACTAAACAGCTTTAATGATGGTGTAAGCAGCTTTAATGATGGTGGAAACCTCAGGGTACCCCTGGATAAGACCACTAAGTTAGCTAGACAGCTTCCTCACAATGTGTAATTTGGTCCCAGGAGGGATTTGAACTCATAGCATTGAGGGCTAGTGATTACTAGGCAGAGATCTTTACCACGAAGGCCCTATTATTGTTAAAAAATAACAATGAACAATGAACATTATGATTTAACACTCCCCTCCCCCATTAGCTCAGATGATTTATTGATTTATTTATTTCCAAATTTCGCCCAAAATAATGTCTCCATTGTCTGATGTGTCTATAGCGTAAATTTTGGTCGTAAATTCTGGGTTTGAAATTAGTAAATGGGTGATAAATTGTGTTGTTCTTATAAACTGTCTGGTTGTATATCATTTTAGCTTCACGTAGGCTAGAAAGAGTAATTATCATGTTAAGGGGTACCTGAGCCTGAGTAGAAAGTTAGACAAAAAATTGTTTTCCTTTTCTAATTTTTTTCATACACCTTATGTGAGAATGGGAGCCACAATTCCTACCCAAGTACTCATCTGCTTTGAATTTTGCCTTTAGCATCTTAAGGGCTGCCACCAAAAAAAATAAGTACGTCAGTCGGGTAACCATGGACCCAACTAATTTTTTTTCTGGCCTTTCTTTTGATATGACTAGGATATCTACTCTGCCTTGTTTACAACACATTATGACATACTGTTTGAGAGGGTTACATAAAGTTTGTGATCTGTTTATAACTATCAGACAGTCTATAGCCCACCCACATAGCTCAATGGGTAAAGTGTTTTGCAAACAGACCGTGTTCATGAGTTTAAACCCAAGGTGTGACTAATGTTCTCTGTGATGATTTGGTTGAAAATATTCTTCCTGAATCCATTTGTCCTCCACTTCTAAATGAAGCAAATCATTTGGAGAAAATGGCAGTTACTTGCGGAGAACAAGGTTTGTACTGGTACTGAATCCAGGAACATAAGTGTGACTAAGTGCCTGCTGATATATAACAGAAATGCTGTAGAAAATATACGTAAAACTCATATAATCACACGAGAAAGTCTTACTTTGTCAATTTCCATTTTTATCACAATACAAATGGAGTTTTTGCATGTTGCATTTTGATTATAGATCTAAGATCGTGTAGTGTTCCCTTTAGACAGCACAGACACATACACAATATATATATATTGCTTAATGTTTTGCACTGACATGTTAAATTACGCTATGGTGTATTTCTATATTTTATTGTTCTGCCTGTCTTGTTTTCTTGTCACTCTTCATTCTGGAGGTGAGAAAGAAGAAAATTGTAGAATTTATCGTCTGCTACATTCTTCTTATGGAACAAAATTTTCCCATTTATTTTCCGATGTGATAAATTTGTTGCTGGTATGATCGCAAATCAGCTTATAGTTGTGATGTCATGTGTCAGGTTGCATCCTCTTGTATGATTGTGAGTGATGTTGTCCTGTGTCAGGTGGCATCCATCTTATTTGGAATGAATAATGTCCTGTGTCAGATGGCATCCACCTTATTGGCAATAGTGTTCTGTGTCATGTGGCATCCACCTTATTGACAATGTTATTCTGTGTCACGTGGCATCCACCTTATTGACAATAGTGTTCTGTATCATGTGGCATCCACCTTATTGGCAATAGTGTTCTGTGTCATGTGGCATCCACCTTATTGACAATGTTATTCTGTGTCACGTGGCATCCACCTTATTGACAATAGTGTTCTGTATCATGTGGCATCCACCTTATTGGCAATAGTGTTCTGTGTCATGTGGCATCCACCATATTGACAATGTTGTCCTGTGTGATGTGGCATTCATCCACTTTCAATTGTTATCTTCCATTTATGCATTTTCCTGAAGTTAGTATAGTGTGTGTGTGCATGGAGGGGTTCATGTGTTATCAACTTAATACCATTCTTGTCAGACTGCACAGAGCTATCAAAAAACACAGAAGGTTCATATAACCTTGAGACTTTAAATCTGTGATTAAATGCCAGAGTTATAATATGATTATGAAATGTTACTGTCAGAGATATTTGGTATTAAATGCCTCTAGGGTATAAAACAACAAATTTGTTCAAAGATTTAAAGATAAAAACCACATGTGAACGGTTGCATATGTCACAGAGCACTTAGGCTCAGATTTCAGATGCTAGGATTTGTGACACGTGCACATGTGCACTTCAGTCTTAGCAGCTCCTGAAGATTTGAAGCTCGTTTAAAGGGACTAGACTCTAATTTTATGATTATATTTTTGAAGACTGAAAACACTTTTTAATTGATAGCAATTATGATTAAAAGTAAAATCATGGATTTTTAAGGGCTTTAATGCTATGTTTATTTTTTGCTACAACACTTGCATATTTCTTCAGATATCTGGAAGAATATCTGTTGCATTAATCACGCAGTAGAAATGAACAATTAGGTCATTTCTATAAAATGGTGGTTTGCGATTAAGCGGTCCGAACTTTTAAGGGTAGGCATTTTCTCTTTGTTAATATTATATAGGGTCTCATCATTGCAAACCAACCTTTTTTATGAGTTGGCCTGAGTTATCATTGTGTTTGAAATTATCTGTATTATATTTTCGTATATTGAAGAAATATCCACAAAATTCACATTTATAATTAATACTCAAATCTCAGAAGTGATATTATGTAAGTTTGAATTTTCGTAATTTTCTAATGTCTATCCAGAGTTATGTCCCCTTAATGTGGGTATGGATAATGGTGTGTCAGAATTACGGACGAATTCATCAACATTGTTTTGATAAATGAAATGTTGTGATTAAAGGACTGGAATGGCAATGTTAAAATACTTCTTTGAGAATAAGTTCTATTGTGTTATGTATTTTTTTCTATTTATATATATATGTTATTTTTAATTATTAATTAATTAACTAACTTATTTATTCATTATTGGTTCATTTCTAATTCTCATGAATTTTTATGATGTTGTCAAAAAAGCATATCAGGGATTACCATTGCAAGGTAGTGGGTGGGGTAAGGCAAAAACTGTATTTTTATATTGCTTTTACATATGATAATGTATTTTGAACGAATTTTTGGTGTCATTAAAATACTATTTACTTAATTTTTGTGGTTCTGTACATGTGTATTAGTTGCAGAACAAGTAACTTTGGACTCCCATTTAAAATATTAATTGCACATAAAGGCCACTCTTAAAAAATTGTGGATTTCATTGACATGGCCGACTCATTCAAAAATCCCCTACCCCAAAAATTTTATAGCGATTTGTACATATTTCAGCATTTCTCTTTAGTAGATGCATGTGATGTTATTAAAAATGAATTGCCTGCCTACCTACTCGACATAAAAAGTTTGGGTCTTGTTACGGCAATCAAATTTTTTTTAAGGATGGCCTAAATTATTTTCTGTTCATTTTTTGCTTAACAGTTTTTTTTCTGGTTCAAACTGGCAGCTTTCTGAAAAGGATAAAATGAGCTTTGTACTTTTTGCTCTGTGCAGTATGAAAGAAATGATTATTAAGTCATGTTTTGCAGCATGTTAACTTCAAAAGCCGTCTCTTTCAACGTTTTTGCGATGTTTGCGTTGCTATGCACACTTGCTGCTCAGTCGTCTAAATTTTCGCTTTCTTTTGATGTAGCTATAACATTCCTTTGCCACTTTCCAAAATAGTCGTTCGGTCATGATTTTTCTGCACATTTCTTTTTAATTTGAGATATCTAATTTATGGTCACCTGACATATCTTGCTTAACTGCAGTCATTATAGTGGTATGAATTCTTATATTGGATTCCTTGTTCGGGGAAAAAAATACAGTAAATCAGGAAACCAATCCTAAATGTGAGCAATATCAATCATGATTTCTTCGTTTGATGAATTAGGCCATGCTTAAAAACTTGTTGGTTTGTAGTTACACTACCTATTTATTAAACATCTGTGGACCCCAAGTGTTCTTGACGATTTTTTTATTGAACAATTTTCTTCTATAATTTATTCTAGCTTCCTTTTTCCGTTCAAGCGTATAAAGCTTTAGAAAATGCCTGCCTACCTGCCTACTCTTTGTAAAAAGTTTGTTTCGTGTAACCACAAGTGAACAATTTTTAAGGAAGGCCTTACCTCTCCAAAGAATATCACCTTTTTCTGTTTATTTTTCGCTCTTTTATCAAATGCTTTTTTCTTCATCATTTAGACTGTAACACAATTTTCAATGTGTGGAAAAGATAAGAAGGTGTATACTGTTCGAGTTTGTTTGTTCGATTTGTTGACAATTTTTCTAAATTTGAATCTCGGAGACTGATTAATGATTTTATGATATCTTAGCTTATTGTGATTGCATGGCAAAGTACTCGATAAACTTGTATGTAATCTTGTGACGGAACAACTCTGGGCGTTTATAGATCACCTTTTTTTGTCGTTGAATTGAAAAAAAAAAGAATTGGTTTAAATGTTTAGGTTTGAACTTCTAGTATAAGTCATAAGCCAACATGGAATTAATAAGTTCTCCTCCAAGGGAGGTAACTCTTGTTAATAAAATGTTCATGTTTCATTTAAATAATACTTTGGAGAAATTTCATTATGTTGGATGTTTTAGAGTGGTATATATTGCATCCCAACAGAATTATTTCACCCACTGTCTGTACTGTGTTCACCGACACATGTGGATAGCAGCCACGTATAAACAACTTCAACTCATTGTTAAAAACCTCATGATATAGTAAGACTTTTGAATATTAGCTAACTGTGCATAAAAGCCATATTTTCTCTCCCTGTCCCATTTGTGACCTTTGTTAATAGGTCAACTTTATATAATATCCTCCTTTTTGTGGTGTTTGTTGATAGGCCTTTGATTATAGGCCAACAGTACATAAAAGCCACTTTTTTGCAGTCTTTAATAGGCCAACTGTACATAATGCCTGCTTTTCGCGGTCTGTTTTGATAGGCCAACTGCACATAAAAGCCTCCTTTTTGTGGTCTTGTTGATAGGCCAACTGCACATAAAAGCCTCCTTTTTGCGGTCTTGTTGATAGGCCAACTGCACATAAAAGCCTCCTTTTTGCGGTCTTGTTGATAGGACTACTGTACATAAAAGCCGTCTTTTCATCGACTTATTTCACTGTAACATTTGGATGAATGTTGCTAGTCTCTCATTTTGCGGAGTCGCTTTCTTTATGCAGCTATGTCTGATAAACCCACTTTGTATTTATCATCCACTTTGGAGACACACTGACCTAGATCTGCATTAAGCATGGTAAAAGTACGTTAACTGAGGCTTTGTATTTGCATTTTACCCACATATTATGGATGAAATTCTACTTATATTTAGTCTTTGTGAAAGAAGGACATTTGGTGATGGTGAAGTATATTCTGCTAAGTCAGTTAGAAATCAACTCACGGTTGAACTTTTTCCCAGACATGACTAAAGATTAAGTCTCTGTTGTTTTCCTTGATTATAAGAAAATTCCTTCAATTACCAATTCAATAAATCTTTACCAGTCAAATTGACTCCTTTCTTGTCAGTTTGATTTTTTTACCTGTCAAATTTATTTGTTTTTACCAGTCAAATGGAAATTTTACCTGTTGGATTGTTTTACCTATTATAATTGAATATTTACCAGTCAGATGAAATTTTTACCTGTCGAATTGTTATTTATCAGTTAGTTTTGCCAGTCAGATTGAATTTTTACCAATCTTATCAGAGTTTTACCAGTCAGATCAAATTTTTACCAATCAGATTGGAGTTTTACTAGTCAGGCTGATATATTTTACCAGCCAAGACCAGTAAGCTATCCTTTATTATTGGCACGAAAAAAACTCTTTTTATAACTCTTTTTCAATGCTTGACCCCTAGTTAGAAAGAATTAAATCTGAGTTCATAAATTATCCAGCCTGTGGAAGTGTTCTGAGCTGAGTTTAACTTTTTTTCTACGATCAAAATTTCGTACCATCAAAACCAAACATTATTTCCTTACGTCGGAGAATCATTATATCTGTCTTCAATTTAAATTCATGAAAATGAAACTAAACTTTCAATCTTTATTCAATTTGTTGAAGTCACGAAATAACAATTGCTTAAAAGTTTGTCCTATATGCACTGAATAAAAATATTTTCAGCGAAGAAAGCAGGCAAAAAAATATTTGTGTTTGCCATAACCAAAACCGACTCTATTTTGCAGCGTCCCTCAAATTTCGAAAAGCGAAATTAAGTGTGAAATTACTTTTAGATGAATTTTGGTCAATATATGTAGAAAATGAATCAGAAAAGTTTTCCGCCTACCTATCCTGTATTTTTTGGTAAAGTAACCCTGAACATGACCATTTTGCGATGAGCTCAACATTGTTGTCAAAATGGCTGTTCCATATATGTGCATGCATCTGAGCGTCCGTCTGTGCGTCTGTGACTTTTTTGTCCGGACCTTAACTTCCCTATGCATCAATGGATTTTAAAATGACTTGGCACAATTGTTCACCATGATGAAATGGGGTGTCATGTACAAGACCCAGGTCCATATCTCAAAGGTCACACTTGGGGTTTAAAGGGCAAAAATTTGTATGTTTTACCTTGTCCAGACTGTAAAAAGAACCTTAGCGGGCTTGACATGTTGCCATTTGGTGACTTCTAGTTTTTCTGGCCTAATCTATTTACTTCTTCATTTTAGTAGACTTGGTCTCTCTTCCTTTTATCTTCTAAATTGTTTGATATTTTGTATCACAAAATATTATCGGTGTGCTAAACTAACTGTCATATGGTAGCATTGGTAAAAGAAGCAATTACAACAATTTTGTGTCTAAAGTCTCAACGTCTAATGCAGATAAATGCATCCCAATCAGTTTTCAAGTACTTTCGTAATATGTAAATTCGTCTACAAAGTGTGTCATACATAGATAGGTTACTGGCATGGAATGATTTTTGAATGTAAATTTTCTCTTTTGAATGAAAATTTATGTAAAGTAATAAGGCTTTATTATACTTTGTAATTTGTGATGTATTTCACTTTTATTCAATGAATCTTGCACATTATTTCAGATACTTTGGTTTAAATTCAGTTTCTTTCTGTCATTATTTGACTCTTTGGGTTTTATAACTAAAATGCTTGTGAACCCGTCAAAAATGCAAGAATCTGTGGGTTTTTTTTAGTCTTAGTTTGAAAAATGCTTTGGATAAAACTGATGTCCATGAGTCATTGAATTTTTTTTTTGACAGAATGTGAAATTAATAAAGATTTGTTAAGTGTAAAAAATGATGAATTTGCTCTGAAGTGTATCAGATTTCTTTAGATTCTTGACTGATGTTAATTTTTTTCAATGAGAAACATTTCTATCCCTTCTTGGCTTGTCTGTTTCAAAGAAAAAGTGGAGCTACTATGATCATTGGGTCATCATTGTCATCATTGTCGTTGTTGTCATGCAAAAACTTTAATGTAGCCCATCACTCAAACACTTTTTAGAGATATCGACACGACACTAGGAATACTTGATTATCATGACAACGCACAGTTGCGAGACAAGGGCATTATTCTGAGAGCTATAATTTTGGAGTGCTGCCCCTTTTTAACTGAGAAATTTGGTCAGAATTATTCCTTATCTTGTTCAAACTCGGAATCTTTGATCCGTGTTGCCAACATGTGAAACAGATGAACATTGTCGCTGCTCTGCGGATTTCTAGTTTATGTGTTGGCTCTCCAGTATGAAGTTACTGCCCCTTTTTTGCGCATTAACATCTGCAGGAGCTGGAGGACAGTTGATTGTTGATAATTAACTGCAACCAGTGTGCAGTTTGTGTGGGTGTTTTATTAAGCTTGGGGTCATATATCCTTTTAATAGTTAATTTTTTTGTGTGTATGATTATTTTTATTTTTATTTGCTTATTTGTACATTTCTAAAGATTGAGATTGAGCTTAGGAAATTTTCTGGTTTTGTATATTTTCCCTTGTGAATATATTTTGTACACTACACTTGGTTTCTGAAAAAAAATGTGACTGGGAAGTTGCTGAACAAGGTGGTACCGTGTTGTTTTTTAGGAGTGTCATAGTTGTGTTAATGTATTATATATTTAATTATTGTAATTGTTTGGCTAATTTGTTCCAATGTCTGCGCTGTCAGCTTGAATCATTGGTTAGGTATGTATTGTTTTGTTGGTATCTGCCGAGTTGCAAGGTGTCTGTAAATACCATAAATTAGTGATAATCACATGTTTATAGTTCTTATGACTGTGTCAGCTAGATACTTTATCAGGAATCTGTGTCAGCTGCATGCTTTGTCAAATTATTTCGTCTGAATCACTTAGACGCTCATTAGATTTGTTTATGCAAGCATTAGATATGATATGTTTTGTTTGTAAACTTTGGTTAGTCAGCAATTCCAACAGTTCTGGTCTATGTCTGGAACTCTTTGTAAAAGGAGGTTCATATGCATAGTAAAACCTCACTTAGCGATCACCTTAGTATTAAGACCTTGACATTATAACAATCACCTCATTTTTGAACCAGTTTTTAATTCAGGATACGTGGCATGTTGTAAACCTTTTACATGAGAGTCAGTTGCCTGCACTTTTACTTCACCAGTGAGCTTATACTTGATATTTTCTGAAAAACCTTGTGTCCAGTAAAATTACATTTAAAAAATAAAATCCTCAAATTTATGGCTCACAAATGGCCATATTATTAATAAACATGAAAATTGAACCCAACAAAAATATATAAAACTGCAGTATATATATCGACCACCTCCAAATAAAGGCCATCCTGTGAATAATGGTCATTCTGTAAAAAAACAATCATTGATTATTTAGAACAAACTGACCTCCAAATAAAGGTCACCTGTCAGTTAAAGCTACATTTTGTCTTTCCCAAGGATGGTCTTTGATCGCAGGTTTGACTCTATCAAGAAATAATCCGTAAAAAGAAAAAAATTTGCTTTTTTCTCCCGTTTTCTGTCTCCATTGTAATTGTAACTGCTGTCTTCTTCTGTCAATATTGACATGTCAGTGTGATTCACTCTCGTGCAATTTTATTCGAATTATTCTCCGTGCAGTTGTGACAAAATGCATCAGAAATTGGCCAGTTATTCAATTTCGGCATCGCATTAGTGTCATGATATTTGCTGATCTGTTGTGAAACTGTGAAGTTAGTGTTAATCTGTATTGTGGGAAAATAGTGGAAAAAAATGAATGTGTTTGAATCAAACTTTGTTCACAAGTTTTGGTGTAAATATATTGTCCAGAGTTAACTCCCTTGTTGAATAATTGAATTCTAAATTATACAATTTGTGACCTTAATTCCAGACACATATAACTTCATTTTTTTTTTTTAAGAAAATTGCATTTAAAGCTTGTGAGATCACTAAAAAAATGGGTGAGTTAGACGTTTTTGACACAACAATTTAGCTTCTTCATGTTAGAACTACAAACGTATATGTTAGTGCATGTTGTAGAACGTTTCAAGATGAATCCGACAATAGAAAATCTCCATTTTTGTCAAAAATAAAGTTATACGCTTCTGGAATTAAGGTGATGATTTTTTTCCTTCGGGTAAAATGTTTCCCTGACGGTCATTTGACGACTTTTCCAGCTCTGATAGTGGGGGTAGACCCCAGTTGTACACCTGGGCAGAACCACTGACCTTCCATAAGCTAGCTAGACAGCTACCTCACCTGTGAAATTTGTCTGGTTCTGAGAGGGATTTGAACCCTCAGCAGATTGGGGCTAGTGATTACTAGTCAGAGACCACAGTCACTCGACCATGGAGGTCCCTCTGAATTAAAAAAAAAAAAATCAGTGTGCATCAAGGATTCTAATGCTTTGTTATGTTATTACTGTACTTGTTTATAATGCCTTCATATTGTAGAAAGATATCTATGTCATTAGTCATATAGCAGAAATATGCCACAACAAAGTTTTATCTTTACTCAGGGGGTGAGATTTGTCTGGGGATATGCAGATTTCTGCAGAATTGATGATCATGGTGTCTTTTTTGTGAAACTCATGTATTGGTTAAAAATTAAAGTGGGGGTGGGGTAAGGTGCGTGTAGTGGGGGACCTAGGGTGTGTGGGGGTAGGAGATGTGTGAGTAGGGGTTAAGGTTAGTAGGGTGGGGGCATAAGGTGTATGAGGAGAGTGGGGGGAAGGTTGTTTGGGGCTGAGTGGATAAGCCCATTTGTCTCAAATGCTTGTTAAACAAATGTTGATACCTGGTAATTGCCAGTAGAATGATTGGTGCTCGTAAATGCTCTATTTTTAGACTCTATTTTTAGAATACTTCCTAGTCACATTCCACACCTTCACAAAAAACTTTCATCCTCTGATCATCAACCGATCACTCAGTCATTTATTTATTTTTTGTATTTGTTGACATTATAATGTTTGTACTAAAAACGTAAAGTTGAGATAAAGAACTACAGCAAGTTTTTTTTTATCTTTATCGCTAAAGCCATTTTGGGTTGGTGGATTTTTTGATGAGTTGGTTGTAACTCGGCTAACTAATATTCTTTAATGATGGCCTGACAATTAGTTACACCGCTAAACTCTCCAGGTGACTTATTGTTAGTTTTCAATTTTATAGTTTTCCAATGTCAGTATAGTGTGCAGACTCTTTAAATGCGCATTCGTCTTCGTTTTATTGTTAGGTCCGTACTAAAACGTAATCCTGACATCTTAGTTACTTTCATACGGTAATTCTGATATATCGCTTCATTAAATGTAATTGTTATAAAATGAAACATTTAATGTAAGAAATTATATGGTTTACTGAAACTAATTGGCCGTCATGCACTTAAATAAATTAGATCATACGGCGTGGTAGTTTGTATGCCGATTGTCTGATAAATTTCGTCTTTATATTTGTGCAGTTCTTTATAACAGATGCACTTAATTTTGAAATCGATGCCGTCGGGATATATATTTTTAATAGACAGTTGACTGTTGTCTGCGGTTAGGTTTTAATGAATATTTTTTTTGTCAGTGTACTTACTGCAGGAAATTAGGTTATCAGGTTATTGAGTTAGTTTTTGTCCATTTTTCATATTTTGAACCTAAAAAATCGAAAGATAAAATTTATCTTTGTTGTGTTATTAAATAGTTAACTGTCTAATTTTCATTATTTTCAATTAACTTATATCCTAATGAAGGTTTTAAGGGAATGATACCTTAAAGTTTGAATTTAGAATATTTTAATATTTTAGGGGTGTGACGCCTTTCTCGCAGATTTTTATGGTTGCATGACGAGGGCGTTGCACCTATAAAACTCAGTATGCATCTGCATTATAATAGCTTACTCATGCAAGTTTGTTGCTGAAACCTGAGTTTGTTATTGTTATGTGAAACAAGAACATCGTTATTTTTCTTGAAAACATTAGCTGTGCCTACTGTATGTATTTTAATGTCTTTCAACGCCCATGTGTAGATAAGAATTTGTTGTTAAAATTGGTTGTAAAATATTTTTGGGTCCATTTTGTGAACTCTGATCCTGCCTTTTTAACCCTATGCCTCGTAAGCCTATTTTGGATTCTACCAAATTCAAAGCTTATAAAAACATCAATTTATTTAAGAAAATTGGATTATTTTTCTCTGACAGAATGGAAAAATTTTGGCAAAAGAATTTCTGTTGATGTCAATGCATAAAATATTAGTAAAAATGCGTTGACCAGAAAAATAATTATTGAATGGTTAGGCGTAAAAAATTGTTTGTTTGTAGTTACTTGACTTGCCCTATTTTTTCCTGTGACCCTAGACTTTTTATTGGGGAGGAGGAACGGTACATCATCTTTCTCACTTCTTTTACCTTTCTGCACTAAAAGAACCTCAACTGCAGATTTCTAGAAGAATGGAAAAAAATATAAAAAAATAATTCCCTACCTACCCTATTTTTAATGAGCATGTAACCAGAAACAAGCAGTTTTTATGCCTCACCTGACTTTCTCTGAAGTTTCTAACAGTAAAATTCAAAGAATGAAATATTTTTGGATGAATCATACCTCAAAAGTATAAAAGATATGTTTAGAAAGGAAAAGTTTTCTGACCTACTGACCCAATTTTTTGGTCAAGTTACCCTTTACGTTACTTTTTTTCTATCCTTATCTTTTACGTTTTATCTGCTGGTATAGATTTTGCTTCAGAAACTGGATTGTACAATTAATTATATGTTTGTCAATAAATTGCAAAACAAGTTACCTGCAGTTGTAAGGAGTGATTTATAAACATAATATTAAAATGAAAATTGATCTTAAAGCCAATGTTTATGGAGAGAAAATATATTTACATTCATATGAATTGCTATTATGTCTCTAATAATGATAAATCAATTACCATTGTGGTGAGATTGATTGCGCTAGAAGTAATTGCGTAAGACTACTGATGGCTGAGTACTTCCTGTACTTTGATACCAGTATCAATTAAAACATCTCTGTTCAATGGTTATTAATTTTGCAAAAAATCTTTTGATTTTTGTTTTTTGCAAGTTACATCTAAAGTATTTGCATTTGAAAGCCATCAAAATACTGTATGTTTGATTTTTTTACGAAGACAAGAAGTCATTTCGCATGAATCTAAATTGTACAAAAAATCTGATAGCAAAGTACTCTCAGTGCTTTGATTCTGGTATCAATTGAATATCATAAATAATTGAATATTTTTTACTGTGTAAAAATTATTATTAATAAATCATCAAAAAATTGATAATGTTTATGCTATGCGTCTTGCTTTTAAGGCACTTACATCAAAAAAGTCTTGCCAAATGTACAAGTGATTTGAAAGAGTTCGAGTGTTACGAAATCGTCATTAGGCGTAAAAAAAGTTTCTAGTTTCCACAAGCTCAACTGATCCTATTTTTTTCTTGCCAACCCTTGACTTTCTATCATGGGCCAATTATTTGTTTGCCGATATTTTCATTTTCGTTTGAACTCAATCTCCAAACTAAAATGAACACATTCGACAAAAAGTTCCGCCAACCTACTGACCCTGTTTTTTGGGCTTGTTAGCGGAGACACGGTATGTATTTTTTGGCCTTATGATATGTAATTGGCTTCTAAGTGGGACTGAACTTCCAGCTGCGTTTAAATGGCTTGTTGTGACTCAAATTGACTTAATAGTTTCGTGTAAGTCCCTCTTGATTAGCACTTAGTCATTTTTAAGTATTATGATTGCTTTGTGTTTGTATAATGCCTAATACTTGTAATATATCATTAGAAATATGTATCGTCTATTAGCGAACGATTCAGTGTCTATTTGTCAATTGCTATAAAGCATAAATTTTCAACCAAGTATAAAAAATAGCTTCTTACCTTGAAGAGTTGTTTCTCTTTATTTTTTCCATAAACATTGTGTATTAATTTCTGATACATTTTCCAAAATGTCAATTAGGCCATAAAAAAGCTTATTAAATAAGTAGTCTAGTTGACCGAAAGGCGAAGACTCGGCACTTTGTTGCGGTATGTTTTGCTTTCAAGTCTAACCAAAGTGCTGAAAGCCACTTCCAGAAAAAAATCAGATGCATACGAATGTTTTTCAACTGTTATAGTAGAATAAAGCATCGACTGTCTTTGATTATGAGAACAAACTGACTGTGCTTTGTGTATGTTGTAATATGAACTTGCGTAATTGTTTTGTTTTGTATATTCTTTGATATTATATCATCTAACAGGCTATAAAAGCTATCTTGCTCATTGTTGTATAACAATACTAGAAGTTTAGGCTTAAACATTCTACATCATAAAAACTACAGTTAATGTAGCGATTGTTCTTTTAGACTTGCATTCTGTAAAACTGAAGTTGAAGGAAGCTGAACTTTGACATTAGCTTTGACTCAATCTTTTGTGTGTCAAGTGCTCTCTCTTACTTGGGAATAAGTTTAAAGTATTACATATCCATGTGTGTGTACCCAAAATTCCCTAATAAATGACCCTGTTGAATTATTGTTTAATTCTTCTTGTTGGATATCATTAAAAGGATTAATAAAGCATTGCTGGCCATTTTTTCCCTCAGTACGGGTAGCTAGGAAGGAGAGTGGTTAATTTAGGGAAGGGCTGTTTATTTAGGGGAGAGGGTTGTATTTTAGGGGAATGTTTTTTACTTATTTAGGGAGGGTTGTTAATAAGTGGAGAGGGTTATATATGTTAGGGAAAGGGGTTGTTAGTTTTGGGAAAGATTGTTTGTTAAGGGAGAGGATTGTACTTTAGACTAAGGGTTTGTTAATTTAGGGAAGGGTTGTTAATTAGTAGAGAGGGTTATATATTAGGGGAAGGGGTTGTTAATTTAGGGAAGGGGTTGTTAATTAAGGGAAGGGTTGTTAATTAGTAGAGAGGGTAATATATTAGGGTAAGGGGTTGTTAATTTAGGGAAGGGTTGTTAATTAGCAGAGAGGGTTGTATATTAGGGTAAGGTGTTGTTAATTTAGGGAAGGGGTTGTTATAATTTAGGGAAGGGTTGTTAATTAGTAGAGAGGGTAATATATTAGGGTAAGGTGTTGTTAATTTAGGGAAGGGTTGTTTATTTGGGGAGAGTGTTGTATTGTAGGAGAAGGGGTTGTTAATTAAGAGAGGGGTTGTTAATTACGGATGAAGGTTGTTAATTAGGGGAGAGGTCATTAAGTAGGGTGTGGTTGTTATCAGAAGAAATGGTTGTTAACTGGGAAGAGTTTGTTAGTAAGAAGGTTGTTTATTAGGGAAGATGTGGTATATGTAAATGTACAGAGATTGATTACATACTGTTATTTTATGTATTTCAACATGCTTATTATAATGATAAATAAATCTAATCTCAGAAACATTAATCATAACTCGAAGGATTGAAATTTATACTGTAATGATATTAATAGCATTGCCCTGTTCCTTGTTTTTTATGTTGCTATATTTCTAATTACAATATTGATGATAATAAAGTACCACTGTGAGCCAAGAAATATACGGTGCATCTGAAACCTTTCCATAGCAGCCGTCTCCTGAGCAACAACCTCTCTTCAACAACAGCATGATGTTTTCCTACTGTACGATTTAACTATTAATTAAACTCTCTAGAGCAACAACCTTTTAAAGGCAACATAATTTTGCTTCTCCCAAAGGGTGTTGCTATGGAGTGGTTGTGTCCCAAAAGCCATTTTTATTATATAACCCAAATAATAATGTTGTGCTTAGATGCTATGGTGAATTATATGGGCTCAAACACTAAATTTTCTCTGATGTCTTAAATGACCTCTGAACCCTCTGTTGTTTTCTCTGGCTTTGACTGTTGTTGAGTGTTGTTGCTTTTGAACCACTGTCTAATTATCCCATTTACAAACATAGTGTTGATCAAATGAATGTAAACAGATATGTATCAGTAATTTTTTCTCTTGAAATTCATCCCAAATGATAATTAAATTCTCGCAATGAATGATTTATATCTAAGATTAGACTCCAAACTCACTACAGTTGAACATTCAGGTGGGCAAAAATAATCTATAAAATAAATCTGTTTTTTGTTATTATATTTCGAGCTTTCACACCCTAAAATATATAGAAATGCATTAATATAACATAGTGTATAAGAACAGTTGTTCTTGATTTTGTTCCAAGAATTTATAATGAAAACAGACTAAATGTTACCAAAGGCCAAATGTAAAAAGTGTTTTTCATTCACTCACTTGGCCTTGTTTTTGATTAGTTGTTCTGTGTTGCAGTAGTGCAGATGGATTGCTCAATTATGTGTTTAGCACTGATTATTTAGGGGTCAAAGGTTAGATATTTGGGTCAGGGGCCTATTCTTTTTGTCTTAGAATTTTTCATTTGTGATTACTTGCTTCCAAACTCAGGTTAACGCTTTATGCGAAGAATTTATCAGTTGCTTGTGGATTACATAATTTTAAGATGTACTTATTCAACCAATTGCCATTCCCTTACTTGAAATATTGCAAATCGGTAGAAAGCAAACACGTGCGCTCTTGATGCCACATGCAAAATTTTCCACCTCATCACACCGACCACACAGCCACGTATAAACCATTACGGCAAACATCAACATTCACGCAGCCGTACAGAAACACAGAAGCACACAAAAAACAACATCAAAGCCAGCATAGACTTCAATGCCAAAAGTTTCCATCTCCTTAAGTGTAAAAAAATATAAAAACATAATTCACCTGAAAGTTTGCTCATCTTAACTTTAAGCAAACAATTTTTTACAGTCGTCCTAGGTCAATTGATGTTAAGTAATAATTTTCAACACTCTTTATTTTTATACAACAGATGCCAATACGAAATTATGTATACTTTTAACACCTGTGTGTAAATATTTATCAAAACAATGAATGAGATGTTATGACAGTTGCCTGGCAGTACTTGGTCGACTCAAAACAAAAAAAATCTACAAAAAAAAAAATAATGATAAAAATGAAAGTTTTGTGAGATTCTTTCTTTGTGGTTTATTTTTGTGGTTGAATTGAGTTTTTTTAGACTGAATTTTAGACCAGTCTCAAAATGAAACATTTTCGTTGGTCATTTTTGAAACTGAATTCAGAAATAGCCAATGAAATTCTTAGAATTTTAGACTGGTTTCGGATTCCTAAGATCTTATATTTCAGATTTTAAAACTTGGTGTCGGTCGAGGAATGATAATCATCCGTTTAAAACCAGCAATGAATTTTTGTTCTATTTTGGGAAAAAAAAAATTTGATGTCAGAAAAATTCAATTTTAGAATTGACGCAAAAACGGTTGGTTCACCAGTCTGATGTGACAAAAGGAATTCTTGTCAGTCTCTTGGACTGACATTTTAATTCTCAGACTGTGTCATATAGGCTGGTTCTAGAAGTTCAGTGATACTGGAGCCTGTGCTATTGAGTAACCAGTCTATCACAAGTTGTTGTATTGTGTTGTTCATTCTTGTGTTCAGGCATTTTATAGTTACAATAATTTTAATATACATCGTAATTTTGTCTGTATTATGTAATATTTATACTAATTGTCAGTTAAATGATATCATATTTCTATATTATTTATTTTCAGATATGATTATAAGAAGTTATTATATAATGCAACATTCTGTATGGTGCCGAGGGGCCGCAGACTTGGGTCTTTCAGGTAAGATAGCTTTAAATTTTACTTACAATTAATCCTTGGCTAAGCCTAAGACCAGGGCTCAACAAATCCACTTGCCCTCTTGAAATTATGAGTAGAAATCCACTCAGGACGAGTTTGAATTGCTGTAGAACTTAGTTAAAATTTAGGCTGGTTGTTTTTCAGGATGAGTACCTTGAGAAAAATTTTTGTCAAGCCATGCTTTAGACCACCTGTGAATAGAGGTCATTTGTGAATACAATCATATATGTTTTATCACATGTTTTGCCTTTGGAAAACCAGCTGTATGATAAAGAAAACTTATTTTTTAAATACAGGCTAGCAACACTTTCTTTTATTTTTTGACCAGAAAAATACATTAGCATTTTATTTTATTTATGATAAGCTGGCTGCCCCGAATACCTTCAGTTGTTAATCCAGCAAATCTACATGTTCCAGAATTAATTTATTTTCCAATCTGGTTGTTTTGGAAGTATCTATACATGTACATAAAGTACTTTTTAGTAGCAACATGTATATAATTCTCAATTGAAGTGCCTGATTTTATTTACTTGAGAGAGAGAATGGAACCGAATGGATTCCTGGATTTGTGGCACTGGAAGTCTCTGTTGAGATGATATTAATCTACTAACATTATCATTGATGGCTATAAAAGTTGTAAATCTTGTTTTTAATGTTTGAAACATAGCTTTGGTTTAATGGAAAAATTTATTGTTGAGTGCCGACAAGAAAATGATTTTTCGAAATCCGCTGTACTTTACTGAAGCACTGTTGTTGATTGGTATAAAACCCAAATTGGTCGTAATATTTGTCTGGATAGAATTTTTAGGGTTATTTGGAAAACTAGTAAATATATTTGTTAAACGCTGGAAGCTAAGGTTGTAAGTTCATTAAACTCAGTTTTGAATCCAGTCTTAGAATGCTGCCTTATCATTGGTGAATGTAGAGTCAAAAACAGCCAATCAAATGCTGGAGTTTTGAGACCAGTTTCAAGATGCTGCTTCACCATTGGTTGATTTTCAATGTGAGCTCAAAAACAGCCAATCAAATGCTGGAATTTTGAGACCAGTTTCAAGGTGCTGCTTCACCATTGGTTGATTTTCAATGTGAGCTCAAAAACAGCCAATCAAATGCTGGAGTTTTGAGACCAGTTTCAAGATGCTGCTTCACCATTGGTTGATTTTCAATGTGAGCTCAAAAACAGCCAATCAAATGCTTTAGCTTTTATACTTATTACTTAACTATGTCTTACTGACTTAGGCAATATTTTGGTACATTAGGCCCTTAATTTTTCATCTTGGTCACTTGACCTGAGAGTATTTATGACGCATTCAGGTATATGATTTTTCCTCTTGTCCATATTTTATTCATGTATTTACATGTCTAAGGCTAATTTTTATATTACACCATACTTTTGTATCATAACAAATATTGATTAAGCAAGAATATAAGACTCACCTGTAAGTTTGGTCACTCTGAGTGAGATAAAAAATATGGATTTTTAAGGGTAGCTGGTGTTAATACTGAGTTCTTGTGGCTCTGGTTTATCATGATGTTGTGTTTACTTGAAACAGGGCTATGATTATGCAGTGACCCTTTATTGTCTTTTATGGCCTTATATTTACTTATTGTGGCCCTTGATTTACTCACTGAGTTTTGTGTAAGTTATATGAGTTTTGAGTACAAATTAAGATGTAGTTTACTAAATTTTCATAAATGTTTTCATAAGATTTTAACGCTTATTTTACAATTCAGACTAGTCTGGGTTGATAATTTATCTTTCTGTGACTTTAAATGATGTAATTTTGTAAGTAAAATATCGATGGATGGCAAACTGTAGTAACTGTGATTTAATTGCGATAATGAGTTAGTACGTTTTTCTTCAGAGTTTCTGGGATAATTGTTTCCAATGGAATCTCTTGTAATGAATTTTTTTAGATGAGTTTCACGAACGTTTTGGTTCTTTCAGTGGAATGTCAATCTGAATTTTAGTTTTCACTATCGTAATGAAAATCTCAAGTCATTTCCTTGATCTTACCAAATGCTTCCTGGATGTTTCTGAGTATTTCCCCGATCTCACTAAAAGAGAGGAAAATATTTTGTTCACATAGTCTACACATTATGAATGTCGTAAATTTTTCATGTCTTTGTCATAATGCCTGACGCACAGTCTATTTGATACAGTCTACATCGTGAGTAGATGCGAATTATGCTGATGGCAGTTTCGTGGCAGATCTGCTTGTTTCGTTACGGCGTACAGGCACGTCGCCCGTATAAAACTGTCAATTTCCCCAAGAATGTGTGCCAATGCATCTGTATGTATTATTCCTATGATGTAATAAACAACATTATTTGCTTTACAATGTGTGTGAATTTGTGTACTTTACAGCCAATTTGCTCTTCATTTCCTTTGGACGAGATTATGTATTATCTTACACAAAAGAAGAATTCTGCTTAATAAATTGTTAAGTTTACGATTCTTGAAATCATTAAATTTGTATGCGAATTTGATGGCCCTATATTTAATTTGCATTCATTTATTAAAAGGGTTTTATGTTTTTGCGGTGAATCATAAATTGCATTATGATAATTTGTTATACAATAAAATGAATTATTGCTAGTGTATCAATGGATGACTCAAAGCAGACAATACATATACAGTCTAACACACTGGACTGGTACCCTGTCTGTTAAGAAGTGCCTTAATGCATTAAAGGGCTGTTCTGGTAGTACCGACTGATGGCATAAACGAACAAATTATGGTTGATTGTTACATTTCATTTGTATTTTGTGATTTCAGACTACATTGTTCTCTGCTTGATCATATCGCATAATTTGAGCTTCATTGTAGTTTATATTGACAGCAGATATGGTGTAGGTGGCTTAATTGGTTGACAAGCTTCTGAAATATGCATATATCAATTCTCATTTTACAGACATTAAATGAATTAATCGTAATTTGTTCATTATGTCATAATTTTGCATATGCATAATCAAAATCTAACATATTACGTCCATCAGTAGCTTGATAATTCCAATTTAACCAGCTTTAATTGTTTCAGAAGAATTAGGCTGAAATAAATAATTTGTGTGTTTCAAGTCTGCAAAGAGGTAGATAGTGTTGGCCTCAAGTTTTTTTTTAGTAAAATCATTTTACTGACTCTACTGATAATTTATCAGTTAATTTCAACCAAACATTTGAAAATTCTTTTAAAAAGGTCTTGTGTTGGAGGATGAAGCAGTATTGGGTTCCTGTAGACTCACAACTTTTTTTGGGGGGGGGGGGGCTTAGAGTAAGTTAGACAAATGGGTGTTTGTCAGACGAGGCTGGGGAATGCTACCATTTAGTCTCATATAGATACCATTGGGGTATTACTCTGTGTAGTGTTCATTTTTTCAGGTATACATGTATCAAATTTTTGCTGTATTTGCAAGTAAAAAGATAAAAAAAAATGAATGCATGATGTAAAATTGGAGGGAAATAAGCAGACGACACTTGAAGTTAACCGACTCTACTTTGATGAACTGTTGAACACATCGTACTTAACACACTTCCAATGTTCCAGTATCCATTACAATGCCTAGTTGTTATCTCTGAATAAAAATCAAGCAATTTTGGCGTTTTTCTGGACATAATTTTATCAGATTTTTTGCAGAATGAGCTTAGGGAAATTCTTTATTCAATTTGAGGAATAAGACGCTTTTTCATGGAGGAAATGTGACCTAATGAACGAAAAATGACCTATTAGTAACTGTATATGTGAGAAGTCTTGGTAAGTTTGTGTTGCAGAAATGTTAAGAGTCATGCAGCTGGGTCCCTTGGTGTCTGAAATCCTGGGGTCATGAAATATGATCGAATAAATGGGATGGATCAACAGGCGGTTTATAGAGGAATTGGGAAACTGGGAGCCATGACTACCAGACACAGTCTAACATTAAAGTACAAATATAAAGGGTTTGGTTTGGGTGGTATCGAATTTGTAAGATTTTATAAAGCGTAAAATTCAGTTGATAATGATTCGTTTCGATATCAAAGGATACCTTGATGGTGAAAGTCTGTGTGTTTTGTTAGTACACATGTGCTTAAATTCATTGAAATACATTTTTTTATGAATCTCCTTTGCTGAGGGTATCGTGTTTTTCCCCTAAGGTTAAGTAGGTCCTTATTTCTGCGTAAAAAGGGATACTTAAACAGCTCCCTTGACTTCTCTATGAAGTTTAAGGGTTTTAGTCCTAGCATTGTCTAGTGCAGTGAAGTCATTTTTAGGGCTCAGGCTGAGTTGCCAGATTATTTCTCTGTGATGATTTTCTCTGAAGAAATCAAGTTTAAGGTATGGACTGTGCTACCTTTATAGATTATGATATGTTTATAGACTGTGCCATCTTTATAGACTAACGTATTGTCAATGGACTGTGCCATCTCAATAGATTGTTATATGTTGCTTATAGACTGTTTCATCTTTATAGACTGTGCCATGTTGTTTACAGACTGTGCCATGTTTATAAACTGTGCAGTTTTGTTTATAGACTGTGCCATGTTTATGGACTGTGCCATGTTCATAGACTTTGCAGTTTGTTTATAGACTGTGCCATGTTTATAGACTGTGCTGTGTTTATAGACTGTGCCATGATTAGAGACTGTGCCATGTTTATAGACTGTGCCGTGTTTATAGACTGTGCCATGTTGTTTATAGACTGTGCCATGTTTATAGACCGTTCCATTATTATGATTGTAGACTGTACAGTGATTTTAGGCATACTCTTTGTAAGCTTGGCATGGCTGCATAATTTTAATTAAAATTAAAACAAAACCCGCAGACTTCATTGAAAAAGTAGCTTTATGGAACATCTTGGAGCAATTTGTAGGGAATTTTCTGTGATACAAAATCTCTTCCTTTGCTTTGTTGATTGAAGTAGGTCTGTTTTTGTGTTGTCAAGAAATCTTCCGTGTATCAATCAATGCTGAAAGGAAAATAAATGAACTTGAACCAACAGGAAGTAGACAGCAGCCTGAAATTCACTGAACCACGTGTACCTGTCTACCAGTATTTCCAGGCTTTAGAGAGAAAATGTTGTAACTACTTCTTGACAAAAAACTGAGATACATTTATCAGGCGTTGAACCTTTGAAACTTTTACTTATATACCATTTCGAAGTGTTGGTGCGAAACTGTTGTAAAGGCCCTTTTACTTCAACCTGTTTTTGGTAGTTTTGCTCAATTCTTCTTTCTTCTGTCAATTTTTCTGACATGCTGTTCACTTGTTGTGGATGTATGAATTTATCTATTTCATGGTGCATCGACATTTGTATGCGTGTAATAACAGCCACAGGAATTGTTGCGATATTTGCTGCTGCGGGGGATTTCTTGTCACGGGTACCTGTGGTTTGAAAATAAGGGGAGATAATCTGAAAGGATGTAAAAATGGTCTGGGAGGTATTGGCAATTAATTAAGACAATTAATATTAGGGTCCTAGTTACCTGTATACTGAAACTGTGGGAGAATGTAAATTGGATTGGGTGTCAATTAAAGGAAGGGAAGTAATTCGGGGATTGTTTTTGCAATTTTGAGAAAGAGTTCAAGAAAAAATGCATGGTGTGATGTCAAAATTGGAAATTTTGGGTTAGAATTGGATTTTAGAATTGGGTTAGTTACTGGATCCAAACAAAGAAGGAAAAAAATTACTGTAATTCATGATATCATTAAATTATGCGAACTGAGAGGGTCTGAATTAAGAAATGGGAGATATTATTCTAAAATGAAACAAGAAATTGAGACCAGTGGTATCTGCTGCACACTCAGGAAGTATTATTGCAATAGGAGGCATTCGTAAAATGCGTGAAATTCATAAAAATGCAGTGATTATTTCCTCTATATTTCCGTATCAAAGTCACATGATCCTTGTTCTGTCGATGCAGAATAATGAAAGTCAACTCGGTTACCTGTTTGAGACAGTGCATATGCATATCATATGATCACTTTGATACGAAAGTCATGTGACTTGATTGTATCTAGTTGTCATATATTTCATTACACAATTAGCATAATTGTCGTATAATTCATAAATCATTAGCTTTTATTCATGTTTGATACTAAAATTATTGTTTTGAAATGTAAATTTTAAGGGAAAGCAATAATTTGTATGTTGATGTTATGTAATGGGTCATTATTTTAATATTTATATGATAGTTAATGAAATAACGATTTGTTTTATATAAGTTGTATTTTTGGTGTTTATTATTTTATATTTGTCGAAGGAGACATTCCAGCTTTAACAGTGGAGGAAGACCACGCTAGGCATAACTATCAAATTTCCATAAGCTCGCTGGACAACTTCCTCAAATATGAAATTTGACTTGTCCTGGGAGGGATTCAAAACTTACAGTGGTGTGGTGCTAGTGATTACTAGTCCAAGGCCGTAGCCACTCAACTACAGAAGCCCCTCAGATCTGTTAAAAAATAATGTTTTTACTACGTTGGGTGAAGTGTTTTCTCCTTGTTAAGTGCTTGTGCAATTACACCCCTGGTAAAGAAACCCTAAAAATTTTGCACTCAAACGTTTTTTTTATAGACAACCTTACGTAAGAATTTAATTTTAATACGAGATTACACTAAGCAAACATCACGTTATCATCTGGCAAATACGTGGGTACTCTGGGTCTCAGTGCATTGTGTTTGCACTTGACAACACTTCAAAATCTGTCTGTTTGGTGAAAGCTTAATGAAAGAATTTCAACCACACAATCAGCAAGATGATTTGATAGCATAACATTTTTATATCTGAATCACTTTTTGTTGGCTATACACTTCTTTATGGCACTCAAAATATTCCATTTGGCAATTAATTTACGTGAAAGAAGGGAGCACTTTTGCATTATAATCTATATCTACTGAAGAATTTGCGGTAAACTCTTCGTGAAAACTGGATGGATTTTATTTCAATTTATTACACTTTGTGGATATATGTGCAGCTGTCATGATGATGTTGTGGGTAGAACCATTAAAAAATTCTGCTGAAAATGCCAATGCTATGTTTGTATGAAGCAAGATTGAATGGAATTCGTCTTCAGTGTGCTCCTGGTTACAGAGTGCGCAGTAAAATTAAAACATTGCAATTCCACCTGAGCTCAAACCAGTTAGTGGGATACCATAACATGGAACTACATTGATTCACAGTCAAACTTGTATTGGCGGCCATCCCCAAATAAAGACCACCATGTGAATAAAGGCTATTCTTTGAAACACAGTCACTGATTATTTAGAACAAACTGACCTCTGAATAAAGACCAACTGTCAATAAAGGCCATATTTTGTCTTTCCCAATGGTGGCCTTCTTTCACAGGTTTGACTGTAGTTGAATAATGATGACTTTATATGACTTAATTTGCCTTTTTAGTGTGTAGACTACTATATGCCCAATTGTATAAACATTGGTTAACTTTAACCAAATGGTTAATTTAGCCCAGGGTTAAATTTAACCATTTTGGTTTACTAACCATTAAAAAAATCATTTAAAGATTTAAAGAGGGCTGTCATTTTGGTACTGGTTACTGTTTATGTTAAGATTTAACCAGCATCTTAGACTTGGGTTAGATTTATTTGAGCTTTAACAAAAACGACATTTAGTTCAACTTAAACAAAATTTTCTACTACAGCTTACTGACAGCTTAACCAAAATTTTAACCAGAACTCTGATTTAACCCAGTGGTTAAAGTTAACCAATGTTTATACAATTGGATGCTGGTCTCCGAGTCTTTGATTTATCTTGGTCCCCATACTATAAGAACAGTTAATTACAAATTTTACAAAACTTTCTGTACGAGACATTTAATTATTATTCTAGCATAGAAATTTTATTATCTTATTGACTAGAAGTTAAAAAATTGTACAATAAACTGAAATTAGTCCAAGTCAGATCAGTGAAGAATTTTAAAGCTCTACAGCTTTATCTTCTGTTATGTAAAAAGGCTGTGCTCCCTGTAAAGTTCTTGTTTATCTGATGGTAGCTCCATCAGGCATAAATGAGATTTTGTGATTTTTAAATATAAACATTTTTTCTTCACTAAAAAAGCATAATATAAAAACCAATGACAAAAGTATCATTTCAACATTTGCACTGAAATTCAAGAATTGAATCCTTTGAATGAGCAAATTACATTGGAACATTCTTAAAATGAATTCCTGGGGACATGAATAGTTACTTCCTTATATCCATATTTCATGATATTCATAATAATGAAATAAAGACATGTTTATTTCTCTGTTGCCAATTCTTCACCATATCTATAACATTATAATGAAGAAGATCATGTATATACATAAACATAAATTCTTCATTGATCCAATTCTTTACCATAACCTAGTTCACTGTAACCAGGTTTTACTGTATTTTGTGTGGCATTAAATATTAAACATAAATTCGTCTGAGTTTGATGGTTAACCTGACATACTTTAATATCTGAAGCCTTTAGTCAGTCTAGGTCAGCAATATCGCACTTTTGCATTCAGTTTGCTATGTTATTTATAGCTCTTATTCATTTCACTCTACAAATGTTTCATTGATGAATATTTGGTTACTTGCCAATCATTTGCTCGTAAGGTATGTTTTAACGCCATCCCTCTTTCGAGGTTAATCCTCGAAATGTGACATCAAAAGTTTTAGGGGAAAACTTACGTTACACAATTTTGATAAGCGCAGTTTTTACATTCTTACGTCAACCTTGCTATACATTCAGTGTCTTTAAAATGCAATTTTATTTGTTTGTTTTTATGTGACATTATCACTGGGGTTTAAAGCCATTTTTCAACAATTTTTTCAGTTACATGCAGCGACTGGTTCACCTAACCAGTATTCCTGGACTGTATACTAACCAGTACTTATTTACCCTTCCACAAGGAGCTAGCAACTTCTCCACATATGGAGAAAAATCAACATTTTTGTCGAATTTTCATAGAAGGGTATGACCTTCTGTGACAAGGATTTGAACCTGGTTCTCCGGGTTACAAGTCTAACTACTGGACTCACACCAACCACTGGACCACGGTTGCAGCCTGCAAGTTTTATATCACATAGATTTCTAGTCAGTTTAATTTGATTACATTAAATGAGATACACAGGCAAATTACAGGAGAACCTTGTTAATGAGACCACTTTCAGGACCCGAAAATCGGTTGTTATAATGATGTGGTCTCATTATCAAGTTGAATTATTGGGGAGCTATTGAAAGCCAGTCTAAAAATAAGTGGTTGTTATAACAAGCTGGTCATAAATATCAAGATGGTTGCAATTTGAGGTTATTCTGTACTATTTTAACATATTCAATAATTTCCTTGATAAATCACTCACAATCGGTTCAACGTTCTCATTTTATATCAATTTTAAACAGGGAGGTGTAAAATATCAAATAGAGGTTTTCAAGTTGGGCAAAAAAAAATGCAACTCATTTAAAAACTTGCATTTTCAAAGCTTTCAAGTATACTTTGATTTTATCTCAAAATTTTTGCTAGTCTTTCAGTGATGCAGTACGCATCCATTTCTGAGTTATGATCTGGAAAAAACAGTGATATAACAAAATGGTTGCATGATAAAATTTCATTCAAAGAAAATTATCCGATATTTTCCCCATTTCCGGGTCAGTAGTTCGTACACTTTTGAAATCCAATTTATTTTGCTTTTTTGTGCAATTCATACTAAACAGCATAAAAATCCAATTTTCGCTCAACATTGATGAGTCAAAGAAAAGTGTGAATAAGGTCCCATCAAAGGGATAAAAAAAGGGGCCAGTTTTAAACAGTTTGCATACATTCTGAGGTTTAATTTTTTCAATCATATCAAGTACTGTACACAGTGGTCTTTCACTTTATGGCTTATATTCGCAAGTAAGGCCAACCTGAAAAAATTGTTGGGTTTGCAGATAATGTGACTGACTCATTAAAAAATCCGCCAACGGAAACAAATTTTTTATTTTTATGACAAATTTTTTTGTTTTGCTTTTTATTCCAGCACTTCGTTTACAGTGCAAGCATATATCTCCACAGTTTTGTACTGTTCATAAAGACAAGATGGGCCCTTTCGTTCTAAGGCGAAAATATAATGTTAGCTAACAAAATTTTTAAAAAATCCGTACCTACCCACTTTCTGATAAAAGTTTGGGTCACTTCACTGCAAACCAACATTTTTTTCAAGGACGGCCTTGTTACGTTAGCTTGACTGTACTTTTCTTTTAAATCTTGACCCAAACCAAGTTAGTGGTTATCAATAATGTTCAGGTTATAGGAAATGGATATTGTTATAGTTTAACTCTTTGCCTTATAATATGGCATCCCCCCCTCCCGCATCTGAAGCAGACGACTTTTGAAAACATTGAGGCCAAAGAAGCTATTGCTTGTAATGGCTTCTTTTGCCACAATGTCTTCCACTCGGTCAGAGAGAAATAACCCAATTTTTTTAAAATAATTTGATGTTTTCATATTTGCTTTGAATTTGGAAGAGTCCAAAATATGCTTATGATGCAAAGTGTTAACCTGCCACCCCCACCCCAAATTTTTTTCATGAAGTGAATAACTTCGAAAATAGGATTTTCTCAGCGTGTGTCTGGAGTTTGTCTGATTTTATTGTGTGGGATTATCCACCTGTACTGTTCATCTGACTTTTCTCTGTTGGTACATTTAATTGAATGCACTTTAATTCTTGGTAAAATGATCCAAAATATCCTCGTTTTTTCTCTTATTTTTACTGCAAACACATTAGTACCAAATAACCCCCAATAAAAAAGAAATTCTTATCTTTCAATAAATGCCCCCCTGGGAGATACATTTTAAATAATTTTGTCTTGATCTGCTTATTTTATTACTTTGAATGACTTATTGATTTTTAACCAGGTTTTCTGAAGGAAAAATCCTGGTTATATTTCCTGTGACTTACATTTTTCTTCATTAAATTATATCGCTTCTATGGGTTTTTTTAAAATTTTTTACTGTGTTTCCATTGAAAGTGCTTTCAAAATTTGAGCTTTCGGATGAACATTCTAAAATGTCTAAAAGCATTCACAGAACTCCCGAATAATTTCTTCATTAATTTTATATCAGTCTGTGAAAATTCTGATGTTAACCATATTCTAGATCCCGTTCCTGCTATTAGTCAAGCTTAATTTTCTAAGAAAAAATTCCTAGAAACTAGAAATTGAAGATTGAGTGGAATTCGGAAAAAAAAGTTCTCATGATTTTTCTTAGGAGTGAATTGTGCAGCCAAATTACATTGACTTTAAAGACATTTTAAAAAGTTGCCGTCGCTCGATTTTTGACTGTGCAATTCTGTCAAATGTCATGGGCGTTCTCTCACGTTCTTGTTTGTTTTCTGTTAGGGTGGTGTTGTCAGAGAATGTAAGGAACAATTATTGCAATACTTTCTCTGTTTGTCTGTTTTTCTCATTAACATTTGCAAGGCTGCACATTCTTTATCTTACCCAACAAACCCAGCAGTTTGGTGTTAGTGTGTTAAATTCTCCTATTTGGTGTACCCTACTCTGATGAACATGTATACTTGAGTATCCATTCTTTGTTGAATGCAAGTCTGAAATGCCTTCCGTTGTAACAGTAGCTTTCATGCCCCCTCTACATTAAATGTTGCTCATGCATTAAATGTTGCTCTTGTGCCCCCTCTACATTACATGTTGTTCTTATACCCCTCTACATTTCATGTTGCTCCATGAAATAGACTGCTATAACAAACCCCTCTCCCTGGAATAGACTGCTATAACAAACCCCTCTCCCTGGAATAGACTGCTATAACAAACACCTCTTCTTGGAATAGACTGCTTTGATAAACCCCTCTCCATGAAATGAACTGCTCTAAGAAAGCCCTCTCCATGTTAATTACTTCACTGATAAAACTCCCACAGTCATATCAAGTTCACACTGGTTCATCAACACAATGGATTTATTGATTTTATCTGTTGCTTTGAGGAACTTCTATTCTTTTGTCTAATTTATAGAATAAATGGCCATGTCTGTCTGGCACTTGTGATTTTATCCTTGGTCTCCTCAGTGAATACACTATCAATTGTTTTTTTATTGCTTGACTGACCAGCATGTGCCATCATAGAAGACTCTGCCAGTCAAAGTCATTATAACATGACATGAAATTGATTAGCTTGTTTGCAGTGGTCTGCTGCTCTTCATAAAGGAGATGTCTGCTACTCTTCATAGAGAAGAGAGATATTGTCTACTGCTCTTCAGTATGGATGATATGTCTGCTGCTCTTCAATTAGGAGGTGATCGAAAATGATGAATGATATTTCAGTGACAGGGTTTTTTGGAAACCTAATGTCCTGTCTGATGCTTGGTTGTGGTATTTTGCAATAACCCTTACATGATTTGATAGTTTATTTTGTAACATGGTTGGTGATGCATTACCGTGTAATTAAAGATCTGAGATGATACAAGTAAAGACCTGACGACGCATACATAATGTAACTGTGTGATTGCTTAGTTCATGTCAGTTTCACCAAGTGCAGCTATGTTTGTATCTTAGCAATGATAGAATTCACCGAAATGACTCATGCAGCTCCTATAAAGTGAAGCCGAAAATTTTGCCATCCTTCTATTAAGAACACATTTTGCTTTACTCTGATAGAGGAATTTTTACTTGTGGTGATTGAATTAATGGGTTAATGTAATCCACAGGGGTTCGTAATAATATTTTTGGTAAGGCCAGAAAAAAAGTCAAGTTTATGATTACCCGATTGATGTACTTACCCTATTTTACGGTGCAGACCCTATTGTTTTGAACTGCAAAGTCAATAGTGTAAGATATCAGGGGATGAAATACATCTCCAAAGTTTGAAAGATATGTTTTAAGAAATGCTAACTAACCTTCCCTGACACTAAACATGACTTATTTTTCTGGCCTGAGCAGAAGTGGTCATATGAGACTTAACACATTTTGTTTTATTTCACTTTCATCTGACCGAATTCTTATCAAACTCCATTGTTACGAGTCCCTGTGGCTGAATCAGAGAGCTGGGTCTGTTAAAAAAGTAACAGTTGATTGTATTAGTGAATCCACAAGGATTAGTTGCAAAGATTTATTTCCTTCAGCCCATGTTTACCAACCTGTTCATCTGGCAATGGCAAAACAACCTTCATACTGTGCCAAACCCATCTTGTTGGCCAAGGATGGTTCATTTAGGGGATCAAGTTTCGAGATCCAGATTAGGCGCATCTTTATCCGTGACAGAAGTTTGACTGTAAATTTTGCATTAAATAACATTTCATACATGGAGCAATCCTTAAAAAATGTTGGTTTGCAGTAACATGACACAAAATTTTACCAGTGAATCCCATGTAGATAGGATTTTTCTTTTATTTTGGTAACATCATAATTATGCTTATATTCAAACCTGTGAACAAAGACTAACCTTGGGAAGGACAAAATGTGGCCTTTATTGACATATGGCTTTAATTTGAAGGTCAGTTTGTTCTAAATAATCAATGATGGATTTTCAAAGAATGGCCTTTATTCACAAGATGGCCTTTATTCGGAGGTGGCTGAAAACACAGGTGAAAAAAATAAATGACCGAAAAAATAAAAAGCTGCCATAAAGGGAATTTTTTTGTCAAAATTGCTGAAAAAGGTTTTGGGGCAGGAGATTTTTGAATGAATCTGCCAAACCAACAGTTTTTATGGTTTTTAAGGGACGGTCTGGGTGAAAGATTTCTGCATGTACAGGAATTTCTGTTTTCTTCCTGCCTGTATGGACTGTGCTGGCTTTTATTGTTTCTGCAACACCTACTTCAAGCTGTTTCTTCAAAATTCATGATGTTCAACTTTCACCTATGCATTCTTTGTCGCCCACCACTGTAACACGCATCATGTGGAAAAAAAATGGTGGCAATCTTTTGGTTTTTACTAAGTTTCTCTGTAATTTGACAAATCTTTGTAGTATTTTTTTTTTTGTTTTTTTTTAGGCATTCCTTGAGAACTGTCTTGTCATTTATCATCTAATTTTAATGAAACAGTTCAGATTCTTATGAATTTTAATGAGCCTGCTTACATGCCTCGTTTTTTGCCATTACATCGGTAAATGATATGTTTACTTGCGATGAAGGAGTAAGTTTGAAGTCAAGGTTTTGCCATCGCTACGTAATTTAATGACTTGTCTAAGACCAGTTTATAAATCTCGAATCTTGTTTTCTTGTGCTTCATTTTGAACCGTATTATTTATCAAGTGCTGCATTTTTGATGATGCTGCATCATCGAACTATTTTTTACTTCAAAGTACCAAAAAGTTTCTAATAAATGTCCCTCTCTTAATAATGATGCTTACAACACTTTTCTAATTTTTTTTCGAAACATTTCTTTCATACTTCAGAAGTTCAGTTCATCTTTCGTACTTTGGATATTGCTGTTTGAACCTTAAGGGTCAATGTTAAAAATAATTGCTGTTTGAACCTTAAGGGTCAATGTTAAAAATAGAGTCAGTTGGGTAACCAGAAACATTATGACCAATGCATTATTCCGACAATTTTGTTAGAACGACCACTTATTTGCAGACCGATTTTCCATAGCTACCCTATAATTCATATGTTAATGAGACCACTTCATTATTACAGCTGATTTTACAGGTCCAGAAGGTGGTCTCATTATCGAGGTTTTACTGTATATTTTTCTGGCCTAACGCTTCACATATTCTTTTAATTATATCGAATATGTACAAAAATTTTTCGAGGCACTAGTTTGTGAAATTTAGAGGACTCTCTAAAATGTAATGCCCCCAGGGTTGTTTATAAGAGAATGTTTGGTATTTTTAATCAGACAGTCTTGTCCCAATCTCATCTAGTTTCATATCTGTCCTTATCTACTTTAAGTAGATTGTGCAAGAGACTTTCTTTGAGAGGATTTTATAATTACCAAATATTTACCAATAAATGCCCCAGGTGTATTACATTTTGATTTTTTGTTTTCAGTTAATCATCATTTTGCACCAATTATTATTACTGATAGTGATCTTCAATAAATTCTAAAAAAATATGTTGTGTTTCTGTTTTCAGATTTTTAGAGGTTCTACAAGCTGGTTGTGTTCCAGTGTTGCTAAGCAACGAATGGGAACTGCCTTTTTCAGAAGTTATCAATTGGAATAAAGCAGCTTTATGGGGTGATGAACGTTTACTTTTTCAGGTGAGTTGTCTCGCTTTAATTTACGAAGCATACGGGGCTTTAATCTGGAAAAATGGGAAGGGGCCTTGGCCTTTCGAATTGGGAAATTAAGCACACAGTAATAACCATTTTGGGAAATAACATCATTCAAAAATGTAAATTGATGAGATGAATTAAATAGTATTCTACTGTGTCTTGTGTTTAGCCCATGGCATTGTCATAACTTCTTCACCCACTTCAATCATGTATGTATTGAAATGCCCCCAAAAAGCATATCTGAGGGCCTTTTAAATCACAAATTCGAAATTTTACTTGTTTTGGGGGGAAGTTTCTGTACTGCTATTGGGACAAATTTGCTATTTTTCAATTGAGAAGGAGCCTATTATGGGAGTCTGTTATAGAAAGTAAAAAAAGCCCTTGTTTATTGAAAGTTACTTTTCTTTTGTGATGTTTATTGCATGATTTCCAATTCCTGATGATACTATGAGTGACTTCCCGTCTGCCACTGATTATAGATTATATTTCTATTCAGAACTATTTTTATAAGCCCATCTAGATTGGAAACACCTGCATTAGTTGAGAAACATCCACAATTGTCGTCAGCCATCTAAATTGAGCAGTTTCCATTCAATCTTCACCGAACTTGGTCAAAATATGGACGTAATATCTCGGCCAAGTGTCCAGTGTTTCCTGCAGGCCTTTTTGGCATGATGCTGCGCAATGCCTCATAAGCATTGCACCATACTGCTCTTATTAATTTCATATTGCGCCATGTGTCATAAATATGTCCTTTTCATTAGCCTGTGTCTAATCCATATTCAAGAAGTGATAGATAACACCTTTGACTGTCAGACTTTTAGATAACCAGTAAATCGTCCCTGTCACTCTTGTCCACTCTATTGTCCACTCCATTGTCCACTCTATTGTCCACTCACTGTGTTTAACAGTTTTCAGCCAGTCTTCAGTAGATAATAATTAGGCCTAAACTAAAAAAAAAACGGTTCGTTTCCAGTTACATGCCCAAAAAATTTTGTGGGTCGGTAGGTAGGGATTTTTTTCTTTTGTGTTTTTTTTTTACACATATCGGCAACATTGTTGTGTCAGGCAATTAAAAATTCGGATCAGTTGAGTAACCAGAAACAAACCTTTTTTTTATTTAAGCCTTATCTTGTTAAGAGTTACTTCCCTTATATGTATGATCTGAGAATTATTCCCGTGGGATCTAAGATAAAACTAATTGCATTAGGGAAGTTCAAACAGAAAAAAAGTAATTTTGTTTATAACACATTGCTTAATTATAAATGTGATTATGTTTTTTATACAGCACAACCTCTCCAAAACAACATCCTTTGGGAGAAGCAAAATTATGTTGTTGTTGAGAGGTTGTTGCTCTAGAGAGGTAAAATTATTAGTTAATTCGTACAGTGGGAAAAATCATGCTGTTGTTGAAGGGAGATTGATGCTCAAGAGAGGACCGCTCAGGAGAGGTTGCTCTGTATCTGGTATAATTTAGTGTATGTAAATCAATTGGAAATTCTGTTGTAGCAGATTGGATCTCCTGAGTAGTGGTCGTCCAGTGTAGACAAATTGAATTGTACGTAACACACAGTTCAGAGGAAACATGTGTTTCATTTCAGTTTATGATGCAACAATGGCGTCAGATTTGAGTTGTGTATAAACTAATTATTTTTATTCTGGTAATTAAAATAATGGATGTTTTAATTTGTTTATGCTCAAGAAACAGTATGTACATTTTCAAGGCATTGATTTAAGAACAATCAAATATTTAAATGAACGCCACCTGGTGGTAGACAAATATAAGACCTTTATGTACTGATGGTCTTTATTTAGAGTATTGTTGCACTTTGTGTCAATATCAGGTTTTTGTTCTCATTATTATATGTATATGACAGTATCCCTCTAGGTTTCAGCATTTTTATTGCATTAGTTTGTTCCCCTGAATTAGCTGAACTGGTATAGGTTATTCCCCCTGAATTCATTGAACTATTATGTGCTTGTGCCTATGAATTCACTGAACTGGTATGAGTTAGTCCATTTCTTTCACTGATTGACAGGACTTAGTCCACATGATTTTGACTGATTGGCTTGAGTTAGGTCCCTTGATTTTGCTGATTGGTTGGAGTTAGTTCCCTTGATTTTGCTGATTGGTTGGAGTTACTTCCTTTGAATTCATTGATTGGTTGGAGTTAGTTCCCTTGACTTTGCTTATTGATTTAAGTTAGTTCCCTTGATTTCACTGATTGGTTGGAGTTAGTTCCCTTCATTTCACTGATTGGCTTGAGTTAGTTCCCTTTATTTCAATGAGTTGTTGGAGTTAGTTCCCTTTATTTTGCTGATTGGTGGGAGTTAGTTCCCTTGAATTAGACATATTTTATCTGTTTCAGTATGGAATCTGAAATCAGCATTGCCACTGATGCTAAACGTTGATTTTTCATTTCATTCATGCCTGAAGGATATTCGCTAAATATATTATTTGGCATTGTGTTTGATGTTATTATACTTTATTTATTTGTTTCAATTTCACTGTTTTGATCTTAATCCAGGTATGTGGCGTGTAATTTATTACATATTTGCTTTGGTTTGATTGCTTTCAGCTTAATGTATAGTCAGACTCATCTATCATACCAATATACTCGGGGAATTGTTTAGAATTATGCTTTCATTTGAAAAGTTTTATTAAAATGAAAATGAAGACGGGAAGATGCCAAATCTCATTCCGAAATATACCCTTCCTGAAAACACCATTAAAGAATGAAATAACGCAGTATTTATTGTAGTTATAGGATTGAAATAAAAAATAAATAAAGAAATAAAATTGCAATAAATAACCAATATTTGTTAGGGAATGAAAAAAATTAGAAATAAGACGGTAATTTTAGTTATAAGTAGAGATGGGAACGAATATCAAAATTGATATTTGAATATATTTGAATATTCGTGTTTGGTCCATTTTGCAATCTGTCCGAATCTGTTGCATCCGAAAACAGGTGCAGTTTGTAGTTTTCACTCGGTGCGTTTTTGCTTGTTTTTTTTTCAAACAAATATTTATATAAAAAAAGTTGTCATAATAAAGCAGTTGGCTCATTAAGTTGAATTATTGTCAAGTTTTTGAAAGCCGGTCTGAAAATAAAGGGTCCTTATAACAAGTTCGTCATAATATTGAGGTGGTTTCAAAATGAGCTTTTACTGTTTGTATATCATGAATTGATTATGTTTCATGTTGCATTTTGATGTCTTGTTATAAGTTGTGATATTTGTTTTTATTTTCATGTAAATTGATAAAGCAGTTCTCAGCATGTGACTTCATTTCATATTCCGACAATTTTTCTTTCTCAGTTTTTGTGCCAAAATAAAATCAACCCTGGTTATCTTTTTTTTTTATTACTTTTCATATGTGTATGCTGTTTTGTGTTTTTTCTTGCCAAAATATTGGTTTGTCTGTAATATTACTACAAGCGCCTTTGTGCCTGCTTCAACTCCTGTCAGCAAAATGCGTTAATGTCAACGATATTTTGACAAGATGAATTTCTAATTATGTGTAGTGTACAAGATTGTGTGGTAAATTCTGTTGCTCAATTCAATATTTTGACAGAAAAATTGCCTCTGGAGATTGCTGAGTTTTCTAATTTTCTGGGAAAGTTAAAAAAAATATTGAAGTAATTAGTGGACTCAGCCACAACTTATTCATTTAGTTGCCTGTATTTCATGTGTGAACTTAATTGATCTGCTTGTTCAGAAACAGAAAACATACCAAACTGTCCCTAATAAATGCCCCTTGCATTGATAAGCATTCCTCCATTTAATAAATGTCCTTCCCTCAATAGATGTCCCTCCTGTAAACACTGTCCCTCCCATAGTCAATGCCCCTTCCATAGTCAGTGCCCCTCCTTAGTCAATGACCCTTCTATAGTAACCCTCTCATTGATTAATGTCCCTCCCTTTGATACATGTCAGTGCCCCTCCTTAGTCAATGACCCTTCTATAGTAACCCTCTCATTGATTAATGTCCCTCCCTTTGATACATGTCCCTCTCCTAATAAAAGTCCCTCCCATTGATAAATGTTCCTCCTTTAATACATGCCCCTCCCATTGGTGAATGCCCCTCCCTAAGTTTGATGCCAAATACTAAGTTAGTAGTAATTCACATATTGGTAACCAACATAGGAATGTTGATTTAGTTAATTTCAAAAAAAAATATTCTTTTCTTCATTTTTAGTAAAAAATTGCATTCATGAAGTCATATAATATTATATAAACTATGGTTGAATGTATCATTGATTTTTCTGTCCAACTACTGGGATACAGAGTCAGAATCGGCACTGAATGAAAATTTTCAATTTTTTGCTAATTAAGCTGTGAAATTTTCATTTTATGAAATGAAGAAAATGCTAGATGGATTTCGATATGTAAATTGTCTAATTATGAAATTAATATGCTGACAACATTTTTGATACAGAATGAACATGCTGTATAGCGATGAGGGATGATGTTGATGTTAAAATACTGACGGAAACTTCTCTCACTGTCGACAGGTTATGTATGAACTGTCGACAGTTTTTGTTGAATGAAAAGTATGCATTCATGATAAATATGCAAATTTTCGTAATGTGAAGTTGCATTTCGTTTCAACTTGATATGCATAAATTGATGTAACTATTTTTTAATGTTTGGCTGCGTTTGAAGACTGTCTGTTCTCTATTTTTGACATCCTATTTTTGTGGAATTTGCTTCATTCTGGCAAACTTGAAGTGCAGTTAATTAATGAGGATGCAGACCTATAGTTTAGATAGAGGAGATACTACCAAAAACATCCTAATAAATGGCCATCCCTTAATATGCCCCTCCCCGAATATGTATGCCTCTCCCCTTATATATGCCCCTCCCCAAATACATGCCCTCCTTCTAATATATGCCCCTCCCAAATTGCATGCCCCTCCTCAAATATATGCCCTCCCTATGTTATATGCTCATCCTCATATAAGACCTCACCCTAATGTATGCCCCTTCCGTAATATATTCCTCTCACCTAATATATGCCCTTTCCTTTTAAATGCCCTTCTTAACTAAAGCTCCTTACTCTTGGAGCAAAACAATACAACTCGTAATATAATTACTCCCAATAAAAAGCATTTTATAAAGGGAGAAAATTATTTTTGTTAGTTTTCTTTTCATTATTTTTCCTTTAGGCATAGCATAGGGATACTTATGGAAATATTGATTTTTCTTAAAAAGGGTGAGGTGTGTTTGTTGGGAGAGGGGCATTTAAGGAATAGGTGGTAGGTCAAAGTTCAGTATCTGTGACATTAAGATGATTCATTATAGCGCTGGGCTTATTTGTTTATCATGACTGCCTAATTGTCTGATAACCAATTGCCTTTTGTTTACATATACATTTTGTAAACAATATGGTTTTCAATTCCTTGCAGGGCTGGCTAGAAAACAAATTGTGCAATGTTCTCTTCAACTGCAAAAAATGAATTAATGCTTTTATTGGCGAGATTCATTGAGTGCAATTTAACATCTGGTGGAAATTGCACAAAAATTGGAATCAATTAAGACTAAGTGTGGTGTAAGGCTGTAAAATTGTCTTACTTCGCCAATATTTTTTGAAGGAAAATTTGATTGTCTAGATATTCCATTGTCCTGTTTGTTTGTCCATCTGTCCTTCTGTCCATTATCCTGTCTGTCTGTTCATTCTTCTGTCCATCCATTGTTCATGCATCCGTGTGTCTGTGTGTTTGTTCATTTTGTTGGTCCATCCATCAAATTGTTTTGCTCATTCTGTCTGTCCATCCATCAATCTGTTTTGTTAATTTCGTCTATCTATCTGTTTGTCTGTTGTTCATTCTTTCTACCCATTCATCAATCTGTTTGTCTGTCTGTTCCATCCATCCATCCATCCATCCATCCATCCATCCATCCATCCATCCATCCATCCATCCATCCATCCATCCCATCCATCCATCCATCCATCCATCCATCCATCCATCCATCCATCCATCCATCCATCCATCCATCCATCCATCCATCCATCCATCCATCCATCCATCCATCCATCCATCCATCCATCCATCCATCCATCCATCCATCCATCCATCCATTTGTTCTTTCTGTCTATCCATCAACCAATCTGTTTGTTCATTCTGTCTATCTATCTATCCATCAATCTTTTCAAAAATTCTTTTATTAAGGTGCATTTCTGGTATCGATTATGAATTGAGAAACACTTTCTGATCTATAAACCTCGAAATACCGTTGGTTCGATATAAATCTGTAGTATGAATGATGCGTTGACATCATAAAGATCGACTCAGCACGCCCGACATACTGATTGCATCCCTCTGCACTCAGATACATTATAGTATATTAAATTCCCATTGCTACTATTAATATGCGATAAAATGCATCATTTATGATATTAAGAACTCAATAGCTACAGTACGATGAGTGTAATTTCAGTTTATCACTCGACTCAGGTATTTTAAAAACCGATATTTTATGCATTCAGATTGCTATGCTCCGGTAACATTGACTGCCTCAAAGAATGCACCATGAACATGTTATGGTGGCTGTAAACTTGGATTTAAACTATTAATTATTAGATAGAGGCCTAGGCATTTTATCTGCGGGCGCAACTTAATAGTCTTGTTTCGAAGTATTCTTGGAAATTCATTTAAAGAATTTTATCTCTCGAATTTGTGGTGTCATTATTTGAAATTAACATCTCCTAGTTTTTTAGTCACAAAAATAAACTTAAGAAATTTGCCGTGTTATTGACTGAGCATAGCATAGTTTGTATGTATTCTGATGTCATTCTGAAACGGATGTCTTTCACTAAATGCCGCCATAATTGTCAATTGGTGTTTTTATTAACCTTTGCCTCTTAATCATGCACCCCACTCCACACACATCTGAAGCAGACGACTTTTGAAAACGTTATGGCAAAAGAAGACGTTGCTTGTAATGAGTATTAGCTTCTTTTGCCACAATGTTTTCCACTCGGTCAGAGCAAAATAACCCAATTTTCTTAAATAAATTGATGTTTTGTTTATAAGCTGTGAATTTGGAACAGTCCAAAATATGCTTATGAGGCAAAGGGTTAAGGGGCTTCAGTTTTGAATTAGAATTTTTGAATTGCATCTCTACAGTGACAAATGATGTGTGTTTTATCAAGAGAGAGTTGTAATTGAATTTTTTCAAAAAAAAAAACGATAATTTATAATGTAATTATGCATCCACTTAATTAAAAAAAAATGAACGATGCATTTCCTGTCTGCTAAATTTCAAGTTTTCTGCATAAATTGCATTTTCATTATGAAGGAAACAAGTTTCTTGGCAGGAGAATTTTGTTGTAATTAGTAATTATTTGCTGCCATCTTGCTCTGAAAAGAAAAATTGCCTAATAAAACAAGTGTTCTGTTATTGAATTGGAAGTGGTTTTAAATTAATTAAGACATTAAAAAAAATTCCTGGCTACTGCTAACCCAACCAACCCTATTTTTCTGCTCCCCTTGGAGACTTTTTTGTCTCTATCAGTTTATTCCTTTCCAGTAATTATTTTCATTTTCATGTGCACTGTACCCCGTACTTTAAACACATATATTGAAAAAAGTCGGACCATGGTCCAGTGGTTAGTGCAATGGACTTGTAGATCGGAAATCCGGGTTCAAATCCTGGTTGTGGCAGGTCATACCCTTCTATGAAAATTTAACAAAAATGTCAATTTATTTGGAAAAGTTGCTGGCTCCTTTTGAAGGATAAGTAAGTACTGGTCAGTATACAGTCCAGGAAAACTGGTTAGGTAAACTGGTTGCTGTATATTACTGAAAAATTGTTGAAAAAGGGCATTAAACCTGATGCAAAAAAGTCCTGTTGACCTACTGACATTTTGTTTTTTGGTTGTGTAAGCCAAAGCCCGTGTATTTATTTTTTTTTGGTTTTGTTATAGAAATGGCTGTAGAAATGAGCCGTAAGCTGGAAAAATCAACTGGCTATTTGAGCACTCACCTGCTAAATATTTACCCCACTGTCGGCGTCCCCCCTTATCCCCTACGGGGGGACCCCTCAGACCCACCTTTGACTTTTAGTAGCTTACCGGCTATATGAAAACATTTCTACACCCACTGTACACAGGTGGTCAGTGCTCATTTTGATTACTATCATATCAGTTCCCTTCTTGACTAGTCTACAGTTTAGCCAAATTCAGGCAAGTTGTACTTCTATACACTTTAGTCTAAACTCTATAGTTTATTCCATTGCAAAATTATATCCTAAATTGCCAATTAGCGGCTGTCCCTTGTCTGCTAGCATTTAAGCAAATATCTGTTACCAAGGTGATGAAAGTTGATAGGTTTTCCTGACTTTGTCCTAATTGGCCTTCAGGATGGGTAATTCTGGTTTTAAAGCTACTGCAACAAATGCCATCTGCTCCATGGGAATTATCATGTGATGTAATCTTCCCCTTTTTTCTATGTTTCGTACATTTGTCGGAATTTTTTGTTTCATAATGTCGTACTGGCAATTTGTGCTGTTTTCTTATATTTATCACAATGTTCCACTTGCCTTTATAAAATTCATGTTAAAAGCATTACTCAATCTGCTGAAATGTTTTCTTTTACGAAAAAAATGTACCCCACCCATCTCACTTTTTGTTGCGGATTGCAGTTAATTACACTGAACTCGGAATAAAATATTGCTTTAAAATGAGCAGAGACAGACTTTGTTAGTGGGGGGAGACTGATGTTGGTTGCTTGATTTAGAGCATTAATATGAAGTATCTTCATGATCTTACAAATTGGAACTTCTTTCAAATTTTTCTGGTGTATCCAAAATTTGAATATGTCCAATTACTAGTCCATTCAGTAAATCAAGTATTATTATTACCATTTCTTTAAGATATTGAGATATTGTTACAATCATGGTGACCTTTATAATAAGGTGGTTTGTTAAATTGGGATTCAACTGTATTTTAAGATGTTAATGTCAGATGATGACATAATAATCTTAAAACCGAATCAATTTTATCGACGTCCTAACAGATTTATGCCACAACATTCATGATAAGTGCATTTGAATTACAAATAAATCATGTTTTGTTCATCATTAATTTGCAAACATAACTCATACGTCGATAGATTATCATTTACAGTCATTGACACGACAGTATTAACATGATTCGGTCACTAGTAACAGCCGAGATAACAAGATTCCTAAAACTTCTCCAGTAGCCAAGTGTTCGTTTTAATCTTCATTGTTGTTCTTCTTATGCATGATTTTTTTTTCATTTTATAATCAAATTCCACTTTTGCAGAGGTTGTTTTCCAATTTCTATTCAAATAATTCTTTTTTTCTGATTTTTTAGCATTCAGTTTTTTTTTTATCTTCACATCTTTTCAAATTTTTTTGGATTTTAAACTGTTTGTATTTCAATGTAACACAAAATTTGATTGACTAATGTTATCCTGGTTGTCTAATGAGTGCCTGATGTACATAAGTAGCTTGGACTATCAATTTCACAAGGTTGCCTGAGTGATAGATAGTGCTACATTAAGTGAAGAGTGAAACAACAATATCCATGGTGTAGAAGATCTTACGGTGGATTCTTCAGAAGCGGGTTCAAATCCTGGGGGGGGGATTTTTTCATGTAAAATAAATATAAATATCTCTACTAAATTCACCCAAACCATCAAGTACTACCGATATTTACAGATAATCTAAATTTAGATCTAAATAAAGTACGACGTTTATGTTAGAATTTCCTTGTCTTACAGTAGGATGTTTCATTTGGGGTCCATTGTTTACACTGTGATCCCTTTGCCTCATGAGCATATTTTGGACTCTTCCAAATTCAAGGCTAATATACTAAACATCAATTTATTTAAGAAAATTGGGTTGTTTCTCTCTGACAGAGTTGAAAACATTGTAGCGAAAGAAGCCTTTACTCATAACAAGAAATGGTTTCTTTTGCCTCAATGTTTTCAAAAATCGTCTGCTTCAGATGCGGGGCAATGCGGTATTATGAGGCAAAGTGTTAATCATGATTGGAGAAAGTACTAATCCTCATAAATGAAATGTCTGTGCTGTCAGTTTTATCCCATGGATTAGGATTAGGACTTATATTTTCTGTTTTTGCTGTAAACTTGTGAATTTTCCTTTTTCTTGTGAAAAAAAATTCTTTGCAATCTTATTTTATGGACCTTGTAAAGATGTATTTCTTTGTGCTGATTCATTTTCTGGTTAGTTGGAGATTATGAATTCTACTCTATGACAAGGTGATTGCGACATAACATCATTCTTTGTTCTGGTCTAAATTTAGATTATCTGTAAAGTAATACATTTTGTATGATTTGAAGAATGAATAATCTGGTGTTTCATCACGAGACGCCCATGGGGTTTGAACGCAAATCTGAAGATTCAAAATCCACCGTAAGATCCTTTACATGACGGATATTTTTGTATCACTCTTTATTTAAAGTGTATGTGCTCTAATTATAAACCCATTTTAGGGGTGTAGAAATAAGCCGGAAGCCAGAAAGATCAACTAGCTATTAGAGCATTCTTGCTGGCTACTTTTTCCCCACTGTGGTCATTGCCCGTTTGTCTCCTACTGGGGGAACCCTCCAAGCCCCCTTCTACTTTTAGTAGCTTACTACTTTAGAATTTAAATAAGTGTCTACAGTAAAATGTATTGTTTTGAAATTAAATTAGTATGAAAGGTGCTTTCTCTACAGTAAAAGATATTTTTTAGCATTTATTTCACTGCAAAAAGTTTTTGCTGTACAGTATTCAGGTATTCATTGATAAATTGCTTTGTCTTGATGGATCAATCCCTTCAATTAATTGGGCTCTCTGTATTTCTTTCTTATTCAACTAGAGGCTTCGATGAGTTATTGAGCTAACAACTGGGATTAAGGGATTTGGTCTTTTTTCGTGTTTTGCATATTTTCAGATACTTAAGTGTGGTCAGGAGAGGATTGATCATTGTTTTTATTGTTTATAATAGAGAGGGGCCTCCGTGGTCAAGTGGTGATGGTCATTGACTTGTAGTCTCTAGCCCCTCATTGATGTGTGTTCAAATCCCATGTGGGACCAAATCTCACGTGTGAGGAAACTGTTAGCTGCTACCTTACAGAAGGTCGATGGTTCTACCCAGATGTAATCTTTGGGTCTTCCTCCATTGTTAAAGCTGGAAAGTCATTAAATGACCTTGGCTGTTGGTGTAACGTTAAACTCCAGTGGAAAAAAACATGATAGAGTGTTAAAATAACAGTTCCTGCTGGCGCTTTATTTTTTTTCCCTGCAAGCTTTTATGTTGTATTGCTGCATTAAATGATTTACTAGCCTCATAAGATATAAACTTTAGATATTTATGATGACATGGTTTATGTGATGCAAGTGATGCAAGTTATGTCTGTTGCTTTTTGAATGACACTAAGAATGTTGTTTTAGCTGCATACCTGTAATGATCAGTGGTGTTATTTCCAATCCAAACTTTTGCAGTTTTTGTTTACTTATGAAGTAGGGCCACCTCTATTGAAGGTGTCTTTTGTGCTGTTTTGTGGCCTTAATAAATGACCTTGACTTTATTTCTCCAAGCCTTGTTGAATTTTTAGACATTACCTTGTTAACATAATTTGCTTTCCCTAATTTTTTTTGTGTCTGACTTTTTATGCTTGTCTTTTGTATTCAAGATTTTATCTCTGAGCAGCCTTAATCTAATTCAATTAAAAAAATCAAATCAAAGGACTTAAATCTACCACAAATAATGTGAAATTAAGCCAAAGTGCCTGGAATTAATAGCATCTGATTTTCTCTAAGAGCTGTGATCTTCAGTTTCCATTAATTTAAATTAGTCATACCATTACATGAAGGGAGAACTTGTGCAGATGTGGAAACATTATAGTTGTCATGTAATTGAAGATAACTGGCGGAGGCCATTCTTAAATATTTTATTTGTTTTTTGGCATACCAAACATTCCATAGCAAATGCCCCTCCCATTACAAATGCCCCTCCCATAATTAATGCCCCATTTACTAAATGCCATCCCCTTATGAATACCCCTCCCATTATTAATGTCCCATCAACTAATGCCCCTCCCTTACAAATGCCCTTCCCTAATTAATGCTCATCTCCAAATTAATGCCCATCCCATAACAAAAAGAGATAACCTGTGAATAAGATCCACATTTGAAATGATTCTTTAAAACAGACCACCTGTAAAATGAGGTCATCTGTCAAAAGGGGCCACATGCAAAAACAAGACTATTTGTGAAATAAAACCTCATTTGAAAGGAAGCAACCTGGTTGTAATGACATGTACAGTCGTATTTGCCATTTTTTTCAATCCCTTAATAAGGACCACCTCCTACATGCTGTTTACTCTCCCTGCAGTGGTCTAGAATGACAAATTTGACCCTAAACCTGTTTTTGTAGCCACCTCTGAATAAAGGCCTCCCTGTGAATAGAGGCCATTCTTTGAGAAACTCATCGATTATTTAGAACATACACCCAAATAAAGGCCATCTGTCAAGGCCACATGTTGTCTTTCCCAAGAGTGGTCATTGTTCACAGGTCTGACTGAATGTAGAAAACCTTGTTAAAAAGTTGGCTTGGGTATTTATGGCAAAGGGTTTTGTTTTGTGAAGGTAAACGAATTCTGAATATGGCAGGGCTTCTGTCATTGAGCGATTATAGTCTTTGACTAGTAATTACCAGCCTCTAACTGCTGTAAGTTCAAAACTCACCTGGGACTTGACAGATTTAACATGTGAGGAGGTTGTCAAGGTAGCTTACAGAAGGTTGATGGTTTTACCCAGGTGTATGCACAAGGTCTTCCTCCACCGACAAAACTGGATAAGTTACCAAAATGATACTGGCTGTTGATGTGACATTAAACTCCAGGGGGGAAAAAAAATCCTGATATAGAAAAACTTCATTATTACTGCATCGATATCACAAGCTCCCGACTTATCTCAAGAAGTCCCTTCTATTTTTTTGGTAATTAGTTGTGTATGATTTTCAACCAACAAATACCTTGTTATTATGAACACCATGTGTGTCTTAAGTGTTTAGTTTGCTCTGATGACCCCCTTGAGATAACAAGGTTTTGCTGTATTCCATTTAAATAATGGAACCCGTTTCTGATGCTTGTTGTGAGACTTATTCTGGCACAAAATTCTGTTATGATATTGGAGGTTAAAGGCGCAAATCTTGTTGGGAGATGCTGTGATTTGCCAGCTCGATGAATTAGTTTAAAATGGATGGATAATACTGTGTGTATATTGCAAAGGTGTTTCTTAAGTCTCAGACTGGCTCTGTTCTGAAATAGGATTCCTTTATGATATACAAAACTGCTGCTTGGTCAGGATATTTAAGAATGATTTATGATTGTATTGGATAAAAAGCAAAGGCAATTCATAAAAAAGAGTTACTCTGTATTAAGCTGAAGCTAACTTCATTATGAAGAGTAATAAAACAAAGCTACCTCTGGTATGAAGAATAATAAACCAAAGTTACTTCCATTATGAAGAGTAATAAAACAAAATTACCTTTAAAATGATGAGCAAATTTTAACCTTCTTGCACTGATGGGAAGTAATTGTGTATTTGTTGCTGAGTTAATTATAATTATCTCTGTTTCTTTTAACACTTCAGGAGTGTGTATATCATCTGTCTGCTTGTGAACAAAATGGTTAATACTGTCTAATCTTGACTAAAAAATATTTTTTACTTTCAGGTGCCTTCCATAGTTCGGTCTGTGTCCCATCCTGATATTCTGGATATGAGACAGCAAACTCAGTTCTTGTGGGACACATATTTCTCATCTGTAGAAAAAATAGTACTCTCTACGTTAGAGGTAAGTTTGTGTGAATGTAATGAAATAGTAACTCTCTACATTAGAGGTATATAGATAATACTCTTATAATTAGAGGTAAATTTGTGATAATGTGTTAAGCAGAACTCACTAGTTAGAAGTAACTTTGTGTAAATGCATTTTTTCAACTATACTATAATCAAAGCACTGTAAATAACAGATTATGTAAATTTTATGACAATAAATATACTGCATTGAAATTTAATGTTTTGCTACTTACACCCTAACTTTATTTTCTTGATATATTGACATATCTTTTGAATTATTTTGTAAGGATTGGCCATTGGATGTTTCTCAGTATAATTACAGTAAAACTTCAAATAGCAACCACCTACCACCTCAGTATTATGACCACCTTGCTATAACAACCACTTATTTTTGGGTCAGCCCCTACAATTCAACTTGATTATAATACCACCTTATTGTTATGACTGACTTTTTGGGTCTGAAAGATGGTGTCATTATTGAGGTTTCACTGTTCAACAATAACGCAACATAAAATAACTGACATTTTTACATAGGATTTATACCAACCTTGGCAATGTTTTGTTAATGAATGATTTCCTTGTCATGTCTGTAAGTTTTCATTTCAGTTTAACAATATTTTTACCTGAGAAATTTAATGCAAAAGAAAATTGTTATTTATTTCGAAATATACTTCATTTTGGAATATGCCAACTACTAACATTAGAGACCCACGTAAAATGTTGAAAAATCGAGAAAGTGAATCACCAGATTGATTGAGTTGAGAATTTTTTTTTCTTCATCTTCTTAAAACACTGGTTAAAACCTTCTCGTGTCAAATTTGTTAAAATTCCATTTAACTCTTGGGAAGTTTTTTGAATTCTTGTTCCTTTTATTTAACAGCGTTCAAATTTGACAAGGTAACTACAGATTTTAAAAATGGTTGTTGCAGAAAATTAGTAATTCAATTTGAGTCCAATCTCTTTTGAAGAAGTTTATAGAAACAGTGGGCAGGTTTGCTTAATGTTGCCAGCTGTAAGGTACAAAGAAATACAATATTTGTTAAATCTACTTAAAAATAAATGGAATTTGAGAGGAAGTTTTGTGGAGCAAGGCTTGATGCGTTTTTGAATTTCATTTCCTTGGTTCCCCTTTTTTTAATTCAGCTTAGGTGATTTTGAGAGCTAAGCGAGGAACCAGGTCTGTTAAAGCTAAATATGATGACGAAATGAAAGCATAGAAAAGATTAAACAACCGGGACCTAGACTAAGCTTCAGGTCTGATGTCTGATTGGTTTTATAACATGGTATTATAAAAGTTATCTGTCACGTGATGTCTAGCCCAGTTTGTCAACATTTCTAATCCTAAGTTTTTATGGCACTTAATACTGCAGGATGTACTTTTTTCTGTCTGCCTTTGATTTTTTTCTAATAATCTCAGTCTGAAAAATATTGCATTTCTAAAACTCGCGCTATGTGAAAGTTTTTTCAATGTGTTTTCTGACAGAAAAACATGTAAGGGGCCTCCATAGTCATGTGGTTATTTGTCTCTGACTAGTTATCACTAGTCCCTCACCAAAGGTGGTCCCAAGGTTTTACTGTACTAAAAATTATTTTTACAAATACAAGATGAACACAAAAATGTTTCTGCTGCTTTAACTAATAAAATTTATATTCACCTCTTTGATCTGTGATTTTCCAAATCTAATATTGTTATGTTTTCCTTTATTAGATTATGAATGCATGAGACAAAACAATGAATCAATTAACCATGTTTTTAAAGCCCTATTTTTCATCTGAAATGAGCTTCGCTTCCAATTACCTCATTGCAACATAGTTAGCATTTCTGTCTTCTTTTTTAGAGAGTCTCTGCATTGTCTGTGTGTTCGTTAAATCAGTTTTAATTAGAACGTACAACAGGGTGAAAAATTTTAATTTAACAAATCTAGTTGGCAAATTCTGACTTACTATTTTTATTATGGCAATTTTCTTCCAAGTTTAACAATTTTGAGGTAATTTAGGGAAATTTATTCACCGTAAGGCCAAATAAAAAGTCTTGTGTTTCCAGTAACCTACTGACCCTGATTTTTTGGGTGCTCACCCTGAAGGTCCTTGCAGGAAAATCAAAAGAACATAAATATTTGGGGATGAATCGCACCTCCAAAGTATGAAAGGTACGCTTACGAAAAATACTTCGAAAAGAAAATTTAGACTTACCTACCTTACTTTTTTTGAGGGGGCAAGTATCTATAAACATGACTATATTGTTATCTAGCCTAATCATTGTAAGCTGTTGATTTGTCAGAAAATTCTCAAGTTGAAATTTTACAGACTCTTTTTGTACATTCCAACAGTTTGTTTGAATAAATGTTTCTTCTTGGTTCTTCTAAGTCACTGAATTTTTCATGTTGAAATCTCTTATTACACACTTGATTTTTGTAAGAATTTAAAACTAAAATTTCAAAATTTAGAATCTTGACCTAAGTGAGACTCTGTGGGATTGTTTGACTCTACCTTGATTTGGGTCTTGTTTTGAAAATAGCCCACTTGGACAGCTCTATCAGTGGAGCACTGGATTGTTCAGTGGTTCAAAACCCATTTGAAGCATTATGTTTTTCTGTAGGTTTGTTTCCCATTACCCAACCGACCCATCTTTTACCTGCCGGTTCATAAGTTTTACAGTATCCAAATCTTAGTGTTATATTGTAATTTTCACAACAGCGTTGCAGATATATGTAAAAAAAGAAACATAAAAGAAAAAAATCCCTACCTACTGACCCATATTTTTTGTGGCATGTAGCCAGAAACAAACCTTTTTTTGTTTAGACCTAATTAATGACTTTATTAAATTGATGAAAGCTTTCCGGCATGTATCAGAATTTCTTTTTTCCCTTTCCTATTTGGTTTACAAGAGTCCAGACTGGACCAGACTGGTTTTTATTTTATCCAGTCCAGACTGGACCAGACTGGTTTTTATTTTATCCAGTCCAGACTGGACCAGACTGGTTTTTATTTTATCCACCACACTGAGCTTAAGTTGTCAGTTTTTTTTTCAAAAAAGATTTTTTTCATAATTTTCAATTTTCACCCATGTTGTTACTTAGTCCATTTAGCGACCAAAAGCAAGCAATGGTGTAGTGGGGCTTCATGCAGAGTTGGCCCTTGTGGAACACGGTTATTATAAATTCATGGCAATCTGAATATTTACTTCACTTCATCCAAATTTCCCCCCATTTCAGTGAAATATAGTCAGGCTTGGTCTGGGATTTGTTCACTATATCCAATATTTTACTGTATCCGAGGTCATGATAACAGTGTTTTACTGTATTTAGTTAACAGGTGGCTGTTACATGAAGTCTGACTACTAATTACTCACTTTCAGAGATAATAACCTTTGGGCTACAGGGACTTATATTACGATCCCATAATTTTGTTATATCAGTTTATTAACAGGGTGAGTGACCTTTAGAAATTAAAAAGTTTTTTTGGTGGCTGCATTTTATGGTCCACTATAAACTATGCATTTTATGAGGAGTTTATGACAGATATGGATTTTATTACGCAGATGTTTTGAAGATAATCTCCATTTCGGGAATATTCTGTTTTTTTCTGAGCAATATCCAGTGAGATGAGTATTGCTATCTCAGTGCATCTGTGGATAAATTTCCTGTTTTTCCCCGATCAGTATACATTCTCTTGTCAATATACGGGCTTAATTTGTTAGGTTGGGCATAAAAATGTTCCTGGTTTCCGTTAACCAAACCAACCTAATTTTTTTTGGGTATGTATCAATTTTTTTCTGCCAGCATTTCCATTTTTGAAATGAACTGTATGTCCAAACCAAAACAAAATATATTTGAAAAAAGTTCTGCCTGCCTACATATGCCTTATTTTGTGGGGGTGTTAGCGGAAAGCAGTTTTATTTTGTTGGCCTTATAGATTTATTTATTTTGTTGGCCTTAAAGGACGAAGGAGCAGGTGTTAGTTGTGAATTATCTGACAAGTTGCTGTCTTAATATCAACAGTTCCTATTGGAAACAAATAATTTCCTATCCAACAATGGCTGGCTTACAATGACATATTTGTCATGACCTACAATAAACTACTTGTAAATGGATGCCGACAAGTTTTTCTCAGTATATTATTGTCTAGAATTATACAATATATCTCTGTTTTAAGTGCTGAAAAACATTACTTCATCTGTAGAGATTTATGGAAAATGTCTGACTGAATTTACCTTTAGGTCTCTTATTTGTAGTCCCATTTTTGGTTGTATTGGGGTTTAACGCCGTTTTTCAACAATTTTTCAGTTATATACGGCGATTGGTTCACCTAACCAGTTTTCCTGGACTGTATACTAACCAGTACTAACTTACCCTTCCACAAGGAGCCGGCAACTTCTCCACATATGGAGGAAAATCGACATTTTTGTCAAATTTTTCATGGAAGGGTATGACCTGCCGCGACCGGGATTCAAACCGGGATCTCCGGGCTGCAAGTCCAGTGCACTAACCACTGGACCACGGCCGCTGCTATTTGTAGTCCCAAATTTGGATCTTAAATCAATGATAGTTTTACTGCAATGATGAGTCTAATGCCTTAGAAACCTGTATTTGGCCACTTAGCCATAAATGAACACATTTAGCTAATATTAAATATAAATGAACATAGCTTGGCATTGTTAACCTCAAATTAATATTTCTGGCCATGGTTAACTATAAATGGACATAGCTGTCCATTATCAACCTCAGATTAACATTTCTGGCCATGGTTAACTATGAATGAACATAGTAGGCCTTGGTTAACCATAAATGCACATGGTATGCCATTCTTAGCCAGAAATGAACCCAGCTGGCCTTTGTTAACAATAACAAACCTTATTCAGCCATGGTTAGCCTTAAATAACCACATCTGGCCATTGTAAATGGTAGTATAACCATGTTTAGCTGTAGTCTTATTATTTATGAAAATCAACATCGTTGTTACACAAATACATGCACAAACTTGCTTTAAAAGTTGTCAATTATACAAAGATGATTAATTTGTCACATAAATCAGTTTGTACTGTATGTTATAAGTTATTTTTAGGAGTATGCCAGGGTAGAATCCTGTTTCCACATGATTATGTACAACAGGGTAGTGATTTTCCTCCTCAATGTTTCCTTGGTGACATTAATAGCATACTCTTCTTTGTGGAGGTAGATTCTTGTTGCCTATCAGGTGTTTCTGGTATTTGATGATTCTGCCTATACAAGAGTTACCTGTCTTGTTTTATTCTGTCATACAATGAAATCAAACAGTTAGGAAAAAGACATTAATAATACAAGAGATTTTAGCACAGAACTGAATCAATTGCTAGTTAAGTGTCATCATTAATAAATAGAGACATGTTGTTTTTGCCTGATTTCTTCTTTTTTTTCTTGATCCAAATATTGTCCAAGATTGAACTCTTGCAATTCAACTTCAGGCTTGCCACATGATAAGTTGACCATTCAAAGAGTTGTTAACCCTAAAAGTTTTGACCTTTACCTTTGTCTCTGAGGTTCAAGGTCATATTGCTCAAAATCTCATTTTTTGCTTTTTTTCTAAATGATCAATTCTCAAAGAGGAAACATTTGTTTTTTTTAAAGTTTCATGGTTAAATTAGGTTTGTAGAATTCTGTATAATAAATCAGTCACTTATCGCCATGACGATGCAATACAGAATAAATACAGAAAATTTGTGGACTTCCTTTAATACATACATGTATATAATAGAAGAAATCTGTTGGTTGTTGTTTCTCTGTATAAAATTTTATTATAAGGCTAGAAAAAAAAATTGTATCATTTGGGGTTACTTGATAAAAAATGTTAGGCTATTTATGAATGAAAACTTTCTAATTTTATTCTAAACATTCCTTTTGTGAGAAAGTGAGGTTCTATTCATACCCAAATGTTTTCGTACTTTGGATTCTGTAATCAAAAACATCAAGGTCAAGGCAAAAAGGTAGGGTAGGTCTGTTGGGTACTGTAAACATAATTTTTTTTTCTGGGCCTGATTTTTGTTTTTTGATTGATTTGTTTTTTTCTGTATTTCAGATCATAAAAGATCGTATAGACAAACATATATCAAGGTCGTTAGTGATGTGGAACACTTTACCAGGAAGTACGGCATTGTTACCAGAATTTTCTGACTCCTTGCAATCTTTCCCGTTCTTCTATGACCAACTTGGCATTCCGCCAACCGAAAAATTCACTGCCGTTATATATGCGACTTCTCCTGTGATGTTTTCTTCATCACCTTTGTTCAGGTTAATTCGGACCATTGCGAAATCCGCCTACACTCACAAGGTTTGTTTGTGTCTTTTTATAACTTAATTGCGCCCCACCCACTTCTTTGACTTATTGACAAATTTGATTTTCTGTGTTTTTCTTACTTTCCTGTATTTATTTTACTTTGGCCTAGTTGATGTCTGTCTTTTCATTATTATTTTCAAAGTAGGAGATCATACTTGGTATGTCATGATTAGTTGCAGTAATCTTTAGTTCCTTTCTGTTTGAAATGATTCCCTCTAGCTTGAATAAGGGTACAAAGTATAAAACAGGGTGTTATTTAAGGAAAACGTTTTAAATAGGGGTATTAATTAAAAAATGTATGGTAAAACATAGGCATTATTTAGGGGTTTATTAGGTAAAAATGGTTGTGTTTTGGGGGAAATATTTGGTAAAACTGGGGCATTATTTGGGGAATATTTGGTAAAACTGGGGCATTATTTATGGCAATATTTGGTAAAACTGGGGCATTATTTAGGGCTATATTTGGTAAAACATGTTAAGGGATTATAGTTCATTCACATAGTAAAATAGGGGTTAATTTGTAGTAAATTGAGGGCATTAATTAAGGAATTTATCATAAAAATAAGAACATTTTATTTAGGTATGTATGGTAAAACAAACTGTCTACTATTGATTGAGTGCTCAGTTGGTGAAATTCTTTGTTAAAATATTTTTCTTAGAAATAAATTCAGCATTTGTCACAATTTATTATTTTACCGCAGTATGTGTAAATAATCTCTCTCATGGGCGAAACGAACTGAATCATTTGAGAGAAACGGCAAAAATCTGGTGAAAAAACTCATTTGGACCTGTTTCAAAGAATTAAATGGATTTTTTCTGCAGTTGAAGCAGATATGTAATGTAAACAGTTTGCTCAATGTAATGGGGCGGTAATTACCTGTGTTATTTTACATAATTTACCCTGACAGCGTGGATCAATCAATTATATGCACTTCGCTGCGCAAATTATTTCCAAGAGTTTTTTGAAGCAAAATAATAGGGTCTGTAAATAGTGTTTTACTATCACTCTCTAGTTTGGTAATTAACAAATTTAAGTTTTTGAAAGTTCTAGGGGAATATTCTGATTTTTGGGGTAATGTTTGAAAATGAGGCTTATTACGGTAATCTGGCTTTCTGTGTTTGCGTTAATTAGATTTGTGTCAGCGTATCATTCGTACACTGTGTCTTGGAGTCTCGGCTCTTACTTTTAAAAGGTTCAAGAGATTTCAATGAGAGTTTTTTTATGATTAGGAGGTAAAAATTCTATCGCTTTGAAAGTTAGATCTGAACACTAAAGTTCAAGGCCACTTACATACTCTTTACAATGAAGTGTTAAAAATGAATTCAGATCATCCTTAACAATTTATCGTTCAAATCACGAGAAAATTTTGTTTTTGTTGTAACCTTTCAAGCCTTTATGGTAAGGGTAAGAACAAAATATACTCCCGAACATTCATTCATATCATTAAACGCGTCGTCACGTTTTCAGGTTCTTGCTCCAGATTCGATAATTAATTTACCCGTTGGTATTTTATGGCCCCAAAATCTGTTTAAAATTTGATAAATAAGACTAAAATCAAGTTTGGAACAAAATTTAAGGAAACCTTGCCACTATATATTCAAAATAGATGATAAGAGAAAGTGACAAGAAAAAAATGCTTTCCCCCCCTGGAGGGCCTTTTGTTACAAGAATCTGGCAGACAAGTGGATCTCAGCACACTACCAGTAATAGGAGGCGATAATTAATGGATTTTCCTCGTAAGCGTTTTTGATTTTTTGCGATATTACAGGGAGAAATCGTCATTAATTGAGCTCAAAGAGTGGCTCGTTCTGCCTGTCCTAGTTATTGGTGAATCTTAGGTCAATATTATCATGCTGCAATGATTGAGACTTGTATTAGATACTTACGTACATTATCTTCCTCATTTGTATTCATTTGGCCTTAGGAGAATGTGTCATCTGCTTTCATTGTCTGCTGTTCCTGTTTTCTATGTTGCCATATGGTAATTCGTTGAAAACAGTTCTGGTGTCTGATTTCTCATTGCAGAAATAAAACAAAATTTGAAACCCGTTTACGAAGGGATGCAACATGTGTAAAAAGGGGGACTTTGGCACATTGATGATTATGTGTCAAAATCAATAAAAAAGACTGGCTGCCTAGGGATGACACATGACAAATTTAAATAGAAAAATGTAACTGTCCTAATTGTACATATTTGGTTTGGAGATAATCATGCTGTGGGAGGGGCATTCATTAGAATAGGGCTTATTTTGTGGATGGGACATTCATTTGAATTAGGGTTGTATTGTGGGAGAGGCATTCATTAGTGTAAGGCTTGTATTGTGGGTGGGGCATTCATTTGAGGAGGTCTTATATTGTGGGATGAGCATTAACTTGCATTGGGGTTGTACTATGGGAGGGGCATTCATTAGAGTAGGGCTTGTATTGTGGGAGGGGAATCCATTAAAGTATGGCTTGTGTTGCGGGAGAGGCATTCATATGAGTAGGACCTGTATTATGGGAGGGGCATTCATATGAGTAGGACTTGTATTGGGGGTGGAGCATTGATTTGAGTAAGGCTTGTATTGTAGGTGGGGCATTCATTAGGGTAGAGGTGTTTTGATCTTTATAGTACAGTTTGTTTTAAAAATGGTTTCACTTTAAGTTCCATGTATTACCGTAATCTATGGATAATTAGTTAATTAGCAAAAATGAATGTTAATTGAAAACCTTGCTTCAGGTTAACATCAGACTGTATTGGTTAAAAAAAATCTTGAATTCTTCTTTTGTGTTTCAATTTGTAAGAGATGTGGAAATGGAAAAGGTAAACTTTGGTTTTAGAAATTAAGAATCTGATGATAAATGCAAACGTGTCTGCTAATAATGAAAAGATAAAGAATGAATAAAAAATTGTTACTTTTTTTGTCAGTTTTTCTTACTGATTTAATGATGTTCGAATGAGATGAAAGCAATACTTGAAGTGTTCACATTTAATGGAATTCTCCGAGAAAAAAAATCTTAACAAAAAGATGGGGATTGTTGCTTTTCACCAATGCTCACTTTGTTCAAGTGTCTGAGTGATTAGTCCACAGACCTTGAGTTTGTAAGTTCAAACCCTGAGGATGGCACGTGTTCTCTGACAATTTGCGGAATGCCATACTGGACTTTGAAGTTACAGGTTAAAGACCTTAATGTGGTGAATAGTTGTCAGTTACAATTTGACTAACAGTATTGCGTCCAAAGTCATTTGCTTCCCTGATTTGATTTACGCACGTCGTGTGGTAAAGGTACCTATTGCTTTAGGAATGTGGGGGAGTGGGTTAGTACTGCTTGGTAATCCAGTTGTACAAGCACTGGTTATAGATCAACTTTCTGCTGTACATAACTGAAACAGTCTTAATTATGAGACAGAACAAAGTCATTTGCCTGCTTTTGCTCATTGCAAAACATACTGTGTTTAGATCTATTAGAAGCCATAACAGTTTGTGTGGTCCAGTGGTTAGTGCGCTGGACTTGTAACCTGGCAATTCGGGTTCAAATCGTGGTCGCGGCAGGTCATACCCTCCTTGTATATTGGAAAAAATGTCAATTTTCCTCCATGTATGGAGAAGTTGTTGATTCCTTGCGGAAGGGTAACTTAGTACAGGATGCTGGTAAGGTGAACTGGCCACCATGTATAACTGAAAAATTGTTGAAAAACGGCGTTAAACCCTGTGAAACAAACAAATAAATGAAAGATAATCTATTGGAAGTTTTAGTCTATGATTGGAAACAACAAAATTTGCTTGGACATTTTAGAATATCTTAAAGGAAGCCTTTTCTATCATTTGTAGTCCCAGCGGAATCATTTATTTTTTTGTTGACTGCATTAGTTTATGATTTCAATTTATATTAAAGGAAGGATAATGTTTCTTATGGCTGTTCTGGGAGTCTTTTCTGAAATGGTTTGTCATCTAAAATTCCATTATTAGACTGCTGTAGATAATCTTTTTCTGTCTGTGTAGTATACTTAAATTGCCTCCAAATTGAAGAGTTTTGAAAATTCACTGAGTTAAGATGCTTTACCTCTTATGGTGAAGAAGTAGATAAAATTCATTTTTAAACAGCAGTAGGTAATCTCTTTTTGTCAGTTTGGTGTATTTAAATTACCTCCAAACTGAAGAGTTCTAAGATTCACCCAGAATAATGTTTTTACCTCCAGTGTTGGAGAGTAAGATAAATTTATTTTACGAGTGAATATAATTATTTAAGCTTCCACGAATTAAATAAACAACCTTCTATCTGTCTGATAATTATTATTTATCCATAGATTGTGTAATTTGGATATTGTCTCAAATTCAGAGATCAGAATGTTGTATTTAATACTTGTTTTTCATGCATTTTTTCTGGATAGGAAGAGATCTTGATTTTGCCTCTTTTTATTGTCTCCAGACAAATAAAATTGTGAACCTCTCATTATCTTCTTTTTAATTGCAACTGACAGGGAATAGAATAACACCACATTGAACTGTTAAAGTCCCCGGAGATGCTAATTCAACCAATTTTTGGGAAGTTCGTTCTTCTATTACGATGTTGAAAAATTGGTTTTGGTTGCCATGTAATCACAGGCATTTCACCGTGAAATTGTCTTTCTATTTCGGGTCACCATCTTGTAGAACTGGTTTTATACATGCCTGTCTGTGACAGTGTTTTGTTAGGCATTGTATTGTATGTAATTACAATATACAGGAAAAAACTTCACTGCCAGGCCATCCTTAAAAAGAAGTTTGTTTGCAGTTATATGATTGACTCATTCAAAAATTCCAGGACCCCAAACAATTTTTGTTTTTTTTTGAATAAGGAAAATTCTTGTTCTTTATTCCAGCTTTTCATTTTCCAAGTAAGCATATAATATGAACAAAAATGCCGACCAACCACCCACTGTTAAAAGATGGAGTCACATAACTGCAGACCAAATTTTTTTGTCGGGTGGGTAGGGGTAGGGAGCGGGACAAACCCGGCTTTTAGCATTTGGGTGAGTCAGATTGAGTTCCCATGTTTATTTAACTGATTAAACCTTCAAAAAATTGTGCCTTTTTTGCTCATAACTTTGTTTTCTCATGAATTCCCTTCCTCTCATTCTTGTCTGTTTTGCTAAATGGATCTTGCGAAGTCTACTGATTTCGTTATTTCAATAAACAACAGCAAAGGCATTCTTCACGTTTCTATGAGTTTCACGATGTTGTTGGGGGGAACTACTCCATCCTAATACGAACTTGATCACATTAAATTTCTACCTCTGGGTTAAAGTAATGTTATTGGCTTCACAATCTTCCTATCTAATCTCGTTCCCGAACATAAATTGGACAAAAAATAGTTCTGACGGAAAATTGGCTAGGATTTTTACTACAAAAGCATTAGATGTAAAATGTTTCGTTTGCATAATTCATGATCCCTAAAGGGGCCATACTCACATTTATGTCTTCATTTATGAAGATCTTCCATTCTTCCGTGTATTAAGTCCCGCATTTAATAAAATCTTTATTTGGTGGATTATTCTGTTTTTGGAGTTTGTTATCAATTTTATGAGACTTTCCTTTGAGACTTTTCATGAGATTTTTCTTGAATCTCAAGTACTTGGTATTTTATATCTTTATTGATGCTTAGTTAAGTTTATGAACAAGTGCTTTTGGTATTAAGTATTAAGGGTGCTAGTATGTTTAAAGGGACCTAACTCCAGATTGACTTGCAAAGACAGTGATGAAATAGAAGCACCATTGAATTCATACTTAATGTATATTTCTGCTGTGTTACAAATACTGTGGGTTTTTTATAACATTATGAAGAATATGTAATGTACAATAAAGGTATTTAAGTACTTGATTTTACTTTTTGTTTTACTTGCTAGGTTTTTTTAATGTTTACGCCAGTAAGATGTTTTTATTATACTTAAATAAAAAACAACAACAAAAAAATGAATTTAAAAAATGATGTTTTTTTGGCTCAAACTGAAGGGTTATGGCCCTTTATCACCCTTAGTGTGGGCCTCTGTGGTTGAGAGGGTTATGGTCTTTCATCACGCTTAGAGGGGCATCCATGGTCAAGGGGTTATGGCCCTTATTACACTTAGATAGGCCTCCATGGTCTAGGGGTTATGGCCGTTTTCACACTTAGAGGGGCCTCTGTGGTCAAGGAGTTATGTTCTCTGACTGTAGCCTCTCTCTGTTGTGAGTTCACATCTCACCTGGGATAAATTTCACATGTGAGGAAGCTGTCCAGCTAGCTTGTGGAAGGTCGGTGGTTCTACTTACCCCTGGGGGTCTTCATCCACTGTTAAAGGTGGAAAGTCACCAAATGACGCTGGCTGTTAGTGTGATGTTAAAGTCCAGTGAAAAATAAATTTCACCCATAGAGTTACCTCTCAAATAGTGGAAAGAATTCACTTTGTTAAAGAGGTTTCTTAATTTTTTTTAAATGTTTCTGCTTAAATCTAGTGAAGTCCCTTTAAACTGATTCACCCGTCCATTTCTTTCAAGTATTTTTGCTGTTCTTTATTCTTTTGGGTAGAAACAAACAACATTAGCTGTGACTTCTGTTTAACCACGATTAAATTAACTCCCGATTTTCACTGTAATTGAGTCAGAATGTGAAGAAATCCTGTAGTCATTACGTCTGTAATTTCCCATGAAATGAATTGAGTTTGTAAAATTTATAAATGTGAAACCATTTTCTGTATATTTACTCCTTTGAGTTAGAAATAAATACTTTGGCATCAAATTAAGTGGAATTCTTGGGGTATAAAATTATTTTACCACATTGTTTCTAATATATGTGTTTCATTTCACATGAGTGCTTTTTTGGCTCACAAATATTTGTAAATAAACTTTGTGCAGAATTCTCTGCCTTTTCCTTATTGTTACAAATACAAGCATTTGATTGGTTGTCAGGTAGTGTAGTCCAAAAAAGTTGACCAATGACAAGACTGCATTCTTGTTATTGGCATTGTGATTGGTCTACAGGTTTTCAAAGAAAGTGTTCAATAATTGTGATTGGTCTACAGGTTTTTAAGGATGGTGTTCAATACCTGCCCTCCAAATTTTGTTTTACACTTAACACTTATTTCAACAAGTTTCATATGGATTTAACAAAGGCCTTGAATTTGAGCATAATTAGGGACTTCTGGGCCCATTTTTGATAAACATATCTTGCCTAAAATAGCATTTTTTTTGCTATAGCCTAGCTACTTCCTGTTTGTAAACTACTGACCAACCGACCAACTGACCGTCCGTCTGACCAACCAACCAACCAACAACCAGGGTGATTCCAGTATGCCCGAAAACTTAGTGCGGATATAATACACTTCATTTGTTAGGGTATAACAAAAAATGTATGTTTCGTTCTGTGAATTTTATTTGGGATCTTTTGTCAGCTGTTAAAGGTAAATGTCTGAGATATATACAATTAGCAAGATTTTTACGTTTAAAATCTGCTGTCTTAGTTAAGGTATGTCTATGAATTGGGCCCTGTTCTCTACTGAGTTTTGTTTAATAGAAATATTACAGTATTGAGAATAAATACAAAATTTAAGTACAACTGTTTTTGCCAAAATTAAGATTAACATTGTCTGAAAAAATGATTTAAGTGTTAATTATTGCAAAACTGCACTAAAACAACTTGTTAGTTTATTTTCTGGAAAAGTAATGGATAGTTTTTATTTGAACAATTCACTAGTAATGAATAGTTGTAGTCATGCACTTGAAAACTCTTAATGACATTGCCAAAAGTGTGTGAATGTTTTTCATTCTATCTCACAAGTGTGAAGTGATTTGTGCTTGTGTGTGGGAAGAAATGAAATGTCACTGGGTCCACTTTTATGTAACAGGAATGTTGATTTTTCATTGTGAACAAATGGCTGTATACTTAATATGTATCAAATACAATTTTGCATTGTTTGTAAGACTTTCACTCAAGGATTTTGCTCAATTACATGTATTCTTTGCCCAAAGTTCATTTCTAATACCAGCATTTAGTTTGCTTTGTCTGATTGGTCAGTCAAAAAATCTCCTGTTTCTGATTGGTTGATCAATTAATTTTGTCATTTTGATTGGTTTGTCAAGTTATATTCATGATTCTGATTGGTGGATTACTTCTGTTTTTGATTCCTTGTCTTTTGAATGATGTTGTACTTGCAGATTTTGATATATTTTGCATGCTAATTTTATTTGTTGTTGTTTTTGCTGTTGTTGCTGCTGTTGTTTGTTGTTGTTGCTGTTGTTGCTGCTGCTGTTGTTGTTGTAGTAGTATCTTAAAACATGTGTGTAATGTATTTTGATGTTTGCAGAGATCCACAGGAAAGGCTGGGATAACCCAACTGTGAACCCTCTATAAATAAAGTCTTCTTTCTTGTTCTGATTGGCTGACCTAGTTATTTTCATTTTTTTAATCATTCTCAATGCTAAGACGTCTGCATACTTTTGAATTAAACATATGCTTCTTTCCAAAGGCAGTAGGAACGTGCTGTGCTTGTTATGAAGTTATTTTCTTATCATGTGAGATCTCTTCTGTGATTCTGATTGGTTGGTCAATTTATATTCCTGACTCTGATTGGTTGAACTAGATTTTTTGCATGATTCTGATTGGATGAACCATTTATTATCTTGATTCTGATTGGTTTGTCTATTAATTCTTATACATGTAATTTGGATTTAATTCCTATCTTAGGAGAGAGTCATAAGCTCAATTTAAACAATTACATCAGTTTTTGCAACCCCAGTTAGATGCTAAAATATCTCAGATCTGTACAAAAGCTATTAAATTAAAATGTAATATGATACATACCGACACTACATTGTATTTGAAGATAACTGATTTTCAGCTGTGGATAATTTTTCAAACATCTTGCCTCTTATTTTGTTCAGAAGGTGTTAATTAATTTCCGTTTATTTTCTCGAATTATCGTATTGTCAAAATTGAGTGCAGTATTGAAACAGACGGCAACGTTCAGTTGCACAAATATTAATAAATGATTAGGACAAACATCTTGCACTAGGTAAACAAAAATATTTTGATTGACTTAAAAAATGTAGAAACAGAGCCAACTTTGTTGTTAGACAGACAGCTGACATAACACAGACAAGATGTCATAAAAACTTGATCGGAATAGAATTTTCCAGATAGACATTTTTTGTGTACCAAACACATGGTTAAAAGTTTTCCGGAATTTTTCAGAACCTCTGGTTTTTCCCAGGTCCGGACCCTACTGGTTTTTATTGTATCTGCAGCACCGAGGTTAAGATTTCCATTTTTTTTTGAAAATTTTCTACTTTTACCCATGCATACATCTGAATGATATATTTTTGAGAGCTGAATTATTCATTTTACATTTTTTGTCCCTTCTTTTTTTAATGTATATTTTTATAATAAAATTATTTCTGTTGAATTAACTTTCAATTATACTGTAAGCCATCATTTATTTACAGTGAAACCTCGATTTTGAGACCTCATTAAGACCTGGAAAAACAGTCATAGTAATGAGATGGTCCCATTATCGGGTTGAATTGTGGGGTTAGAGTTATTGAAATCTGGTCCGATAATAAGTGGTCGTTATAATAAGTTGGTCATTATATTGAGATGGTTGTTATGTAAGATTTTACTGTATTTTATTCTATGCCAAAGAAATAATGCCCCAAAAATAGGGTAGAATGTTTTCAATGTAATTGGAGGCAGAAAATAAAATTCCGGATGCAGGGCTGGAACTCCTGACCTTCTGCTTGCAAGTCAGCTGCTCTATCAACTGAGCTAATTGGGCAGACAGGCATACAAACTACTGCAAACACATATTTCATATATACAACACTGTTACATTAAATTTAGGTTTGTCAGTTTGGAGGAAGTGATCATATGAAATTAAAAATATTGGCAACAAAAAAATTGACTGAGACCCAAAAAAGTCTAGGGTTGGCAGAATAAAACAAGTCGGTCAGGTTTTCAGAAACCAGAAATTTTCTAGTACCTTTTTCGCCTTTATTTCGAATAACCTTAAAAATTTATTATTGTTTTACCCTCAGATGATTGTGATATGGCACTGTGATGTATCTCCACCACCGTCACATAGATGGCCTGCTGACCTAGGTGTACCCGTACTAGTTAAAACAAGAAATATCAAGGTAGGTAACTCTTCAAGTTCCATTTCAAGTAGAGTTGTTTCCCCTGAAAGTTATTTATAATATTTTAGGAGATATTTCCTCTTTGAAGATTTAAATTTGTATCCCCCCCCCTCTTGGCATCTACTGATGCTGGTATTGTCAAGCATACCACTTGAGGTATATGCATTTATTGAATACAGCATCTTGTCTTACATTATTTTTAGTTTGATTATATAACATGTCAGCTACCTCCCTTAGGTTCGTTTCTAGTTACTTGCCCAAAAACTATTGGTCGGTAGGTTTGGTTTTTTTTAACATATTTTTATTTCTGTAATTTCTTCTCTGAACTCGGTTTATTCTTGTTCTGCCGCCATGGTTTATGAGCATAGAATTCAATTGACATTTTTCTTGTTGGTAAAGTAATGGTTTCTTGTTACCATGACGATATTATCTTTTTCAGACGATAAGCTCTAGATTTTACCCTTATCAAGAAATAGAGACGGACGCAGTGTTTAGCTTTGATGAAGATTCCCTGCTTACTACAGATGAGGTATTTAGTTTCTTTTTGTTTGTGGTTCAATGTCGCACTAACAGTCAAGGTCATTTGGCAACTTTTCCAGCTTTAACGGTGGAGGAAAACTCCAGGTGTAGAACCAATGTCCTTTCTTAAGCTAACTGGATGTCTCCCTCTAATGTGAAATTTTGGATTTGAATGCGCAGTAGTTAGGGACTTGTGATAACTATTCAGAGACCATAATTACTCAACTACAGAGACTCCTTTATGTATGGTTGATAAAATAGTTAGGAGACCAGTCTGTTCATTGCAGCTTTGTCATTGGTCAGTTTTGTGATTGACACAGAAACAGCCAGTCACAAGTTTCAGCATTCGGACTGGTCTCACAGCAGATGTTGAGTGATAGATAATAAAATTTCTTGATTCAGCCAAAATTTTCTGCTTTGGGGTGGCAAAAAGTCATTTTGTTCATGAATATTTTCAACTTTAAAGTTTTACTAAAGTCTTACAATTGAAATTTTGCATCCTGTTCGTCTATATTTTAATTAAAACTATGTTTTGTTTACAATTGAAATTCTGCACTTCAATTAATCATGATGGATTGTAAGTGTAGTACATCAGAGTGGCATGTTTGTTTAATTTGAAATCACTTTATCTTTACTTGTAGATTGATTTTGCTTTGAGCGTGTGGCGTGAGTTTCCTCAGAGGATTGTGGGATATCCGGCACGATCTCATCACTGGGATGATGCTAAAAATAGATGGAGCTACTCTTCAAGATGGAGTAATGAATATTCCATCGTGCTCACAGGAGCTGCTGTGTATCATAGGTAAGATAGACTATGCAATTTGTCCAGACCCTGTGAAATAGTTGGAATAAAAAATAGTTACCAGATTAACTAGTCATAGACTATGCTAATGTATGGCAAAAGTGCCTTTCTTTATTCAGTCTGAAATGATTGACTGACAGTTCTTATGTTAACTGCTGGTTGCCATTGTTACCAATTCAAATGCTACCTGATGATTGCTTTGTTCAGTGACAGAACTTATGCAGTTTTGTTTGTTTGTTTGTTTTTGTCGGTCATTCTAAAGAATGAAGTCTTTGTACCCCTTTACATGGGCTGAATAATTCATGTAATCAAGTGATTAGAGAAGTCCAGATCAGAGAGGTCTGGTTTTGAGAGTTTCCGCTGTAATAGGATTATTTTATTTCTGAACGTACTATTTTACACCATGAATTGGTGAAATCGTAAGCCACTAGAAATAAAATGAAACATCAAAATATTTATGGTCTCAGCAATTTCTGTGAAAGTCTTTCTGTCTCTGCATTAACCCAAAGTTTGATTGTCTTCAAAATTTTAGACAACAATCTTGTCCCAAACTGGTTGTAACTGCTGATTTATGATTTTCCATAGCAACGAGAGTTCAATTGACAAAACCGTTTCAGTTTGTCATTTATGTTTGGCTCCGAATTAATGAATTATTTTTCCCAGATTTTGAGATAAAATGAACAAGCTGTTACTTGAATTCTTTTTTTTTTTCGTTAATTTTTTTTTTATTTGTCATATACATGGGTGTGTGTTGGTCATTTGGGCTCTCTTACATTTTAGGGGAATGGGATCAGGGCCCTTAGAAGGGGTAATTTTCACAGCTTTGTTGAAGAAAGTGGGAATAAGTGTGTTGTCTAGTCACAATTTAAGCACTACAGACATTCGGCTGATTTAGAGTTGCGCAAAATGTTTATTTACTCTACCAGAATATATGCAACTTATTGTTATCTTTACATAGCTTTTTCTATATATGTGAGAAGAATATTTTTTTCTAGATTCATGTTTTTTCTCTTAGTTAGTAGTATTTTCTTCATTTTGGGAAAAAACATGTTTTTTTTTCGGGGGAATGGGCCGTCTTAAGTATTTCTAGTAAATTAACTAAGCTTGTTTTTTTGCTTAACTTTTGATCAATCAGTATATCTACATATTGTTTTGATGCTTGAACAGTGGTTGATTGAACAGTTTCACCAATGCTTTAGAACACCTGTGAATTGCAGCCACTTGTAAAGAGACCACCTTGCTGTGAAGACCAGTCGTCTAAATTGCAATTACATGCATTTGAAATGTTTTTTAACCCCCACATAAAGACCACCTCCTGTAATGTCCACCTTTCCTTGTCCATAAGTTGATCTTTATACACAGGTTTGGCTGTACTTCTTTGTGTGGTTTGCCAAACATCTACTGCGCTAAAAACAATGTGGACTAATGTAATAATGTTTATCTTTGCCTCTGGGTAGATTTCATATGTGTGAACACAGTACATCATAAGATAGAGATATTTTTTACACTGTGCTGTGTGCTTATGTATTCTGATGAAAACTCTGGCTGAAAGTCAGTGACATATTAATTTATACATGCAGTATATTTCCTAATTAATGCCCCTACCATATTATTAGCACTGGACTCTTGAGAACCCCTCCTCTTGAAGAATCGTGATTCATCATTAGATACTTAAATAATTTTTCAAATTATATCATGAGTATCTTCAAGGAACAGCAACATGTCAGATAAGTAAAAATCAATAGAATTATCAATTTTACACACTTCAGGGGCATTTATTAGGATGTAAACAGTTGCTTTACCCGATTTTTCTTGTTTGTTATACAGAAAAACTTTGAAACTGAGACAAGCTTTGGACTGGAAATATTGGTCGTAATAATGAGGTGGTCTCATAATCAGTTTGAATTATAGGGGACTTTATGAAAGACAGTCTGATAATAAGTGGTCATTATAATAAGGTGGTTGTAATATTTAGGTGGTCGCTAAATGAGGTTTTACTGTATGATGATTTTTTTCTTTTTTCCCAGGTATTATAACTATTTGTATACAAATGGTCTAAGTTCTTCTCTCACGAGGACAGTCGACGAATCTCAGAACTGCGAGGACATTCTAATGAACTTTCTCGTTAGTCATGTGACCAAGCTTCCACCAATCAAAGTGACCCACAGAAAACAGTACCGTGAATCATTGTTGCCAAACAATTCGAAAAACTCGCAATGGTTGGACTCGTTCCATTTTGCGCAGCGTCAGATTTGTGTCGATTCATTTGCCAATATTTTTGGATATATGCCTTTGGTACGCTCAAAAATGCGAATGGACCCAATCCTGTTTAAAGATCCAGTGTCGAACTTAAGAAAGAAATATCGGCAGATAGAGGTTGTAAACTCATGAGGCTTTGTATGTTGAGTGTGAAAACAATGTATATGATGAAATATGAGGTATCTTTGAGCTGAGGTATTGGTGCACTGAGATTTCGGTGATCCAAATATTTTATTGATGTGGATGTGTTATTTTTTACTAGCAACAAGAAATCAAAAACATGTACAGACCAATTCAATTCATGGTGCTTTTCATGTAAATGCATCAAGTGTTTGCTGTGATGTTTTATATCAAACATTGTGACTTTGTACATAGACATTATGATACTAGTACCAATACATCTTGTATGACAAATATTACCCTCTTGTTGTAGTAAAATTGAGGGTCCACTCCGGTACCATGTTTTGTTTGAAAGGTCAGTTCTGTTAAGTGAATTAGGGATTTTAAGGGCTGGATCTGCACCACTATTAAGGGGCTTTTAGGACTGGTTCTGCACTGTGAAGACTGGTTCTGCTCTTTGAAGACTGGTTCTGCACTGTGAAGACTGGTTCTGCTCTTTGAAGACTGGTTCTGCACTGTGACGACTGGTTCTGCACTGTGAAGACTGGTTCCTCTCTTTGAAGACTGGTTCTGCACTGTGAAGACTGGTTCTGCTCTTTGAAGACTGGTTCTGCACTGTGAAGACTGGTTCTGCATGGTGAAGACTGGTTCTGCATGGTGAAAACTGGTTCTACTCTGTGAAGACTGGTTCTGCACTGTGAAGACTGGTTCTGCTTGGTGAAGACTGGTTCTGCACTGGGAAGACTGGTTCTGCATGGTGAAGACTGCTTCTGCTCAGTGAAAACTGGTTCTCTACTGCAAATTAAGGAGTTTCTAGGGTCAGTTTGGTAATGCTAATTAGAGGTATAAAACAGTTAGTTCTTAACAGGGATTGAACAAATGTTATGTCATCATTTATTTTATTTTCAAGGACTTTTTACATCAGGTTCTTTACAATTGATTATGATTATGCAAACATACCAACGTTTTTGCTGGTATATATATTAAATTGTTATTATTCATGTCGACCCAGTAAACCTTACGATGTGCTTTTACTCCGAATTGTGTGTATCAAAGTTGCAGGTGACTTATAAAAAGGTCTATGAAAAGGTCATTTAAGAGCAACAAGTCATCATTATGGGCAAAAAGATTGTTAAAAGTTCTTGCTAAAAGGTTACATGGAAGATAAAATTTTTCCTCATGTATTTTTTTGTTATAATGGTACCCTACATTTTTAATAGTATTATATCCGTTCATGATAAAAATGCCTTTCTATGTTAAATACCATTTCTTTATTCATAATTTCGTTCTTCTCAAGTATGACCTGAAGGCAACATTATCAACATATTGAATATATTTTATTCAAATTATGTAAAAAATTAAAACATTTGAAAAAAGGGGATGTCCAAAAAGTAACTACTCTGTAATGAGTATTTTACCACATACTTTTTATACATTCTTAGCAACATTATTTCCAAAGTTTTGTTCTAAGTTTTGTGACATTTTACCAAATAATTACAGATTTCATTGCATGAGATCAATACTTGATTACATTTCACTAATTTTGCTTACTAGTATTTTCTCTCATAAGTTCAGCTGCCAGTGTTTGAATATTGTATTAGTGGGAATTGGATGCAAAATTATTATAACTTTATATTGGTTGAATAATTAGTAGTGATGTATTTTTGCGCTAAATCTTAAATGCAAGGAGACGGGTTTCACTGGAAAATTCATCTAAGCTTATTAGTAAATTCTTTTTGTTAAGGCACGAAGAAACTAGTTCTGTTTAGCGTTAGTTGACCAAAAAAATTGGGTAGGTAGGTCGAAAAGCTTTACTTTTTTCTAAACATAGCTTTTGTAAGAATACGAGATACAATTCAACCCTAATTATCTTGTACTTTGGATTTTGCTGTTAAAAAATTTAGGATCATTGTCAAATTGTTTGTTTCCAAAAAAATTTATTTAATTAGCTTTAACATTGAACAGTTTGGTGGTTTTACATAATACAGTGCAACCTCTCCAAAGGAAACCCTTTGGGAGATTATGTTGTTGTTGAAAAGTTGCCGTTTTAGAGAGGTTAAATTAATAATCAAATCGTACAGTGGGGAAAAAGTATGTTGTTGTTGAAGGGAGACTGTTGCTCAAGAGAGGGCAGGCTCTGGAGGGGTTGCACTGTAGCGTATGATGTGTATATATGCTTATTTATTTACATTGCTATTTGATTCTTGTTTTAGGCGTTGATATGTATACATTAAAGATGGATGAAATTAAAAATGTTGTCTTGGTAACACTTTCAGTTGCTAGGTCAGATTCAGTGTTGCTTGGCAACATTGTTACTACATGTACTAACCTAAATATGTCTGTATGTTCCTTGTATTTTCTGATACGGCATTATATTTACTATTTTAAATCAATTTCAGACTTGTGTTAGAGCCTTTGATTAGAAAGCAGAGATTTTAGGCCAGTCTCAGAATGCCACGCTGCTTTGTCATTGGTCAATTCAAATATTGTGCTCAGAACCAACCAATCAGAAGCATGGATTTTGAAACTTAGTCTTTTAACTCTGCCTTTTAACCTCTGACCCTCAAGTGTATTTTATGTATATTTGTTATTCTATGTAACAATGTCTTTTGATATATATATTTTACAGAATGTATTTTTCAGCCTAAAAGGCCAGTTTTATGTGAGTCAGCCAGTCATGTGTGTGATTTTGGTATTTAATTTGTAAATATATGGATATCTTACGTAAAAACAGACATTGATTAAATTTGTATGTGTGAGTGAAATATGTATTATGTATATTCAATGAATTATATGATTAGTGAATGTGTATTGTTAGAAAGGTTTTTTTTGTGTTTTAAGTACTTGTAATTCTGTGTTTTTGTATGCATGCATATCAAGAATGATAAAAACAAAGTCCATTAGGCCATCGTTAAAAAAAGGCTAGTTTGCAGATGCATGACATCAACCAATACTTTTTATAATGATTTTGATAAAAATTTTCTTTATTCTTTGATTTATCGTTTTTGTTTCCTGGACAAAAGCGTATTATGTTGCCAAAGCAATACCTATACACCTACCGCTATTAAGTTTGGGTTGTGTGACTGCAAACCAATGTTTTTTGTAAAATGGCCTTAAAAGTCTTATGTAAAAATATTATTGAACTTCCATAGTGTTAATTATAATGACAATAAATATATATCATTGCTTTCATATTTGTATAAAGCTAAACTCATTATTCATAAATACGGTATAACCCCTGAAAACCAAAGTCCCGGAAAACTGGATTTCTCTGAAAATCACATGATTTTTCATGTCCTGTTTTTCACTACTACAATTACATGGTTCTCTGAAAACCAGAATTCTCAGAAAATCAGACTTGGCCCAGTCCAGAAGGGGCCCAGATTTACGGAGTTATGATTGTCGGATAATTTTTTCAAGTCCTATTTTTTTCTTCCTTATAATCAATAGTTCTCTGAAAACCAGAATTTATAGAAATCGGTATTTTGGCTCGGTCCAGAAGGGGTTCAGTTTCCTGGGGTTATACTGTACATTTATATGTGGCGCTTATTAAGAACTATCATATACATTGCATTAATATTATTGACCACGTATTTCATGGTTGTTTTTTTTCCCCTTGAGTCTGAGTATTCAGTATTCTATGCCAAAAAAAAACCGTTTAAAATTAATTTATTTTGCTTTAAATTTTGTTGTATTTTTTTATAATTTTGATGTTTTACAGTCGCTAGTACTTGTTTGATGCAGTTGTCATGACAATGAAATTAGGTATTTAATCTGGAAACTTTTCAACTTACTACTCCGATATTCTTTAATATTATGTAACTAGAATTTTATAAATCTTGCTGCTTGTTTGCTTTTAAGAAATCACATTTAACTGATTTAGAAAAGTTAAGATTCTACAATGATTTATGTTTAATATTATCTAGAAATGCTGTGAAGCCTATGATATTGATAGTTATTTTATTTAATAAAATACTGATGAAAAAAAGTGGTGCGTTAAATTGTAAGCCACATATTGTACTTAGGCCACTGTTTTTTTATTTTCTGTTTCTCAGAATTTTGTCTTGAAAAAAAATGAAACAACCATGGGGGGCAGCCATTTTGTGCATGAAAATAACTAGACGTGAGAATCAATATACAAGGGAAGTAACCTACTAAAAAAATTTAAAAAATAAAATTGCAATGTGTTTATGAATTAAACGTTTATTTTGGGGAAGAAACTAGTCAGGTTAATTAAAATTTACTACAAATTATGAGCACTTAACAATATCCGAAAAAGATAGCTTTAAATCATTTTGTTCTTTCTTTTTGGGTTTTGTCAAAAAATTCTGTTGATGGGTATGAGGAACAAAAAATCAACAATTAGGAGTCTTTTAACCAAAAATTGACCAAATCAATTTTGTTATCTACCAAAATCTTCGCATTTCTAAATCAATGATGTGTAAATCTCACACTTTTCAACTGTCTTTTGCTGCTTTTGTTCTATTTTTGCTTCAATTTACATTTAATTTGAACTTTATTCATATAAAATCATTTTGGTAAAAGAGACACTCGAAATTTCTTTGTTGCTAGATAGAAATTACCAAATATTCCAATATAAAAGTCCTGAAGTGGTACATTTCACTCTTTTTTTTTCTTAGTATTACAAGTTATTGCTTTTGTAGTCTTTCAATTCATGTGGTACAATTTGAAGAATAATCTATAACAAATGTTTATTTAGAGTCATTACTTTTTTTCAAAATGGGTGGGGTTTGATAATTAGGGGAGGGACGTTTATTAGGGGAGGAGCGTTGATAAGGGGTGTGGTTAATAAAGTGACATTAATTCTATAAGGGGCATTTACTACGGAATATTTGGTATACAAAACTTTTTTTAATAAAAATTATTTTGAAATGCGTTGTTTTATTCCATTTTTCACATTTCACTGTATATCATCATGATTCGTGTCGATTGTTTAATGAATTGTGTAAAATTTCTACATTTTGGCCTTACACTGGGAGGCCCTCTCTACAGCAACTCCCTGCTTGTAATGGGCCATTTTTTATGGAGAGGTGATTTTTGTTTTGAGATTTTTAGCTAAGAGAACACTCAAGAAAATGTGGACTGTTGTAAAATTTGGGTTGTTGTAGAGGTGCAGATATAGAGAGGTTTTTGTAAGAAGTTGTTCCTTAAGAGAGGGTTGTCACAAAAAAGAGGGTTGTATCAGATGGTAGGCACTGTATTTGTGAACTTTTGAAAGTTTTTGAAGTGCCTTTATGTAACATGTTTTTCAAAAAAATGTTTTCATTTTGAATTCAAGAATACTATATTGACTTTTTTGTAAGCATCATATATAGCTTTATTCAAATATACAAAATTTCTCAGCCCGCCGTTTCTATAAAATCCAAATAGCTGTCATCATTTCTAGATCAGCCTGTGAGCAGCCTTTTTTGTTTGATTTAAGCTTTTTTTAAAAAAAAGTTTTATAGTCAAGTTATTAAATAAATATGAATACAATTTTCATGGTTGGTGTTGAAAATCATATCAGGCTAGCTTGTATGGTAGGCGACTGTACACGACAAGCATTGAATCCAAGGTCAATGTTCTCTTTACAAGTTGTTCCTCTATTGTATCGTGAATATGTTCGATCTTGCGAGGTTGCAAAAGAATGGTTTTGTAATACCTTGATATAACTTTGATATAGTCTTGTTGAATGTAATGATGGGGTGTAATTTTTCTGTTATCCCTAAGGAGTTGATGATTTAGGGTCATATTTGTGAAACACGCAAGGAAATCTATGGGGATATATATCAGGGGGGCGGGGATAGGCCCATTCCATTCAAATGCTTGTAAAACAAATGTTGATGCATATCAATCGCTAGTAGAATAACCAGAACATGTTCGGTCCAATTATTCTCTATTTAGAACATATTCTGAGCCTTGATCAAAATCTCCCTTCTTTTCAGCAACCAAGCACACCCCTTTGATTGGCAGATGAAAGACTGTACTTGATTTTATATTCAATGAAAATGATTGAAATCTACAGTAAACAATTCTAAGTCAAGAATGTTTTGTCTTAACAACAGTTCACTTATTTTATGATGGTATCTCAACAACATTTCACCTTTGTACAACCCTGTACCCCACACACCCTACCCACCTGCAAAATTTTCATTGAATGTCAAATAATGATACTTTGCAAACTGCTTGGATTTAATGAAAATTAAGTTTTCATTTTGAAAATTACAATCAAGATTATGTGAAAATATTTAATTGATTGAAAAATTAGTATAAGTGGGAATTTACACGAATTTAGTTATCCATACAGAGGTATTTCTTAAGTTTGATCTAGATTTTAAACTGTCTTAGATTGAAAACCAACTCACATAGCTCTATGGGTAGAGCATTTAGTTAGATAAAAGATATATAAGAATCATGTTTTTTGTCAAATCCAGTAATGTCCCTTGATCTTAAGATTGTTGAGATCTCAAAAGAATCTCATGAATTTTTTTCATAAATTTGTGTCAAATGAGATCAATCAAATGTCTCAGCTGTTTCCAAAAGAATTGAGTAAACAAACAACTAATTGTGTGTTCATAAAAGTTAAAAACTGATGAATTTAATTGTGTACACATTTTTATGCTTAAATATGGAGGTGGGTGGGGTAATATCTACTTCTTGAACATAGAGAATTTCATTTGGCCTAAATTTGAAAATAATTATTGTTTCGGTGAAATCCCTAGCTGGATTAGAAGTTGAAAAAAAGAGAGATCAAGCTCCTTGCTCAAAATGTTCAATTTCTTTCAATGAAAGTATTAACTTCTTACATTTTATGATTGTGCGAGCCAATTACTGAACACAATGTGGTTTTGAATTAGTACAAAAATGAACATTTAAAATGAAATTTTCTAGTAAAAATGAGATTTGAGTTCGGAGGACGATCTTAAGTTTTTTTCACATTTAATAGTTTGTGTACATTGTGTATGACATATTGTGTAAAATTATATATTATGTTACTATGGATACTGATTACTGAAAGACAAAAAAATTATGTTACAAAAATGTAAAAAAAAAAATGCTTTTTGTACTCAGAAATGTGTTTACGAAAAATGTTCTGTATTGATTTTTGTACATGAATTTATGCTAAATGCTGCAGAGTTGTTATAATATGATCAAATAAAGCAGTTACATACAAAAATTTGTCTTTTTTTCATAGGGGTTTACAGTCATACCAACTGCCAGGGTCATTTAGCAACTTTCCAGCTGAAAAAAAAACTTGGCAGCTTCTATATGTGTGAAGTATTTCTGGTCCCAGGTTGAATTTGAACTCGTTGCAGTGAGGGGCTGGAGATTACTAGTCAGAGACTATAACCATTGGGCCATGGAGGTCCCAAAAAATAGATACATACCAATAATATTTTTTTTTTCATTTTGTACTTCCAAAACATAGCTTAATAAATATAACAAAAATAAAGTTTTCAAGAGATAAATGGTAACAATTATTGTACAACACCTCTCATCTCATCCAAACTATCGGAAAAGTCCAGGTTATATGTTTGTATTGAACCATATATATTTTTATACCAAAACATACAAATCATTTTACAAAATATATGGAATATAAATTAGAACCAAACAAATTTTTCATGATTTCTGAGTTTCTACTCCATTAAAAGATTTTTTTTCAAGTTGAACCTAAAGAACTGAAAAATACTCCCAAGTTAAAAATCTGAGGAAAAGTTGAATTGAGATTCAAGTTTAAATCCTGAGAACAGCACATTGTACACCCTGTACTTCCTTGTACAAGTCAACATGTAAGAGAGAACCCTCTTTCCTTCCCTTACCTGGCTTGAACTATACAGTAAAACCTTAATAATAAGGCCACCTTCAGGACCCGAAAAATCAGTCGTAATAATGAGGTGTTCTCATTATCAAGTTGAATTATTGGTGATTTACTGAAAGCAAGTCCAAAAATAAGTAGTCGTTATAACAAGTTGTTGTTATATTGAGGTGGTTGCTATTTGAAGTTTTACTGAATACGTTTCATTATGTTTTGAGTTCTTGTACATCAAGATGAGCCTCTGAGGTTCCTTTCTTGGCTATAAGTGCTGCCACCAACTTGGTCAAAAATATTACCAAGGCCACAGGAAAAGTATCAAGAAGTTGTCTTGACAACTTTTTTTTTTGTTCTTTCATGTCACGTGACCACTTGAAGTCTTGGTTCAAGTGCTGGTGGGTTAAACATCTGTTTTTCAAGATCGGAATATTCTTGAATTATTGAATTTAATGATTCTAAACTCTGTGCAAAATCTGACATTTCCATACCATCTACATGCGTATAGTGATGTATATGAGCCTGTAATGTAAAATAAACTGACATACAAACGGTCAAGACTGAATTAATCATCACAAGCAAATTAATGTCACCATAGAAACAGAGATAATAAATTTACTAACATTACAGACCATATTAACCTGAGAATAAAGACCAATTCTGGGTTGTGATAGCACAAACACCTCAGGGGAGGAAAATACCCCTCTCATCTAGCAATAGCATAATTTTCGAGCAGATCTGACTGGTTCTGAACACTTGTAAATATAAAGAACCTAAAGTGAGGAAACTCTCTAAAAGGAGAAAAAAATTACACCACTAGGTCAATAATGCATTAAAGCTGTATCTTTTCTCATCATCTGGTGCCCTTTGTCCACAGGTTTGTGAGTAAAGTATAGTGCATCAGTAAAAAATTTAGAGAACTTCGCTCTTGAATACATAAGTCTGGTGCACAATTTGGCAAACTCAGACTATATGCAACCCTTAATTAGCGTACATATACCACATTTATGTCTTCCAGAGGATGCTGAATTTTAGTGCAGTCTTTAAAATACTTTGACATAAATTTTTCACATATGATACGAAAACAACTATTTAACCAATGCAGAATGTAATCATTTCATCCAACTTGTACAATTTTAGTATAGGAAATGCTGAAGTGCAATAACTCTTCATGACGTAACATCTCCCAGAAAGAATCCTTAACATAACACCACCAAAGAAAAATTTCATCTCTTAGGAAGAATCTATGACATTACATCTCCTACGAAGAATCTATGACATTACATATCTTAGGAAGAATCTATGACATTACATCTCCTACGAAGAATCTATGACATTACATATCTTAGGAAAAATCTATGACATTACATATCTTAGTAAGAATCTATGACATTACATATCTTAGGAAGAATCTATGACATTACATACCGTAGGAAAAATCTATGACATTACATCTCTTAGGAAAAATCTAAGACATTACATCTCTTAGGAAAAATCTATGACATTACATCTCTTAGGAAAAATCTATGACATTACATCTCCTACGAAGAATCTATGACATTACATCTCTTAGGAAAAATCTATGACATTACATATCTTAGGAAGAATCTATGACATTACATCTCCTACGAAGAATCTATGATATTACATCTCCTAGGAAGAATCTATGATATTACATATCGTAGGAAGAGTCCTTGACATTACATCTCCAACGAAGAATCTATGACATTACATCTCCTACGAAGAATCTATGATATTACATATCTTAGGAAGAATCTATGACATTACATTTCTTAGGAAGAGTCTATGACATTACATCTCCTAGGAAGAATCTATGACATTACATCTCTTAGGAAGAATCTATGACATTACATTTCTTAGGAAGAGTCTATGACATTACATTTCTTAGGAAGAGTCTATGACATTACATTTCTTAGGAAGAGTCTATGACATTACATCTCCTAGGAAGAATCTATGACATTACATCTCTAAGGCAGTATATATGACAATACATACTCGGAGAAGAATCAAGAACATATTGACATAGGAAAAATCTATAACTATGTCATCTAGAAAGAATCTATGACATAATGCCTCCTATAAACCAGCATGCAAGTTTTAAACCACACAGAATATTGATGCAAAGTTTATGCAATCTTGCAAAGTTGTTTGACAATACCCATGAAAGCTGATGCAAACATCAGGCAAAAAAAAATTCAGATGTTTTCAGGAAGATTTTGTTAGGGAGAAAAAATTCTGCAAGATATCACGCTATCCATTATATTACGATAAACATTAATTGCATTTTGTAATCAAAACAGCTTTCATTGAGCACATTAAGCTTCATGCTGCAGGTGCAACTTGTATTGATTTCCTGCAGTACGACACAAACAAATAAACTTTACAGACGCACTACATAATAAAGGTATGGAGAAAACCACATGTCCTGAGACGAAAAAAAGTTTCTGATTTCCGCTAACCCAAACAACCTTGTTTTTTATTCCGCTGGCCCTGAAATTGTTTTCAGTCCCAGTAAAATCTTTTCTTGCCGATATATTCATTTTCAGAAGAAATATATTGGAAACTAGGTATTTGTATTTTGGTCTAATCTCAAAAAACCTAACCAAAAATAAGTGCAGCTGTCAACCACAGGGAAACCTTGATATTATGACTACCTTTGGAACCAAAGAAAATAGTCTAAATATTGAGATATTTTCATTCTCCCGTCAAAACATTGAGAAAATATGATCAACTAGTGTGAAAATTAACCATCATAATAACGACATGGTCTTAATATTTGAAGTGGTTGCAAAGTAAGGTTTTACTGTACATAGGAAGATATCCATCCACTGATAAGCCAGAGCGCAAAACAATTAAAAACCAATTTATTATGTGTAATCTGCAGAATTGGAAAGCCATGTAATTCACATTTAGGCAGACAAAATTATGAACTTAAACTGGAGCAATACTGCAGTCAAAACCAGACTAAAAAGTTCAAACTGGGTCAAAAGGTTAGCAATAAGCAGACCAAAAAAAGGTCAGTCAAAACCAGACTAAAAAGTTCAAACTTGGTCAAAAGGTCAGCAATAAGCAAAACAAAAAAGGTCAGTCAAAACCAGGCTAAAAGGTCAGTCAACACCAGGCCAAGGTCATCCAAAACAAATGTCAAAGGTCAGTCAAGAAAAAGGATCAAAGGTCAGTCAAAACAAAGGTCAAAGGTCATTTAAAATCAGGCCAAAAAGGTCAGTAAAAAATAGTCTGTTATGAAAAGACAAAATCATCAGACAGAACAAGACAAATGGTAGGCTGAAACAGTCAAAAAGGGTCAGTGAAAACCAGTCAAAGGATCAGCCATCAGCATCAGAACAAACAGACTAGACCTATCACTGAATTGTGATTAAATGCCCCCATAAAATAGGAACAGAGCGTGTGACTGATCAACCAACCAACTACCAAGTTGATTCCAGTATACCCTTGGAAACTTTGTAATAATGAGATAAGGTCAGTCAAAACCAGTAAAATGGTCAGGCTGCCTGAACAAGAAAAAAACTGAAAAAAGTTTTTACAATTGATGAAACATTTAGCCCAAAATGGATCAAACAGTGTACCAAAGTACCTGAAATACAAGTGAGCTAAACTGAACAACTTTTGTAATACCTTTCTTTTGTAAAGTTTAACAAATCTATCTTTCAATTCTGTGAAGTTGTTATGTATGCATGTATTATTAGCTAGCGTGAGTAATGAGTAAGACTGCCCAACGGGAGGTACAGAACATAGGCCAGTCTTCCAACCCTCAGTGTTCCAATGTATGAACTTAAGATTTGGCTTCAATCTGAAATGAATTGAAAAAGAAATGAAAGTAGGTTTAGGGTATGATAATACCACTTAAATCAATATATCTGCTATAAAAACTGAAGGTGGATTCTATGTTTTTTTATCCCATATCAATGGTACAGTAAAACACAGTTATAGTGAACCCAGACACGGAGAAGAATTCGATCCAGTCAACATCCCCTCTAATTTCATTGTAATGGACATAGAGAAATATCTGCACTGTACACAATTTTGGTCACTTACAAAAAATAACAGACTGTACACAATTTTGATCACTTACAAAAAATAACTGACTGTACGCAATTTTGGTCACTTACAAAAAATAACTGACTGTACACAATTTTGATCACTTACAAAAAATAACTGACTGTACACAATTTTGGTCACTTACAAAAAATAACTCCAATAAATCATAAATTAATTATACCTTTCAATATTTCTTCTTACATCAGAAACTTCCACATTCCCTCTAACCATTAGGGCACAAGCCAGGTATAGACTGTGCTTTGGGTCAGTCTTCAATAATTGATAATCCTTAGAGAAGGCGTCAGAAAACATTTGGTCCAGTCTGCAAAACAATATATCATCTACAGTTGAACCTGAGCAAACATCCACTTTTATATTATTATTTGACCACAATTGTATAGCACTTTCATATATTACTATTTACAGTGCAACCTCTCCAGAGCGGCCTTCTCTAGAGCAACAGCCTCCCTCCAACAACAGCCTGAAATTTCCCACTGTACCATTTATCTTTTAATTTTACCTCTCTAAAGCAACAACCTCTCAACAACAACATAATTTTGCTTCTGCCAAAGGGTGTCGCTTTGGAGAGATTGCCTTTATTTATATTTATATGTATTTTAATTGTATTAATATATGGGTTCAAAACTTCAAAAAACCCACCTTCTTGGAGGCAAAGAGACATCAGCTAATGTATACAAAGGTGATTGACTAGATACGAGGTAATGTAACCGTGGAAACGGTACAAGATTCATTGTAATCTCGTTTAAATCAACATTGAGTGATCCTTCAAATCTTGCCGAACTAAAATGTAAAAAAAGACAATATGAATAACGATTCAACTCGTGATACAATCATGTCACTGGGCTAGAAAAAGAAATGGTCATACTAACGATTACTTGACCCAAAAAATTAGGGAATGTTGGTAAAAAATTTACCTTTAGTTTCTTTTTTAAACATATATGAGAGTACATCCCCAAATATTTTTGTATTTAATTTTTTACCACTTTATGGGGCAGTACCACAAAATAGGGTCAGTCAGTTAGTTAACTGTAAACAAGATTAATTTTTCTGGCCTAATATCAAGTACAGATTTCAGGGTTCGAATTTAGCATTATTTTCTGATACCTAAAATTAGCTTGTGCCTCTTTTGTTTACTATCTAAATGAAAAGCAGCTAGCTAAAATTTAGAACAAAATTTCATTAACCTATAATCAATAAATTATTAATTTCATGGGCCATATGGAGTTTTATTTAGCCTCTTCTTCCTCTGACCAATTAGCCACCATACACTTGCTAAAATATGCGAGTGGCTTTTATGGCCACTAGCTATTCAGAAATTTTACAGGCTATTAGCAAGTATGCGTGCCTAAATTCGAACCCTGGATTTATTGAAATCTTACAGATTAACAGGATTAAAATTGATATAAGAGTATTTTTATTAAATATGGTCTTAATATTGAAGTAAACCTTATCATAACAACCTTATTTGCAGACCAGATTTCAATTACTCCTCTATAATTCAACTTGATCATGAGACTTATTCTAATGACCGATTTTTAGGGTCCCAAAGGTGGTCTCATTATCGAGGTTTTACTATATTTAAGTTTATCACCATCTTGAGCATAAATTAATGAGTCTAAGGAACAAGTAACACAAATACAAACCTGGTCATATTCAGTAACATATTAGCCACAATGTTGTTCATCGTATCAAATGGTTTCTCGTTGGCAGGTTTTACTACACTTCCATCGCTGGCAGTTATAGCACTACCTGCCTTAACATCACCACCCACGCTAGAATATGTTCTCTTCCCTGTCTTTGTTGGTGGGAGTGCTTGATTGATTTTATTCACAAGAGACATCAAAGCCTGATGAAAAGTATGTAAAAGATCATTTTCAGTCCATCACAAAATCTATATGGTTCTCATCCACCAAATGATTCTCCCCCTGCCATTCGATCATTGAAGCAAAGTGCTCAACACTAACATGGACAGTCTAATCAACACTAAAATTATCATTCTAGTAAATTGATCAGCACTGTTATTATTATTCTAGTAAATTAATCAGCACTCACATTATCATTCTGATGAATTAATCAGCACTCATATTATCATTCTAGTAAATTAATCAGCACTGTTAACATCATTCAGGTCAATTAATCAGCACTCATATTATCATCATAGTAAATTTATCAGCACTCACATTATCATTCTAGTAAATTAATCACCACTCACAATTTCATTCTGGTAAATTAATCAGCACTGTTAGTATCATTCTAGTAAATTAATCAGTACTGATATTATCATTCTAGTAAATTAATCAGCACTGATATTATCATTCTAGTAAATTAATCAGCACTGATATTATCATTCTAGTAAATTAATCAGCACTCATGTTATCATTTACAAAGATCAATCAGAATTTAACTGGTTATTTTGTGTGAATAAATTATCATACCTGATTTTCTATAGGCAAGACACAATCAGCTTTCTCAGTTAGTTCTCTCATTGCCAGAACACTGTTATAAGGAGAGGTAATAACATCATCATCTATCGAAGGATACACTGCTGTTACAAACCTGCAGATAACAAGTGGTTGAAACGATCATTTTTTTTTCATCAGTAGCAAACATTGCTCCAACAGCCAGGGTCATTTGGTGACCTCCAGCTTTAACAGTAGAGGAAGACCCTAAATGTACACCTGGGTAGAACCATTGACCTATATGCTAGCAGGACAGCTTCCTTACAAGTAACTTTTGTCCGGTGGTCACTAGTCAGAGACTATAAGCACTCAACCACAGGGGCTTTTTTTCTGACAGTCACATGTAAATAATTCAACATCAGTGAATTCAAAAGACAATGTACCATTACAGGACCAGAGGACTGACAAACTCAAAAACATTGTTTGACTGAGTAAAACTAGACAGGCTTACAATACGCAGTCAAACATGTTAACAAAGGTCATCCTTGGGAAAGACAAAAAGTGACCTTTATTGACAGATGACATTTATGTGAAGGACAGTTTGTTCTGAATAATAAATAATGGTTTTTCATAGAATGATCTTTATTCACAGTGTGGCCTTTATTCGGAGGTGGTCGCAAACACAGGTTAGACTGTATAATGTAAAAAACTACCTATCTACCAACCCACTGTAAAAGTTCAAGTCATGTAACAGCAAACAAACATTTTTTCAAGGACTGCCTCACATTGTATTGTGTATTTTTTTGGCCAATAAGTTTACGACAATATGTTTCATACTTTCTAAGGTATACATAAATACACTTTATACTATTCTCTTGAAATGTAAGAACTATTTATCAATACAGAAAACAAAGAATTCCTTCCACAAAGTCTTTTGTGTACAATTATATAAAAAAAATTATACAAAGAAATACTCCAGCATTAGTCCAACTTATTTCTTTAACATCCGTTTAATATTAAGAATTTTTTCCCAAAATATGCAATAATAAAACATGACAAAAACAGGCATTTTTATTGTTAATATCGTTATAATAATGTAAGCTTAACGACGCTTGTCAATTACGCATAACAGATGTTTTCATTTGCATCAACTTTTGATACATACCATTATAACACAGTAAAGGTATGCATGTCTAAAATGCCAATTAAATTACTATCTAGACAAAGGGAAGTGAAAAGCGTCATACAAATACTTAGAATAATTTGCCTCCAGCAAAATAAAATGTCTTAAGAACTCTTTACATAAATATCTAACCTTGAGCATAGTACGGAAAGCACCTTTCTCACCCGGGCTGGGCCACGAGGTGGTATTGTTTAACCAACTTATATTATATCATGAATATATTAATTACAAATACAATAATTATGTTATTCTACCTATTAGGCCAGAAAACGAATAGTTGTGTTTCTGAGAAATTTTAAAAAAATGTAAAAAATCATGACAGTACAAAAATATTTTTGAGGATGAGTCATGCTTCAAAAGTGTGAAAATTATGCTTTGAAAAAAAAAATAGAAAAGAAGTTTCACAATCTACTACCCTATTTTATTTTGTCAAGTAACCAGAAAGACAATTATTCTTTATTTGGCCTAAACACTATGTTGATCCGTGAGTTAGGTAATAATTAATCAATTATGAAAATTGTAAATCTAAGATGTTGATTTAATTGTATTATGTTTAATTAACACAAAAAACTGTGAGATGGACAAAAATTGATTCATACAAAAATATAACAGCAACATTAGGCCTAAAAACAAATATGTTTGTTTTGGTTACCTGACCGACCCATCTTTTACCTGACCACTCAAAAGTCTTTACAGCAACCAAAATCTTAGTGCTACAGTGTAATTTTCACAACAGTGTGCTGATATATATGTAAAAAGAAGCGTAAAAGAAAAAAAATCCCTACCTACTGACCCATATTTATTTGGGCAAGTAACCGGAAACAAACTTTTTGTTTAAGCCTTAATAAAGTTGGTTAGTGTATAAAGATACAGATCATAAGGGGCATTTCTTTTTTTAATTTACATAGCTCCTGGTCTATAGGCCATAAAAAAGGCCAAACAAATTAAATGCAATAATACTGAAATGAAGGAATTGTACTTAGATCAAGAAAAAATATGTTTCCACTAATATCCCTAAAAAATGTAGGGTTGGGAGAACGGCAGATTTTTTTTACATATAAGTTAGGAGATACAATTCATGAAATATTAGCAAGAAAGAGAATGACAGAGACACAAAAATGTCTAAAGTTGACAACTAGATATGGTCAGTCGGGTAAGAGGAAACCAGAAACTTTTTCACATCTTTTCAATTAGTACCAACGGCCAACAATTAAGCAAATGGCATAAATTACCTATATACATCAGGATACTCTTCTTCGAGGAGGTTCAGAATAAATGTGCCAACACCGGACCCAGTGCCTGTAATACACATGTATATGTATAAACATGAGTGACTTGTTCCAAGCAACTTCTCCATTAAATACAGTCAAACCTGAGTTAATGTTTACTTGTAGATATAGGCCACTATTAGAAAAAATATGCTCAGAATTTAAATAAACTATTTTTTTGTAAATCAAGGGCCTTAACTCTTGATCCATTAAAAAATAATGATTTTGTGATATTCATGTATGTAGAAATCAAGATCAAATAAGATTGATAGTAAAATGAGAACTTTAATGTAACCAATTTAGATACCTCAGACCCGTACCATGGTTACCAAAGCTTACTATGAGCATCAGTAGTAAAACCAAAAGAGAAAAGGAATAAAAAAGATTTAAATGATTTTGTTATCATTTACCAAATATTTGTCTACATAAATAAGCACACACATACAGAAATGCGTGTAATAATTTTCTGCGAAAAAATATAGGGCACATTTAAACCGTTTATTTTCGCATTTTTTTTGTCGCAATTACAGTAAATTCCTACTATAAGGATAATTTAGTGCTGTATAACCGCCTTATTCCTAAAATTGCTGGTCCCCAGTTGATCTTCACAGTGGAGGTACGTTGCTCATGTAAACAAGGTAGACGGGGGCGTTAGATCGTCAATAATTCTTTTATTTAATCACGAATATATGTTTAAGATGCCGCATTGCTTTAAATACACAAATGCACGATTGACATAAGTATTGAATATTCATGTCAGTTATTTCCATCTAAGGGAGGCAATAAAATGTGACTAATTTCTCGATGAAAATTACTTCCGGTTTGAGTAATGTTGTGCACTAATGACACTGCATGATAGCTAATTTGTCATTCGTATCGTAACGAGGATCTGTAAAGTAATCATATAATTATATGTTTCGTTTTATCAAATACGTTTGTCGGTAAAAATATAATTCATGACATGAATACAACACTTACTCAAACGAACCTCGATTGTTTTTTTGGGGAGGAGGTTGGGGAATGTTGGACTTTTTGTTAGTTTTTCTAAGGATCCTATTCTCATCATATTCTGTAGACTGCACAACTTACTTCATATTTTAACATTTTATGCGCTCTTCTATACTGAAGGTCTGAATATGATAAAAAAAATGTCTCGATGTTATGCAGTATTACACAAAAGTTGTTATACTAAGTGCAGCAAAAACTAAACTTGTTTAAATAGTCAACTAAAATATCTCTAGCTTTTATAATTTGTTTTTATGTTTATTTCAGACAAAATCATTTAACATGTCAGACTTCAATCCTCAACAGTCTCTTCGAAGTCGTATTAAAGAAGATTTTCTGACATGTTCGATATGTTTCAACAACTTTACTCAACCAAAAGCACTACCTTGTCTGCACACGTATTGTTTGGATTGTCTACAAGCATATGTGACAAGTTGCGCAACTGCAGACAAATTTCCATGTCCGATGTGTCGACAAGAGGTCTCTATTCCTCCACAAGGACTCATTAGTATGTTTCTATTACTATTTATTGTTGAATATATACTGGATGAATTCATGAATCCCATTAAACTTCTGAAGTTGAATTAGCTGATGAAGTATCTGTTTAAACATTGTTTGAGTACTTTTAGAATTATTAAATTCTGATGTCTTGATAATGTTTTATATTTTACGATGTTTTCAGGCCTGCCAGACAATTATATGGTTTCAAATCTTGTTGACACAGTAGAAGAAGCAAGTAAAACCCCGGTCGTACCTCCGAGACCAAATGAAACCAGTAGAAAATTGGATAAACCAATTCCAGCCCCTCGCTCAATATCGCCAAAACCACCAAGGTCCACACCAACTCCACCTTTAATTCCTCCACGTCCTAAGAGTGTCAGCCCTATACCTCAGAATGATTCAAATTCGCATGAACCAAAAGTAGAACATCCTCCAGGAATGTATGGTGGTGGTCTTGGACAAATGGTTTCTGAAGGTATAGGGGGAGTAGTCGGTGCTGTAGGCTCTGCAATATCTGACATTTCAGGTTACCTTAAATTGCCTTCAAAACCAGTCACTACGCAAGATATTCCATCATCACCATTTGAACTGGTTCCAAGACAGGATAATGAAACCAATAATTCACAGTCACAAGGAATTCCGTCAGTTGGATTGTACCCAGCATTGGTATCTGGTGATGATGCAAGGCCGTGTACTAAGAACTTGCTATTATCATTTGGAAAATTTGGACAAACTGTTTACGGTATGATGAAACCTTATGGTCTAGCTGCTGGGAAAAATGGTGAGTTTGTAATTTCTGATAAAGCTGGCAATAGGGTGTTTGTGTTTTCCAATAATGGAGAGTTTCTGTCAAGTTTTGTAGTTAACTGTACTGTAAATGGAATTTCCATTACAAATGACAATAAGATTCTTCTTGCAGTGTCAAAATCAGGTTCAGCTATCATGCAATTGTACTCACTGGCAGGACAGTTGTTGAATTCATATGGCAACTTTTACAAGTTTGACATAGCCAGTGGCATTACAATCACACCATCCAACTACGTAGCTATCACAAATCTTGCTGCTGACAATATCCTGATATTCACAGAACAGCGAAAATTTTCCACCAAATTTGGCCGGAAAGGTCGAGGCCAGGATATGTTCTCACAACCAAGTTTCATAGCTAGTACTAGTAAAAGTTATGTAGTCGTTTCTGATACAGGCAACCATTGCTTGAAAGTTTTTGATACTGCTGGTAAGCTTAAACGCTGTATTTCTAGCCAAGGCACTAACCATGGGCAACTCAGTTCTCCTCTAGGTGTTGCCACTGACAAAGAAGACTTCATCGCTGTTGCAGACACAGGAAATTTTCGTGTTGAAATATACACTGTGAAAGGGTTCTTCTACACAACCCTTATCAAGGACACAAATATGATTGGACCAGATGTCAGGCCAATCAATGTGGCAGTGACACCCAAGAACAATATTGCAGTGTTATTATCTGGAACAGGATTTTGTGAAGTTCGTGTTTACAATTGGAGGCCATTAGCACATCACAGCCATACTGTTTGAATTATTGCATGGTACATGCATTTCAAACGCTTTTAGTTAAAATAAATTTCTACGCAAGTTGAGGTGCTAATGCATAATCCTATCAGTATTTAGGCATAAAAAATTGTTTGTTTCTGGTTACATGCTCATTTAAAGTATGATAGGTAAGTAGCGGAATTATTTTTTTAGATTTTTCATCATTCTTGATAGCGGCTGTCAAGATTAATTTTGGTAAAAAAGTGAGACAGTGGATATACTGTTCCTCATTAGTCACAATATAAAGTCCAAATAAGAAGTCTAGGGTTGTGGGGAAAAATTAGGGTAGATTGGGTAACCAGAAACAAACAATTTTTTTATGCCTTATATAAGGTCCTATTATATTATCCTCTTTGTAAAAGCTGCTAAAAGTTTGTGTAACATTGTCGTTATATTCATGCGTGTTAAACTGAATGTTTATAATTCTTCTGAAAAGGCATTTTTTGCTATGAAACTAGTCTTTGTAAAGTAGAACAAATTTTAGTGAAATACAACTCTGGCAGTAAACTTCTTTAAGAGATAGTATAAAATACCAATAAACAATTAACAATTGAATGTATTCAAGCATACAAATTGGATGGCGTACTTAAAAAATGAAATTTGGGGGTTGGGTGATTTGACATCAAAGGAAGTCTTTATAAAGTTATGCAATTTTAATCATCTCTCTGAACAAAACAAATGACTCCTGTATTAATGAGATTGACTGGTCATGTGTAATATTCTATATATTAATGTAAATATTGATAGTTCTAGTTTTATATCAATAATCAGTTTAAGTTATTTTTGCGTATCAGTGCCTTATTTATTGAATTTTGTTATGTGTTATACATGTATTCTCTAATTTTGTATTTTACTTGTTTAACTATATTTCATTGTTCAAATCCAATTATTGTGTTAGTGTTATTACTACAAATTTTATGAAGTAAAGCTATACATCAACAAAAAGATGTTTTATTTTTGTCATCACAGGCATAAGTAATGGACCAGTGATATTGAAAATGTTATCGATGCCTAATAAAAGCAAACTGGTTTCCGAATGATTTAGCTGCAATTGTGGTCGAGTGGTTTGTGTGCTGGACTTGTTACACAGAGATCCAGGTTCAAATCCCGGTCACGGAAGGCCATACCCTTCTATGAAAATTTGACAAAAATGTTGATTTTTCTCCATATGTTGTGAAACTGCTGGCTCCTTGTGGAAGGGCAAGTTCGTACTGGTTAATATACAGTCCAGGAAAACTGGTAAGGTGAACAGGCAGCCGTATATGACTGAAACGTTGTTGAAAAAACGGTTGTTAAACCCTGTGAAAATGAGAAAATGTTGAAGTGAATTAACATTGCCTTTAAACCTTCTAGATATTAATTTTACTTTTAGTTTTACTAACCCCATTGAGAGTCAGAGTGACCGGGATTGCCCTGAACCTTCACTTCTGGTTAGCTAAAAAGGGTTGGTCCAGTAACCATGAACACAACTATTTTTACTGGCCTTATTCATATACACTTACCTCCACCCATGGAATGCATAATGAAGAAACATTGCAAACAATCACAGAATTCAGCAGCTCTTCGTATAATATCACTCAACTGTTCTTTGTACTGGCTCCCGTACATCTTGTGTCCAACTGCCCTGAAAATGGGTACCAGACATGGAATTTTAACAGTATGCAGAATAACATAAGCTTAGCACCGAATACTATGAAAAAAATGTAAGTCTGTTGTAACTTGTATGATCTGAACAGTAAGACAACATTTTTCCACATTTATTTTTGTTTTTAGACATCGATAACTTTGTGATTTGAATGATTCAGAAATTCAATAGACATTTGAACTGCTGTAAATTAATTTTTGTCCGCTTTTTTCTCATTTGAATTGGGAATTTTCACCTTGCAATTGGGAAAAAACCATACTTTTTGCCATTGGGAATGTGACTGAATATTGGTTGTCAAAACGGTCCAGAAAAAACCTGGTATTTGGAACTAAATATCATTTAAAAGAGTTACAGATTTTACTTGCAAAATGAAAGCACAAGTTCATGTCAACAGAAAAACTGAAAGGCAAATCCTATCAGTGGTTTGTCGTACAGTTGATTGGATAATTTCATAATTACCAGTTGTTTCCAGCCCCTGACACGTCTGTGAGCAACTGTTTAAAATCAAACACTTCACGTAGAGGACCCTTCATCATCTCACTAACCACGCCTTCTTCCATATCAACCAGAACTGCCTGTATAAAACAATATGCACTGAAACCTGTAAGCTGACACATAGACATGGGAGATTTGAAATATGGCCTTGAAGTACAGGACGTCTCATTTTGGAGGTTTGTTAGTTTGTTTGTTCCATGATATTCATATAATCATAAGTGCTAAAGAATGATTATTGATTTCATGGCATGGCCTTTATTCATAAGCAGTCAATAACTCAAAGTTTACTGCTAATCTGAATACTCCATTTTATGAACACTGAAATAAGCCAGCTAAGCAGAAATAGAACAGTTTAGGTAACAGGTATTGAGATATTGGCAACACACATTTTACGATAACAAACAATTTCATCTCTGATTGACTTGTATGGGAATAGGGACACTTGTTTAAAACAAAAGGCAAACAAGATAATACTGGTAGGTAACACGGGAGAACTTGTTCAGTACGAACAGAGTAAAACTGAAACAAGAGGACCCAAGGGCCCTAGATCTCTCACCTGAGGAGCATTGCAAAAAGTGTTTATGAAATAGTTAATGGAGATGTTTAAAGAAATTGTTGACGGACGACGGACAACAGCCATCACGTTGTGCTCAGGTGAGCTAAAAAAAAACATAAGTTAACATAATACACAAAGTTATTTTTAAAACATTATCAAGTACATATCCAATTAATTGAATACACAATCACATTAATAAGATTCTAATCAGCAACACAGCACTAAGAACTTGTTATAAATAGGAAACAATATGCATAAAGATAAAGATAAACACTCCTCAGCAAGCATTCTTGATAAATCATACTCACTCTGGCTTTCAAAGACTTTATTTTACCCGTTCCTTGATCTAAGGGAATATCTGTTGGATCTTCAAATCTACTGTCAACATTTCGGAAAAAACTTGACAGGGATTCATCATAAGTTCCATTCTAAAGTAAAAGAAGTAATTTTCCTTAACAGTTTCTAAATGAGTAAATCAAGTTAGCTATTGCAAATGATTAAAATACTTTATTAAACAACAAATCTGTGTTTTGATGAAATTTAAGTTTTAAGTTACTGCAGTTAGTAAGTGAATTAGTAATTGACAGTTTGACTGCAAGTGAAGATGAAATTTAATTAAGATTTAGAGAAAACATTCCTTGTAGACAAGTGCATTGACCAAATAAAAATGCTTGAAAAATTTTGTCTTTCTATCCAATGTGTCAATCATCAACATTATTTATTCAGTAATAATTTTATGCTTACTTTGTTAACAGTAGCATGTTCTCGCAGTGCTAAGTCCCAGAAACGACATCCGATTTGATTTCCACATTGTCCGACTGATAAATATATAAAAGAACATTAGTCACATAAACATAAGTCAGCAACACATGTAGCAAATATATACAACCTAATGGCTTCTACAGTATGCAGGGGATTATGATTCCTTAAACTACAATTTTCTACCATTGATATGAATTTATCACTTTTTTGTGAAATAATGGGTCATCTACAATGGAGACCTGAGGTAACACAGTCCAGAGATAAAATTTTGATTGCAGGAATTAGCATAAGTACAAAACTTTTCATCAGCAAGTGATATAGTGTCTCTGTCTTTAATGTTTGCGTGACCTCTGTTTCAACCAGAACAAAGTCATTCTGTTTCATTAAGGCATAAAACAAGAGCTCCATAGAGATGCGCCAATGCAAGTCTGTTTTGCATTATTCTATTCGATAAGAAATTTTGAACAAAATTCTAAATTAAAAAGGAGCATAACGAAAAAATATAGCTTCCAGAATAATGCCCCTTGTCTTGCAACAATGCCTTGCCATGATAATCAATTATTCCGAGTGTCGTGTTGATATCTTTAAGTGTTTGAGTAATGGGCTACATAAACGTTTTTGCACAACAGCGACAATGCTGCAGCAATCATAATAGGACGACACTTCCTTAAAAACAGATGGGTTAAAATGCTTGTTTCTGGTTACATATTCTTTAAAAATAGGGTGCGTATTTCAGAAATTGTTTTGATTTTTTAAATTTGGTTTTTGTTTTTCTTGAAAACCGCTGTTAGACTTTTTTTACAAGCTAATATATATTGCAGTATAATATTTCAAAATTAAAGATAGTACATAAATGAGTAAATATGTGTATGAAGCATAATAATCGCCACTCTTGCAATGCTACGGGCATAACGAAATCGCGAATTCATATTGCAAACATAATTTCAATCGCTAATATGACTAAAGGTACAGCACCACACGAATTAAAAGAAGCAACTTTATTATGTACCTTGAACTACAATTGACTGTGTCATTTTTATGTCTGTGTATTCTTATAACATAATAAAATCAACACTAATAAATTGTATATGCATGAGGGCAGCCATATTGTTTACAGTTCACTAGGTTACAGATAAAATCCAAATATCCCGGTCAATATCCGGACGAAAAGTTATTTGTCTTCCTACCTACACTTTACCATCGTTTGTAGGACAAACTAAAATAACACATTATAATTTTATCTCTTTATTACGCATGTATTTATGTCTATTTTGTCTTAGATATTTGATAGCTCTAATACATTTCCATTTTGCTTTATCAAACAATGGGTGATCCCTTCAGCTTTTCACATGACCAGGTCACATGACTCAATCACATGATAACAACATCATCACGCGCTTCCTAACTATTTACGTCACATACCGGAGTAAGTACATGTACTTTTTAAGATTGATAATGACATACAGAACACAGATAACGCATTCATTGTGATATTTATCTCCAAACTGTGATTGAATTGTATCTTTAGTTATCTTGCTATATCTTCGTTAAAACGGATTTACAAATTGTTCAACAATTGTTCACTAATTGAATATAGTCTGGTAGGTTGGATTTAGATAGATTTCTAGAACTTTAATTTTTGTTTTATATCACTGCTTGATGTAAAAAAGGGCTGACCAAGTTCATTATTCAACTTATGTTAATGCCTTTCTAGCATGCATGATGTGTGTATTTCTGTGATATTTTTAGATACTAGTATCCAGTTATTTGCATATATGCATTATTTATATACATTTTGTATCATATAATGATGTGTGCAATTTGTAATAGTGAATAAGTAATGAAAAAAAAAATGTAGGTTATTTCACAGATCAGAATGTGAAGTCCACCGTGGCATTGCTTTACATGACTTATTTAGTTTAATTTAAAAGGATATTCTGGTTCCTGACCAATTCTTTTTCTTATGTAACAAGGCTGTCAGCGATTATTTACTTCTTTGTTTGAGTCCAGTAAACGGACCTTTCCCATTTTTTTCCCAATTCCCCACCTTAGAATTCCCAAATTTGGCGTCTCACAAAAAATTCACTGGCTGTATATAAAATACAATGTATATGTGTTTATAGTAGTTTGTATGCCTGCTAGCCTGATTAGCTCAGTCGGTAGAGCATCTGACTTGCAAATAGAAGCCTTGCATCTGGAACGTCATTTTCTGCCTCCTATTACGCTTACAGTACACATGCATGTACACAGAATAATGTCAGATAGGCACTTTTGTTTTGGATAAATATGTACCTATGTATGTAAATGTGAAATAATTTTGTTCTTTTCTGATAAATTTGGACAATACTTGCAGGTGTGGAAACATGAAGTTGTTATCAGGAATATGTATTGTCCTGTTGGGCATGGTATACACTGTGTCATGTGACTGTAATCTTCCTCCAAGTCTTTGGTGTTCGTCTGGTCAGGTGGCAAAGAGTTGTGGGGTAATGTTGTATGAAAGCTTAAATGTATAAATGGTTACTTGTTAGTTGAATTTTGCACGAATACATTTAACATCTTTTCAATACCTTTTGTAATTATACTGCAAAAATTGTAAATAATTAAAAAAAATGTTGGTTTGTAGTTACATAATTAATTCATTAAATATCCTATGACCCGCATTCTTTTAGCAATTTTAACAAAAAAGCATTGTTCTTTTACAGTTATTCATTTCAGTACAAGCATATGATGTTAACAAAAACAATGCCTTCCTAGCTTCCCACTGTTAAAAATTTGCAGCTTATTATGACAAACTAATATTTTTTTATGGAAGGCCTCAGCCTCAATATATTCCTGGCTCTGTGCAACTTAGGTATAATAAATTGTTTGTTTCTGGTTATATTCCCATTAAAAATAGGGTAGGTAGAAAGGGAATTTTTTTAGGGGATTTGTTTTTTATTATTCTTGAAAGCCCAGCGATGTTGAGATTATTTTTGTGCGGTTAGGTAAAATTGTGAGATGGTGGATTACCATTACTTGGTAAACCCAAGTTGGGTCTAATAAAATGTCTTGGGTCACTAGGAAAAATCAATGAAGGTCGGGTAACGAGAAATGTACAATATTTGTTACGCGTTATTTACATTTATTGCAGGTATATGAACAGTGTAAAGCTGCTCTGAAAAGAGATCCTTTTGCTGGCCCTGTGAATTTAACACTCTACTATGAGTCATTATGCCCTGATTGTAAAGAATTTATTGTCCATCAGTTATACAAAACTTGGACAGTTTTGGGAGAACAAGTTGTCAACTTAACTTTAGTACCTTATGGAAATGCCAGGGTAAGATTTGTTTAATTTTTTTTTTCTTTGAGGTTTAAAATTGCACTAATATCCAGGATCATTTGGTGATTTTCCACCTTTAAGGTAAAGGAATGCCCCAGGTGTACACCTGTGTAGAACCACCAACCTTCCATAAGCTAGCTGGACAGCTTCCTCTTATGTGAAATAAGTCTGGTTCTAGGTCTGATTCGAACTTGCCATGGTGAGTGGCCAGTGAATACCAGTCAGAGACCATCACCACTCAACCACAAAGATCCAGTTTGTTTAAGTTCAACCATTGTATTAACAGAATTTTGTGTACATCAGTTATTAGCCTGATTTTTCAACAAAAACCGGGTGGGCTTTGGTGGGCGTTCGTAGTCATGAACAATTTTTGTCTGGGGCATTATTCAAAAACTGTCGCAGGTATCAGTATGAAATGTTGTAGCTAGATTGACCTTAACAAGGAGAAGTGCAGTGTACAAGAACCGTAACTCTCCTATGCATATTTTACAAGTTATTGCCCTTTGCTGTTTTCATGTCTAAATTTTGTGATTTTTCATTTATTTTACAGCCAATTATCGGCTGTTTCCCCTAACCCCAAAAGTTATATATTCGTCTAAAAATGTTATATAAATAAATGATAGTTTTTCAAATTTTCCCCTTTTTCTGATTTATTGCGCTATATTCTCCCATCAGAAAGCCACGGTTGTTTTGAAAATTAAAAAAAAATTGCCGGATAAGTCACACATCAGAATGTTTGTATGTGCGTTATTTCTTAATCTAACACCGATGTATACATTTCAACATAAACATACTGTACTTAAGTAAACAATATTGCACCAAACCGTTACTTGACGTCACCATGTAAACTAGTAACACCGGTTTCTATTAACTCAGCTTCATGTTAATGATGTGTTAGAATGGAAACTGGTCTTGACATTTTGTGCACTATTGTTTCATATAGCACAGATTTTTCGTTCAGGCACATGTAATTAATCACTCAGGCTTATCAGCTTTAATGATTGGATTTCTACACAACAGAACTCAAAAGCATCCTATATGAAGCAATAATGCACGCAACGTCATGATCTATTTCCTAATCACACGCACTGTTTTTATATTGAGTATATGTAATCCAGGAAAGAAAAATTGGCGAGTCATGGAAGTTTGATTGTCAACATGGGAAAGAAGAATGTGTAGGAAATCTCATTGAAGTAAGTCAAGAATTTGATTGGTTGACGTTTTGCTTAGTTTTAAAATGGACCAATGTTATTGACCCACCCACTTAGCTAAATTGGTGTAGCTTTTGGCCTATTAACCTTTGGTTTTTGCGCTGGGCACGACGCATGTTCTCCATAATGATTTGGTTGAAGAGTTTGCGTCTATGGCCATTTGTCCTCCACTATTGATCCTAACGATTCATCTGCAGAATTTAGCAGTTACTTGCGGAGAATGGGGTTAGTTCTGGTATAGAATCTAGGAAAACTGGTAAAGTAGGCTTAAGTTTCCTCAGACATTTGTGTGGTCATTCACATGGAGAAGTTAGCTCAGAGAACATGATTAGTAGTCCAATTAAACGTCTGATAAGCAAAAGGCCGACTGTGAACAAAGGTATATCTGTTCTGTTTTCCTGTTACACTATAATTATGTTTTTCAGACTTGTGCTATCTCGATCCTTCAGAAGAAAAGCGTGTATGTGCCATTCATTTACTGTATGGAAAATATGGTTATTTCTCCAGAGGGTGCTGCCGTACAGGTATAAAAATCATTCTAACATTTGTGGTGGATGATTTTCCCATACTTCACTTTTGTACTAAATATACAACACTATATTTCAACACAAGCGGAAACTTGTGGTTGGTTTATTGGACCCTAAAACAACACAATTTGTTTGATCAGCTGATAGTGGTTGTATATTACTTCATTTCTATATAATTCAAAAATCCGCTCTAAACTGTCATCCCCTCTAAACCAGCCAATTGACCTGGTCCCAGCCTCGACCAGTTTAAAGGGGTTCCACTGTATAATCTCTTAGGGGGTGAATCAGTCTTACTCTGACCTACAATAATATGCATGTAAAACGAACTCTATCCCTTATTCTATATAGCCACTGTTTTCACTCAACAAGTTATTGTGTATGTGTTCAGTGAAACTTGCTTAGAAACCTCTTATTTTTAGACTGGTATCCTTATTTCTCGCACATTTTCTAGTTAAAAACCTCACATTGTGACCACCTGAATATTAAGACCACCCTGTTGTAACAACCACTTATATTTGGACTGGTTTCCCTATAATTCAGGTTGATAATGAAACCACCTCATTATTATGACCATTTTTGTACGTCTTGAAGGTGGTCTCATTATCAAGGTTTTACTGTTACTATGAGAACACCTCAACATTAAAACCATGTTACAGTGTGCATAGAACTTAGGTACCAACTATGTTTAAAATTAGCTTTGAGTCCACCTCCATACTAAAACCACTTTTTTTGTTCCAGAGGTAGTCTTAATATTGAGTTTGTGACGTATACTGATTATTATGACTATCTCCTTTTACAGTGTGCACAGAACTTAGGTATCGACCTTGACCCAATTACAAAGTGTTCCAATGGAGCAATGGGTAATGAGCTGGAGCACGAGATGGCTGAATTAACCGATGCCCTAAGACCACCTCACCGATATGTACCTTGGATTGTTATAAATGGGGTGAGTATATTTTCTTCTTTATTTTATAAGTCATTTAATAACTTCCTTCTACAGTATCTACAGTGTAACCTCTGGAAACTGAACCTCTTTCAGACTGGGCCAAAAGTCCGATTTTCTGAGAATTTCTGTTTAGGAGAACTATTTAGAACACTGTAAGAGGAAAAATGGGACTTGAAAAATCATCCAATTTTCAGAGAATTCCGGTTTTCGGGGCATCCTATTTTCAGGGGTATCTCTAAAAATCCTCCCACTTAGCTCAGTAAGGTTCTTCTGTTTCAATCCTGACTTGTTTTATTTTCACTGCAACTATTTGATAAAAATGTGTTTGTCACTATTTATTTAGTTATATTTACTCTTCACACATTAAAGAACTTGAGGCTTCTTGTATGAAGAGCTACATATGACTCGTTCTCTCATTTCGGTTGATAAAGAATTATATCTAATTTTAGTGACTTTATGGCTCATTTAGGTAATCAGGTTCAATTTGCTAATGTATCTCAGTCAGCCAAGCGCTTAATTTTAGATTGATAGATGACGAATAGTAGATCTGTGCAAAGGAAATGGTTTTCTATGACAAATAATTGTTAATTGATTTATTAAAAGTGTTGCATCCGAAGTTATTGATCATTCATGTTTGATAATCAGGATATATATTATTAAAAATTCGCGGTTGTGGTCCAGTGGTCAATGCACTGGATTTGTAACCCGGAGATCTGGGTTCAAATCCCGACGCTGCAGGTCATACTCTTCCATGAAAATTTGACAAAAATCTCAATTTTCCTCCATATGTGGAGAAGTTGCCGGCTTCTTGTGGAAGGGTAAGTTAGTACTGGTAAGTATACAGTCCAGGAAAACTGGTTAGATGAACCGGTCGCCATATATAACTGAAAAATTGTTGAAAAACGGCGTTTATCCCCAGTGACAATAAAGTCACCTAAAAACAAGCAAAGGTTATTAAAAATAAAAAAAAATATTTGAAATATGTAGGAATAAGTAGGGATCTACTTGGTCTAGTGGCTATGGTCTCTTTACACATTAAAAGGGTCAGTTAAGGGATTTTCTGATATTAAACATTTTTATTACAATTTACTTGTAGGAACATACTGAAAAAATGCAGAACAAAGCTCAGGATCATTTGTTAGAAGTTATCTGTGAAACTTATAAGGTAAGGAAAGATGGATAGACAATTTTGAGTTCAAGTTGCGCTCGATGCCAAATTTCTCTTGTGAGGAAGCTGTCCAGCTAGCTTACAGAAGGTCGGCGGTTCTACCCAGGTATATGCCTTGGGTTTTCCCTCTACCGTTACAGCTGGAAAGTCGCCAAATGACCCTGGCTGTTGGTGTGATGTTAAACGCCAGTGAAAGAAAGGAGGATAGATTGAAATGCCATGGAGTTACGATCCTTTTTAATATATTTTATGTCTTACTGTTATTTTATTTAAATTTTGATGTGAAATAAGTTTGAAACACTGCTGATTATGTTGAAGGACATGTTTTTCCTTATGTAAGCATACCATTGATGTAAATAAAATTTTGACCCAACATAATTTTTTTGTGAATTTTGGATATTAAATTACATGAATATTGAGATTTTTCACAATTTCAATGCAACAAAGCCAGGGTTCACAATTTCTTAGTTATGTTTGTAAATTGGAGATTATATTTTTTCACAACTTAAATATTATAGTGGCTCTTTATTTTCCATTTCCAGGGTGATCCGCCATCAGCATGCAGTCAGTTGTACTTGAGCACCGCTAGCCGTAACTATAGAGACTAGATGTTACAAAGTGAACTTGGAGTCTAACGATGCTTTAATAAAATAATTTTCAAAATGAAGTTATCATATACCATAGTTATTTTGCTGTTAATAACGCATTCAAATTATTACTATTGTTCTCTTATAAAGGCCTCATCATAACTGCTTAGCAATCATTCAAATCATACCCAGTGTATCTTGAAGTTGTTCGCACAAAACCCCAAAAATTTGAATTTTTTTTCTGCAAAATGTCACTTTCCCTTTGAGCATTTCTGAAATATGGAACATTTGGTACATGAAAACCTCTGTGTAAAAGAAAAGTTGGAATTTGATTTTTTTGTACAGTGGACAAAATTCAACTTTGTTATGTATATGAGTTTATGAATTAATTCATGGTTAAAAGTTTTCCGGAACTTCCTGTTTTTCACAGGTCCAGACTCTACTGGTTTTTATTGTTTCCACAGCACAGAAGTTAAGATTTCTGTTTTTTTTGTTTTTTTTTGATTTTCAACTTTCACCCATGGCATTAATCCAGTACAGTTGAACCCCTCTAAACTGGCTGAGCCTGGGACTAGGTCATTTGTCCGGTTAAGAGGGGATGCCAGTTTAAAAGGGATTTTTAAATTGTATAGTAATGAAGTCCGGACCAGAACATTTAACCAATTTAGAGGGGAAATTGGTTTATAGAGGAACCGGTTTAGAGGGTTTTCACTGTATCTGCATTTATGTCCAATTTCTGCGTAGCATCAAATTAACAGCTGTTTGCTGAAAAAAGGTTTTTTGGAACAAAAAATTATTAATGCATATTCAGATGTTTTGTTTCTATATTTATGCACAATTAACATGGTGATAAACACTTTAAAAAATGTGATATTGTACTTGTGGCATTATATTGCTTGTTCAGTTTTTGAAAAATGTTAGGGGGCCTCTGTGGTCAAGTGATTATGGTCTCTGACTAGTAATTACTAGCCCCTCATTGCTGTGACCAAATTTCACGCATGAGGAACCTGTCCAGCTAGCTTATGGATAGTTGGAGGTTCTATCCAGGTTTAGGCCTGGGATCTTCCTCCACCGTTAAAGCTGGAAAAGTTGCCAAGTGACCCTGGCTGTTGGTGTGACCTTAATTCTCAGTGAAAAACGAATGTTGGAGCGCATTGATTCGTTGGTGCAATATTTGTTACATACTTTATCTTTATGTATGATATATATACTCAGGATAAGTGTACTCAAAATATGCGTTATGTGACTAAAATTACCGTAAAACTTCACTTAGTGACCACCTCAATATTAAGATCACCTCATTTTAACAGCCACTTTTTCTCTGACCAGTTTTTTATATCTTTTCTGCAGTTCAACTCAATATTGAAACCACCTCAAACTTAAGGTTACTTGATTATAACAACCACTTATTTTCAGACTGGTTTTAAAGATTTCAACTCATTGATATGACATTATCATTAAAGCCAGATTTTTATGACTCTGGTGGTGGTCTTAATACTGAGGTTCTGCTGTAAATATCTCGTACTTATTTTGTTGATTTTTATGTTACTAGGAAAGTGTTTTTGTGATATTTTTGTAAAAGGTCGAACTCGTCTGTTTTCAAGTTAATGAAGTGAAATTCACAAATACAGTGGAACACAGTTATATTGAAATCCTGAGAACCAGGATATTTACTTATGAAGTGATTTTCACTGATACAGTAGAACACAGTTATATTGAAATCCTGAGAACCAGGATATTTACTTATGAAGTGATTTTCACTGATACAGTAGAACACAGTTATATTGAAATCCTGAGAACCAGGATATTTACTTATGAAGTGATTTTCACTGATACAGTAGAACACAGTTATATTGAAATCCTGAGAGCAAGGATATTTACTTATGAAGTGAATTTCACTGATACAGTAGAACACAGTTATAGTGAAATCCTGAGAGCAAGGATATTTACTTATGAAGTGAATTTCACTGATACAGTAGAACACAGTTAAAGGAATGTTAAAGAAAAATAAATATTTCACTGTATGATATGCTTCATAATAATGAGTTCACTATTACCATGTTTTACTGTATGGAAAAAAAATGTATTTAGGCATAAAAAAATTGTTTGTTTCTGATCACCCGACCTACCCTAATTTTTTCCCACGACCCTAGACATTTTATTAGGCATAAGGAATGGTGCATTCACTGTCTCACTTGTTGAATTTTCCACACAAAAATTATCTCAACAGTGACTTAATAAAAAAAGATCAAAACCAAAGAAACTTCCCAACCTACCTTCCCCATTTTTAACATGTGACCAGAAACAATATTTTTTTACGCCTTAGTCAAAAAAAGTTTGCTGATGTTTCTTACGATATTAGGCATACTGCGGATGTTTTTGAACTTATGTAGCATAATTAAATTTGTGATTTGTAAATTTATTCGCAAAGCTAGGATACGGTTGTTGCTTCGTATATTTATATTATTACAGAAAAAAAAGTTTACAAAATATAAAAATTGTGTCTTGTTTGTTATTGCCATTTTGATTTGAATCTAAGTCTGAATTCAACACAGGCCGTGACCATAGTCTTGTTGTTAGTGCGCTGGACTCGTAACATGGTGATCCAGGTTCAAATCTTGATTGTGGCAGGTCATACCCTTCTATGAAAATTTGACAAAAAATGTTATTTTCCTCCATATGTTGTGAAATTCCTGGCTCCTTGTGGAAGGGTAAGTTAGTACTGGTTAATATACAGTCCAGGAAAACTGGTTAGGTGAACTGGCAGCCGTATATGACTGAAAAGTTGTTGAAAATTGGCATTAAACCTAGTGAATTAAACAGACTATACATTTATGTGTTCAAATCAGTAAGGCTATGAAAGTTAAGGTTATGGTGACACAAAGATTAGAGTACATTAAAAGAAATTATCTTTTCTGTAAGCATCCGTTTATGATATGATTAAGGATATGATTCATTCCCAAATATTTTTGTGCTTGGAAAATTTAGAGCCAGAGTCAAAAGGTAGGGCCTGCTGGGTTATGGTGAAATCCCAACTTTGTTCTGGCCTTATCAGTGTAGGAGAGAAATCAATCAGTCTCCCAACTCAGAAGAGATGTGACAGTTTAAAATCCCTGTAATTTCTGCTAATACAACACACTGGTGCCTGTCCAAGAAGCACTTGCTAATACAGACCAAATTAGCAAAATATTTCATCCAAGTCAGTCCGGACTACACAGTCATTTTGCATAAGACCGAAGTCTTGAAACAAAACCAGAATAAAGGCCCACTGTGCATAGGGGCCACATTACTTCATTACTTTTGGTGACCTTAGCTAACCATTATGACTTTATAAAACCACAAATGCTTATTTGTAAAAAAATGAAAAACATCAATTAGTCATATATATTTAATTTCGGATACATTGTCATTGTTCCCAATACATAAAAATATATGTATAAAAATGAATAATGATGAAAGATAATGAAAATGATAGGTTCCTGTATAATGGCAATTTTATATTTGTTAAAAAGTGTATATGAAAGTCTTTTTGTTGGGAGAAACCAATAACTAATGGACTAAAACTAAAAATTAAATTAAATATAAAGTTGAAATGATATGAATTTAGTTTTTGCTGTGAGAAATTCATAACCAATGCCTGAAGTTTTGGACTATGTTGGAATAGAGTACTCTATAATGGACTGTGTTTTGGACTAGTCCTATAATGCAATCATCCTATTGGTCAATAAGAAAGGGGCATGGTTAGTAACAACCAATCAGAAGTTAAGAATTTTTTTCAAAGTGATAGCATTTCATTAATAGTGACAAATGAATCTGTATAAAAATCTTCATGAAATTCTAAATAAAATGATTAGAAATTCTAGCAAAAAAAAAAATAACCAATCCACTCTGAAATATTGCAAGTTTAATTTGATAAATGAAATACTGCCTTTACAACCCTTGGACTTATCATTGTGAAATAAAAATGGTGATTTAAGAATTTTTTTCATATTTAATAGACCAAAAGTAAGTATATACTGAATGTAGTGTATTTGATCACTGCATGAATAGCAAGATCAATATTCAGACTGTCCATAATTTTGTTATGATCAGAAAGCTATGCATATGTCAATCAATAGGTGTGGAGTTGAATTTATGTAATTCAGGGCTCTACAAATTTTTTCAGGGTACTCATCCAACAGGGTGACCAGCTTAGAATTTTAATTAGTTCTGCAGTACTTTCTACTCATAATTATGAGCAGATGGGAGGATTTGTTGAGCCCTGTCATTTTGTATTTGACATAAGTTGAAAGGAAAAAAAATTAAAGCATAAAAATGTACAAATTTACAAGAATGCATGGTAAAAATATACAAATGAATCTATGTGAATCTATTTACAAAGTAGCTCTAGTTCAATTTAGTTCAGCAGATCTAAACACAGATGTTGCCAAAACTTTGTTAAAATAAAATTAAAAGAGACGTATTCAGCACTTAACAAATAGTTTACAATCACAAAGACTATTTAAATTGTGTAGATTTAATTCAACCAATGCAAAGATTTCACTAACGAATGTGTTTCTAAAGCATCTTCCTTCGCAGAAACAAAAAAATCATGCGAGCCCAAAAGGCATTCAAACAATCTTGTAATTCAGCCATTCTTCAGTAAAAAAGCCTTATTCAGTAATCCATATTTTGTTTATTAAAAGCACAACATATAAAAATGTAACATATTGACAAAACGTTTTCAAAGTTAGTCTTTCAAAGTAATGAAATCTTAAGTCAAAATACCATAGAAAAAAATACTCTGATGAGTTGTGTAACTTGGTGACTATAAAACAAATAGTTGAATGTTGGTTGTAGTAAACTTTCAAAATGTGGTGCCGTCTTGCTGTAAAAATAACATAAGCTTATTCATGTATACTTGTATTAAGCTTAGAAATCTACTTCTATGCCAGGTTTGCTGTAACCATCATACCGAAAGCCTTGCGGCTGTTTATAACGATAGACTGTTTCAGAGCCAACACCTCTCTCATCATCAGTAAGTGGGGCAAACAGCATCTGGTATCGGACATTTTCAACATGTCTGCATAAGGTGCAAGCTTGCAACCAGGCTATACCAAGACAGACGAGTCCTAACAAGGCTGCCGCGGCTGCTGCATATATACCGAATGATAATTCCATTTCTGGCATGGCCTTGACTTGTACATAACTTCCAGGCACGGGAAAAGCTTCCCATGAATTCTCATCTTGAACGAGGCCAGCCATCACAGCAAATATCACCCCAAGTACCAGGGAAAATGCTGAAAAAAGAGTTAAAACATTAATTCAATGAATAAACATCTTTATGTACGGTAGTTGATAATGTTTCAGAGGGCCTCCACGATCGAGTAGTTATGGTCTGAATAGTAACTTTTAGTCCTTCACAGCTGTGAGTTAAAATCCCACCAGGGACCGACAAATCTGATGTGTGAGGAAGGCGTCCATCTAGCTTAGGTAAGATCGATGGTACTACTAAGGCTTACATGCTTCTTCTGCAGTAAACAGTTGGGAAAAAGACCCTTGTTGGTTATGACTTTAACCCATACAAACAAAAAATCTAGTAAAACTGATATGTACATTTATAGTATGAGAAACTGTCTGAAACAATAACTTGTAAAAAATACATTACCAACAGGCAGCATCCCACCAGCTAGGCATAATTCACCAGTGGCTGACTTGTACTTCCTTAAGGAATAGATCCCTGATGCTATAAAGCATACAAACATGCCGGAAAGTCCAACACCGTAGAAGATTTGTGCAACACGAAACATTGCTGAAAAATATCACAAAGTGATGCTTAAAGCAGTATTTTTTTCACCTTTGGGGAAAGATGGTGGGGCTTTAGGAAGGGAAAAAAAATAGCATCATGAAGGAATATTGGAGAGAAATAACATAACAAAGCATACATATTTTCCTAATACTTCATCACCGATAGATTATAACCTTGATGGTTGGAAAAGCATACTTTACAGGGGAATGGGGCTGAAATTCTGTCCGCAAAAAATGTTAGAAGGGAGACAACTCCAGATTGACATTAAAAAATCATAATAATGACAACTAATGTGGAAAAAAAGTGACTACAAGAGTAGTGTAATGTGGAAAAAAAGTGACTACAAGAGTAGTGTAATTCATAAATAGAAATATTGGTATGGTAGCTTAATGAATGCAGCATGCATCTACAGTCATACTAAAGTTGTAGATTTTTCATGCATATTTCCAGAAAATGTACGTCAAGTCTGTTTGTAAATAAACACATACATGTGTGTTATTATACAAATTTCATTTGAACTTGCACTATTTGAATAAAAAATAAACCATCTATATTCATTTAAAATTCATCAAATCGCAAGAGAAGAGATCTGTCCGTATAAGGGGAGATAACCATGAGGAAGGTTGATCATGAAATTCAACTCACGTGGAAATGTCTGGGCATTAGTAGCTTTGTCTAGGAAGACCAAATCAACCATATCTATACCAGTTCCCTGATCCATGTAAAAAAGTCCCATGTATGTAGATTTTGCTTCTTGTGTTTTCCCGGCATCCCACGATACCTGTAAAAATGAGAAACACAGAGTGAGAAATGATTATTCAGCAAGCCAGAAAGCTAGTATGTCATGTTTGACCGTATATGATGGTGGGAAATCATTATATTATGATCATGCACAATCCTGAGTGAAATATCTGAGAGTAAAAATATGCTATCAGACAGTATTACTGAATAATGAAAATAAATATTTACTGAAAACAAATTCAGATTCAAAATTCAAATGTTTTGTTAATTCATGACATTCAACAGGTATAAATTAATGCTACTTTTGGAATCGTGTTTACTGCACTCATACAGTGAGCATAAATTTGGCTCTATATGGAAGAAATAATAATTAAATGAAGGGTATAATGCAATCTATACCGGACATGTAGCGGCTATTTTAATTTTGAGAGAGTTCCAATTAGAAGGGCTAGATGATAATGCCATCTAGCATGGCTCAAAACATTTAGACTACACAAGATGAATGCACTGTTGTCACTACCTAAGACATAAAAAATGTTGTTTTTGGTTACCCGACCTACTTTAAATGATTAATTTTTCTCTGCAACCCTTTTATTAGGAAAGAGGAATGGTACATCCTTTGTCTCACTTTTTTTTAACTTTTGGCACAAAGATAATCTCAAAAATAGCTTTAAAGAATAATAAAAATAAAATCAAATAAGAAATCTCGACCTGACTACCGACCCACCCTATTTTTAATGAGCATGAAACCAGAAACAAAACATTTTTTGTGCCTACTTTGCGTGTGCTAAAATTGATCCACTTGAATAATTTCAGTCTAAATATTTTCAAGGGGAAAGGTTTTTAGAGATAATTTTGCTGAAATCAAAACGTGCACGGAAAAAAAAACACAAAATGACTCATGCAGACTTATAGGCTGTTGCACCATGTGTACTATTGTCTTTACAACAAAAATCGAACATTCTGAAACAAAAAAATCACCTGAACAATAAATTTGAACCAATAAGGAACGAAGAAACACCCAGCTCCAATTATTGTCGTAACTCCAAGAAGGATGGTCTTCAAAAACTGCATAAAAGCGAAGCCATCCATTTTGAACTAATTTTCGAACACCTTTAATTACAGGTGAGTTAAAGATTGTGCGTCAGTGTAATGTAATTCCACACAACAAACAGCGATTTGTTTCCTCAAAACTCACAGTTAACATGTAAGAACAAATTAAGTCATCATTTTCGACAAAACTCGGAGGAATTGGCTCGAAATGTAGAGCAGGTATTTTTATTTATTTATTCTCAGGTGTTCACTTCCGGCTTCCTGTTTGAATTTAGACTGGTTGCTCAATTGGTACCCGCATATAATTAAATCAGTTAGATACAACGGGAACCATTCTGTGTATAGAATTGTTATCTCCCCTGAATTATTTTTCGCCTTTTTTTGACATAAAATATATTTCATGGATATTATTTTATGATTTAAATGAAAAAAATGCAATTGAACTATTTTTGGATGTAGCTCTTTGGGCGGTTTCTGTAAAGTAGGGTCAATCCAATCAAATAGAAACACGGACCATAGTACTGTAGTTACCGTTAATATTCATGCTGATCAGACCATGTGATTATCGTTTAAACAATAAGATTTCACGGAGATCATTGTAGTACAACAAATAGTAAATACTAAAATTCTGTATGCTTTTTTTTCAATTTTGTCTCTATTTGACTGTGAAACGTACGTACGGTCAGTAAATGAGGAGTGTTAAAAATGTTTATTTTGAAGAGAAAAATTGGTTCAAATTTAAAAATATTAATTCAAAATACATTCCTTGTATAACTGTAGAAATGTTCACAAAAGCAATGTGATTGCAATATATATATACATGTATGTATATATAGAGAGAGTGGCGGTAGATCGGGTTTTTGAATACATATGTGTATAATGGTCTAAGATTACATACATAAATCTGGGCAACGCCTTCTAAAGTATAGCGAACACGAGAATATCCCCGACCCGCCTAATTGAAGAACTACACGGAATTGAAGACCTAGGGAAGACCTACACAAATACAGTATATATATATCAAAACTAATATTATTATTTTCAGGCTCAGTATCATCAAAATAACTATGTAAAAGTGATAAAAAACAGTATTTAAAAGTTATCCATAAAGTGATTTTGAAAGCTTTTATTGTTTGACTATTTTCTACCGACCGCGCGGAAAAATGACATCTCAAATTCTGAAGAGTCTACGTTTAGACCAAACGCAAGTTCGTCCAGTCACGCACCAGTTTTATTAATGCATATTCATATTTATAAAACAGTTCGGAGCACTTTTGTAAGTATATATAATCATTATGAAAATGTACAGTACTTAAAGAATTATACAAACATATGTGCTCATGAATGCAAAAATGTATTTAAACTTATTTCTGTCTAATTCAAGACAAAACAAACAGTAATGTATTGTTACTGAACCCATAAATCGAATATCATTTAAAACCTATTTTAGGACGAATTTTTTTACTTTTTGGATTTAAATGCAGTCCTAGATTTCACAGAGAGTGAATACAACCTTTTTCACTCAGTAATTTTCATCATGAATATAATAACCATGCTTAATTCTAAACCAGCATGCTCAAACAAATCTCAGGACAAAAAAGCGTCTCGTAATCAGTAAGTTTGTAATGAGTGTGATACAAGCCATACTTCCATTTCTTGAATTCTCATGCAATATTGCACTCATTATATCTAGACAAGATCAGGAAAATGTATGTGGTAGGATGTCAATAAATACCATCGATTTTTTATTAAATATTTCAAAACAAGTAACTTATTTATATACTTTTTTTCTGCAATTTTTAAAATCATGTTCATTGTGTCTATTTGCACCATGCCTTGTAACTAAAATCTGTATTAAATATACGTACAGTCTATCAATTTCAAGTTACCACGACTTTTACCCAGTTATAAAAATAATTGAGTAATAAACAGCATTGCTATTTGTGTACTACATGTAGATATCAAGCCGTCATCAGACCACCTTATTTGTTTTATTGTGTCCGAATCAGTGGGAATCCCATTTACTTCCTGTGAGCCGAGACAAATATACACATACAGGTCCTAGCTGTCAATAAATGACACAAGCCTTTTATTTTATGTAAATGAACCCAGTTTGTATCTTGCTTTAATGATGCAAAAAATAAACATGAAAATGGTAATGTTGAAATAAATGTAAACACCAGATGGTGACGACAAACACTGATTGGAAGTATTCTTGCCATGCACAGAGTTAAACATTGTTAAATTGATAAAATATCTGATAGCGGCTTAATACCGGTGTGCGTGCGTGTATGCGTGCGTGCAGGGGGGTTATTATGTAACATCATAGCACATCACAACAACAAACCTTATCATGTGTTCTTCTGATAAATATCATTTTTGTTTTCTGAAATATAACAATTATTTCAACATGAGGTTTCAATTATTTTAATCTCTTTGATATAATAAGAATATTGAATTATATTTACACAAAAAATATATGAATTGTATGTTGATTTGTGTCTCTTTCTTATCTTTGAAAGGACATATAGATTTTGTGTAATTTTTACCTATATAATTCTATAAGTATGTACAGTATACTAATTATATGCACACTATTTTGAATTTATAGCTTACTCTTAACTCTTTTCACCCGCCCTTTAGGTCATGTGTTACAAAAATACTACTACTGCTTAAACAATAAAATGAACTGAATTCTACAAGCGAACTTTGAAGCGACAATTCTAAATAATAATAATAATAATAAATAATTTCTGTATCAGATCTGGGTTTCTTTTTGTTTCGCTATAGTTTTTAGTGTAGGTCTTCAATTAGGCAGACCCGAGTATTACTCATACATTTGTTTTAACATCGAAAACAAACAGAAGATAACACAAATTCATCAACTATATATCATATCTGTCTTTTTGATACTCATATTACACTTTTTTATTCGTGAACTATTGATTTCTAAACATTGTTTGCTGTACAATAAATGTTTTGGAATATGTGGGGCGAATTGTTATTCATGTGGGGCAAATCGTTATAAAAAGGGAGCGAGTCGTGATGGGCCGAATTGAAAAAGGGGCGAATCATTAGTAATTAGATATCACCAACGAAATGTTTTCGTTCAAATCTTAATTCTAAAATAGATATATAGGTGATACAAACAGAAAAATATATAATTGATTAACTGTCGCTAATTTAATTGTTTATAAGCATTAGTAAGCATGTATGCCATGAGATGTCTGGACACCTCGGCCCCGAGACATTTCGGACCCCAAATTCACTGGACATCTCGGCCCCAGACATTTCGTACCCTTTATATAGTGCACAAATATGTATGTATAACATCATTGTTCAAAGTACCTTCCAGTGAATATAAATAATAAACGAGCGTTTAATTTAAAGACTTTAAATTTATTTATAATGTATTGCAAGAAAAACACTATAAAGCACTTAATACAAGACAATACAAGATACCAGAAAAACACTAATCACAATTATACTGTATGAAATACACATCATGAAAACAAAACAAAACAATGCATCAAAGACCGACAATAAGGGTCATCCCTAATCCCTAAACGAACTTTAATTGATACCAAAATATGACTTTTCATGTATAAATTCAAAGATAAGGGCATTTGTAAGGTAACATTTATGTAACGTTTCTATCTTGTCCTGATATGATAGGAAACACGTTACGGTAGACATACGCGAAAAATATTCATATGCAGAATCAAAATGTTTCTTAAAGCATCAATACCAGCCCAGATCTTCATAATATCTTGAACAAGTTTAAATATGGGTCAGCTCGGGTCAAACATTAAGTAACCAAGGCCAAATCACGGGAAAACTGTAAAAGTTCCAATCTTTACTCATTAACAATCTTACATACAGTCAATGTTCATCAACACTCTTACAGTCTGTGTTCACCAACAATCTTATATACAGTCAGTGCTCATCAACAATCTTATATACAGTCAGTGCTCATCAACAATCTTATATACAGTCAGTGCTCATCAACAATCTTATATACAGTCAGTGCTCATCAACAATCTTATATACAGTCAGTGCTCATCAACAATCTTATATACAGTCAGTGCTCATCAACAATCTTATATACAGTCAGTGCTCATCAACAATCTTATATACAGTCAGTGCTCATCAACAATCTTATATACAGTCAGTGCTCATCAACAATCTTATATACAGTCAGTGCTCATCAACAATCTTATATACAGTCAGTGCTCATCAACAATCTTATATACAGTCAGTGCTCATCAACAATCTTATATACAGTCAGTGCTCATCAACAATCTTATATACAGTCAATGTTCACCAACAATCTTATATACAGTCAGTGCTCATCAACAATCTTATATACAGTCAATGTTCACCAACAATCTTATATACAGTCAGTGCTCATCAACAATCTTATATACAGTCAGTGCTCATCAACAATCTTACATACAGTCAATGTTCATCAACACTCTTACAGTTTGTGTTCATCAACAATGTTATATACAGTCAGTGCTCATCAACAATCTTATATACAGTCTGTGTTCATAACCAATCGGCCCCTGAGTCCCCTTATTTAATATTAGACAAATACAACCTGAGACCTAATGGTCTCAGATAAAACATACAAATAAGTAGACAATAAAATCATGAAAAACATTGAACAAAATAAAATCTAGAGAATGATAAGAGTAGCTAAATTCATATAACACGATATATTCACGCACATCATTATATTCATGCCGAAAGGTAAGACATTGGCGACAAATATAACAGCATTTAAAGTACGACAATACTAAATAAGACAAACCGGTAATTGTCGTCTTTAAATGTAAAGAGTCACTTCCAGCATCACTTATGCACATGGGAAAAACGACACCATTCATCCCGAAAAAACAAATGCGCCGGTTTTGCGGAGTCACACGCCAATTTAAAGTGATAATCATCTTCGATTTTACAAAAAAATTCATCTGAAGTCAAAACCACGGACAGGGTCTGTAGAGATAACCTGTCTATAGATATCATTCGTCTGTTCATACCATTTGTTTTATTTCCATCTCAAGCATAATATGCAATTTACTTTAAACTTCCAGATATTGCCTCTGTCCAATATTAATCACTTCCAATTCTCATGAAGGCGAGGGTCTTCATATGTTGACAGTATTCGTTCAAATTGAGATTTCAAATAAACAATAGAATAAACGCATCTATCATTGAAAATAAACAAACAAATATAAATGAATGCAAACGCGTCAACACGCCAACATACACCTACGATTTGTGAGTGCACGCGTCACACACGGTGTTGCTTCCGTTGAAGTACATCGCGGGTGTGCACATCGTTTCGTTTCAATGTACTAGTATTCAGCTATGGTTCTTTTGTGTAGTATTCAGACCTTTTTGGTCCATTGTACAATTTTGCGTCAATGTATACTTGACATGTGTTCTCTGAAAAATAAATACATGAATACAAGTTTGTACCTGTGACCCAAGATCGCTTACTAAAGTCAAAAATGATGACATGTAGAAATACTGAATATTTTTAAACAAAAGAACCTTTCATGAGTAACGCCCCGCTTTGTCTGAAACGAAATGTGAATATCCGAATGTTGGATTTTGCAGTGAAAATATAGTAAACTATAGGTACTGTATGATATCAAAATTTTACAAAGTTACTATTAGTGCAACATTCTTTTCAAAATAATGCTTTCATAATAAGCCCATTGCATTAAGAAAAAAAATCTTCAAATCAATGGAATTACATTATGTTTACCTCCGTTACAATTTCCAATCCCACAATCTTCTTTAGGGACCTTGGGGTCAGTTGTGTAACACCACAATTCCCCGGATCCTGTTGGATCTCTGCAGAAGTTCTTAGCGTCTGTAAGCGAGTCCTCCTCGAACAGATCAGATGTAAGGTTGTGGGGGTGTGGCTGCTGACTATCCCATCTTTGACACACCTTTCCTGATTTGGTCTTGCTCCATGTCCCCATGTATGATCTAACAGACGGTCCATCATAGCATGTAACGTGATCCGGCGGACCTGAGGAAGGTTACAAAATACAATTAAACCTCACTTAACCACAACTTCAATGTTACGACCACATCATTATTAAACCACTTATTTTCGGACCGGTTTTCAATATGTCTCCCTTATTTCAACTTGATATTGAGGCCACCTTATTATTCAGACCGTTTTTTGTCCCAGATGTGATTTTATCATCACAGTTGTACCGTAACTACGTCTTAAAATCGCCACTGTTCGTCTCTATAGCTATCGTTTCTTGTCAATCCATATTGAGTTCTAGCTCAGTAGGATCATTAGAATCACAGGGAAAGAGGCACACCTTCCAAAAAATGCAAACTATTCACTTAAGCTATATTCCTGGATTCTTTACCAGTACTAACCCAATTTTCCACAAGGATCTGTTAACCATAAGGGTCACTCGAATTAGAGGCGAAGAACAACTGGCCTTATAATTATAGTCTTTTCCGCCGAATTGTCTCTGAGAACATGCTTGCAACGCCAAAGGTTCGAACTAAAGAACCCGGAGTCTTTAACGAGACACTCTACAAATTGAGTACGACAGTCTGTTTCAAGTTCAGTAAACTTCTTTCAGTTGAATGCAATAAAAAGACAATATGATGATTTTTAATCATTTAAATGTCACGTTTAAAGTTATTGGGTTCTGGAAATATGTACAGAAATATATATAATTATAGTCGCGCAACGGAAATATCCTACAATTCAGGTTATTAAAGGTACGCTGCAACATTTTCATCTTTATGTGAACCAACAGAGATTAATATTTAATTAATGAAACTAAACCCATTATTATGTGTTCATATAATGGTGTTCACACATGAAGTTGAAGTATTGAGTTCTAAACAAAAACCCACATGGCTCCACGTGACAGAATAGCCATCTAATGCTGATATTTGCTACATAACACCACAAATGTCCCTCGCCATCTGGATCACGACAATAATTTCCAGCGTCCTCTAATGTCTCGTTAGGAAAGTCTGCCGAAGTAAAGGTATGGGTGTTTGGTGTCTGAGAGTCCCATCTTTGACACATATAGTTTCCTATTGCCACATCCCATTCTCCTTTATAGTGAAAATGACTTTCTGTGTCATAACATCTCTTGTCGTTTATATCTGAGAAGACACAAAGATAAAACAAAACAAGATAAAAATGATAAAAAGTAGGTTCTTTAAAATCAGAATTCAAGAGAAATTTTATTCGATGGCATACAGTAAAACCTCAATATTTGAGACCAACGGCGTGACTCGAAAAATGCCTTTCAAAACACGACGCGTCTAGCTGTACATATTTTCGGATAGATAAGCTTCCCGGATACAATTTAAGACGAAAGACGTTTGTTGAAACAACAATCACGCTTTCTACTTTCTGTTCATTGTTCGCCGACTAGTACCAACTTTGAGATAAACAACTCAAAGTACACGCTAATGAAAATCACGGGGAAAAAGTTGTACAAGTACTTTAACGTAAATGAAATTTGTTATTTGGAAGTAAGCATAGTACATGTGCAATATCAAACAAGGAATATAATAGAAAAATCGAGACCTCTAGCGACACTAGTGTTCATAAATTGAAATTTCATTGCATGTGTTTGGACATGACGATTTTGCGTATAATTTTGTAGTTTTGTGAATTAGTATATTTTATATGTTGATATCTAGTTACCGAGAAAATAAACAAAATACAATGCATTGTAATGTATGTGTAATTATGTTACCCTCTTTCAACCATCATTCAGTTACACATAGTAAGTCAACTTATTGCCAGAACTGAGGCCCGAATGTATGGACGACGACATGCCTAAAGCCGCTAATGTCGTGAATGGCTATATTATCATGAATCTTTAAATAGACATTCAGCACTGTGATAAAAAACATCAGCTCTGTATATTTCTATCTCTTCACATACCTCTAGCTTCTCAGTGTCGAAGAAATTTCATTTACTAGTATCATTCTCAATTCATTATTTTCTTTTTATGAACACCATTGTATATTTGATCATATTCATGTTTGTCTCCCCATTTTATCAGTGAATAAAAGGTATTTGACTTGACACTTCAAAAAAGTCCACATAAGGAGCTTATAGGCTTACATTTTGTGCAGGACGTGACGTCACATGCCTCCCATATGGTTCCTGGCTCCATAGTGTAACACCACGTGTAGCCCAAACCTCCTGGATCCCTGCAGTAGTTTTCTGCAGCGGAAATAGAGCTGTCTGGGAAACCAGAAGCGGAAGTATAAGAATGAACATGTGGAGATTGAGTATCCCATCTTTGACATAATTTTCCACTCCTAGTTCGACTCCAAGTACCAATGTAATCCTTTGCTGTGAGGCTATCATGGTAACATCTATTATGTCGAAATTCTAAAACAATAATTTTCTCTTCGGTTAACGTGATCTAAAATTATACTTTCAATAACACATTAGAATCAAAAACTGTAAAACATTACAATTTTCACTCATGTGTTTTATCTTTAAAGTACCCGACCGGTTATCGTCATGGTAGTGGGTTGTAGTGCTGAGCGAGAGAACGTGGGTTCGATCCTCAGTCGGAGCACATGCTTTCCGTGGCAAAATTGTCCTCCATCAATGAAAAAAATTAATCACACGGGGTAGAACTAGGCAGATGGCTGACGGATAAATAACAGGTTAAAAGAATATGACAAGTATTGGTTACAATAGTCGAGGCCGTGGTCCAGTGGTTAGTGCGCTGGACTTGTAACCCGGAGAACTGGGCCCGATTCCCGGTCGCGGCAGGTCATACCCTTCTATGAAAATTTGACAAAAATGCCGATTTTCCTCTATATGTGGAAAAGTTGCCGGCTCCTTGCGGAAGGGTAAGTTAGTACTGGTTAGTATACATTCCAGGAAAACTGGTGAGGTGAACCGGTCGCCGTATATAACTGAAAAAAAATATTGAAAAACGGCGTTAAACCCCAGTGACAATAAGTCACAAAACAAACAAACAAACACAAAGCAAAACAAAATTGGTTACAAGACTAATTGAATGTCCAGTGAAACTGTTTAAGTTAATCTTCCTGTCCAGAATGTGTCTGAAAAATTGTAGTCGGTGGCTTTAACACCAACTCAAACTTATCATTAAAGCGGTGATACATACCTACACCACACCGATCGACTGGACAATATTGCCATCTTGTATCAGGGTTCATCGTATTACACCATGGCCCTTGAATTCGATTTCCCACATCAATGTCTTTCGAATAACGGCAAAAGGTAGCAGCATCTGACAACGTTACATCTGGAAAGCTTGAAGCGTCCATGAAAATGTTTTTACTTGGCTCATTCGCGTCCCACCGCTGACAAATTTCCCCGCTAGATGTCAGCGCCTGTCTCCCGGAGTATTCGTGGGCCGTGCTCGGGTAACAATGAGTTGATCCTGGAAATTATGTGGATCAAATATACGACAAGTAATGCGAAATGAAAAAGCATACAATAATTACAAGTCAGAGGATTGTAGTCTAAACCACCGTATTAAGGACTGCGGATCAAAATAGGGATGAATATTAAATTTTATACATATACATTATATTGTCTTCAAAATTTACTCTCGCTTTGATATTTGCTGAATACATTGTACACTACACCCTCGATAATGAGACCACATTTTAAACCTTCTAGATATTAATTTTTCTTTAAGTTTTACTTTACTGTCAGAACCAAATGAATGGAATTTTCAAAACCGTGAAAATCCAGACCGGCCCTGTCTTGAGCAACAACCTCCCTTTAACAACAGCATGATTTTTTCCCACTGTACGATTTAACTTTTAATTTAATCTCTGTCGAGCAACGACCTCTCAACAACAACATATGTTCGCTTCTCCCGAAGGGTATTGCTTTGAAGAGGTTACCCTGTGAACGAAACGTCTTTGACACTAACCTAATTTCTCGCCATATGTTAACGATGTACAACCAACATGTAAGCATTTGGTTGCACATTGGATTCTATTTTTTACATTTGTTGACGCAAATACCCTATTTACGTTCTGGACATCTTCATTGGTAAGACTTGACACAACAAAAGTTTCCCCCAAAACCAAAGCCACAGCAATATTTAAAATAACTCCATAGTAACTGAACACCACATGGAATGAAGCCATATTGTTAGACCTGAACATCCATAATGCCGCTGGTTGACTAGCAGGCTTTTATGCTATAAGCAGTCGAAAGAAAAGTACAAATTACGCGATTGCAATATAAATACATTTTCCGACAATTTAGTTTGGCTTTAATAGTTTTCTGCACCGCTAATGTGATTCATCATTTATTTATTCACTCATTAATCTAGAAAATCTCCCATTAAAATGAACCTAAATTTCAAAATTCGGAACACTTAAGACTGTCACACAAATTTCCTCATCGCTAATGTTATGGCCTGAAACCAACCCAAATGAATTCATTTCTCAAAATGATAATAGGTATGATTATTGAACACATGTTTTGAGACGAAAATTAGCAACAGTAAAACCTCACATTGCAACCACCTCAATATTACGACTACTTCGTTATAACGACCTCTTATTTTCGGACCGGCTTTTAATAATTCCCCTATAATTCAACTTGATCATGAAACCACCCCATTATTACGGCCGATTTTTCGGGCCCCGAAGGTGGTCTCATTATTGTGGTTCTACTGTATACGCTTATCGTAGATTTAGTGGACTTAAATAAATAACATTAAGTCGTAAAACTTATATTAACTAATAATTATCTTTGACTAAACTGGCAAACACATAAATTGCCACTAATTGTTTATTATCATAGATTACCTAGGTACGGGCTAATGTTGAACAGAAACAAAACTGCAATGCATTATATCGTATCACAATGGGAATTGAAGTACCTTTATCCAGCAATCGTTGTTATCATCAATTTATCAAGTGTGCTTTGGTATATCTGTGTATTATGGTCTCAGGGTATATGTAGGTATAATGATATTTTAGCTCATTTGTAAGCGCAAAAAGTACCTTTAATAAGTTCAATATATTAGTATTTGCCATCTGGGACTTTATTGTTAAATGGTTAAAGTATCTGGCCAGTAATCACTAGCCCTCATCGCTGTGAGTTCGAATTCAGTCCGGGCAACAAAAATTCACGCGCGAGGGAGCTGCCCAGATAGGAAATGCTGATTACTTTTGTGGTCAAAATCATATTATTAATATATTCCACAAGTCTGGTTGCTATGACCACGAATATGAAGACATTTCATTGTTACACTCCTATGATCTTGTTTTTTGCTCAGCCAAATTCCAGCCAATACTTGATCAACTGATCAACTGTGTGAACACATTAAATATTGGTTAAATAAAGAGGCAGCGACATTTTGGATATTTCACAACTACATTTGTATGTATCATAAAAAATTCATATTAACCCTTTGCCTCGTAATACCGCATTTCCCAGCTTCTGAAGCAGACGACATTTGAAAAACATTGTGGTAAAAGAAGTCATTACTTGTAATGAGCAACGGCTTCGTTTGCCACAGTGTTATCCACTCTGTCAGAGAGAAATAGCCCAATTTTCTTAAATAAATCGATGTTTTGTACATTTGCGTTGAATTTAGAAGAGTCTAAAGTATGCTTATGAGACAGAGGGTCAACAATCGATATTCAGGCTTAGGTGCACCGTTTGTTGCAGACTTAAATCGTTAAAAGTTTTCATGATTGGTTCATTATGTATAAGGCTGATAAGCGCGCTCGATCTACGATATTTCATTTTGTGCCGACAATACAAACAGGAGCCATTCAGTTTTTCGTGAACGACATATTTAACAAAAATGGCGATTCAAACATTAAGTTTTATCATACAGATTGCAATGTTATCAAGTTGTATGGTGATTTTTGTCAACGCAGACAACTACGTTGCCTCAAATGTGTCCAAACAAGATGTGTATAAAGTTAACAGAAAATTTGTGTCCACGAACATGAAAAGTGTAACTGTTTGCGCGCTGAAATGTCAAAGTTTTAATTGTACGTCATTTTCTTACGGAGAGAAACAAGGTTAGTGTAAGTTTGTTTTTATTTGACTCATTGTCACTGGGGTTTAATGCCGTTTTTCAACAATTTTTCAGTTATATATTGCGACCGGTTCACCTAGTGAACTAGTTTTCCTTGACTGTATGTTAACCAGTGCTAACTTACCCTTATACAAGGAGCCGGCAATCGCGCTGACTGATATTTGCTGTCAAGCATACCGCTTGCTCGGTTGCACTGTTGGGATAGAGGTCGCTGGTTCGAGACCTATTTGTTTCTCCGTAAAATATATTTTAAGGGATAACACCATCGGTCATTTGTGTCCCAAGATGACATTTGCTGTCTAAATGTGGAAGACGCCATTTCGAACACATATCTTTGCTTAACAGGCACTTTTGAAACTTGATTATCATATCATCCAATGAAATTGTTGTACAATAAAACCTAACATTTCGACAATCAAATATTACAGCCACCTTGTTATAAAGACCACTTATTTTCAATAACTCCTATATAATTCAACTTGATAATTAGACCACCTTATTATAACGAACGATTTATCTCGTTATTGAGTTTTATTGAGGTTTTACTGTATCTTGAAATTGTAGTAATTACAGTGTGGTCGTAATAATAAGGTGATCGTAATATTGAAGTGGTCGTAATAACAAGATGATCGTAATAGTGAGGTGGTCGTAATAACCAGGTGGTCGTAATATTGAGGTGGTCGTAATAATGAGACAGTCGTAATATTGGGATGGTCGCAATGTGACTTTTTACTGATAACGTACTGAAATTGTAGATGCCAGTAGTTGCTACGCACACGCATCTAACCAGTACAGTGGACGCCAAGCTCGGACATCCAGCGGTGCAATCTGCCAGCGTTGGGACTCTCAGACACCGCACATGCACACACGGACGAACCCTTCAGCGTTTCCGGACGCTACTTTAACGGATGCGGCTAATTTTTGTCGTGACCCTGACGCAACGCTCGGACTTTGGTGTTACACCATGAATCCAAATAGCAGATGGGAATTTTGTCCCGTTCAAAAATGCGACTTCGGTAAGCAATAACAAATATTTGTACATTTTATTGGAAATGGAGTCAAAGCCTTTAATGATCCAACTTTAAAGTCGAGTGACAGCACCCTGAACTACACAAATACTCCGACACCAATGGATTTCCTAATTTATTGAATCGCCATTAGGGTTTCGTGGCATTGTCAGATACACTTTCATCACAGGAAGCTATTGAAATCGAGTTTGAAATCGAACTCGTTATTAGATTAAATTAGAGGGGAGTTATTGAAAGCTGGACCGAAAATAAGTGGTTGTTTTAACCAAGGTGGTCGTAATATTGAGAAGGTCATAATGTCTGATTTTTGAGGTTTTATTGTATTAGATAGGAATAGGATATATAGAAGAAAATGTATAAAAAAAATATCACTTTTTTTCAAAATACTACCTTCCCTTTCCATTCAAGACCCACCCAACACATTAAGGCCATACAAAAAAATAGATATAATATACAGTCTCCCGGAGGGTACCACCATGGAACGGTCTGTAGCCAAGCTACGGGGGTTTTCTTAACTAATTTCTCAAAAAGGAGTGGACAGATCTTGGGATCCTTCATAATTCTTATAGTTTTCCATGATAGAAAATGATTTACCGTGAGACTTTTCAAAAAATAATGACAATAGAGTTATTGTCTCTGTTAATTTACATTGAAGTGTATGGGAGAAACCCATTTTTAGAAGATTAAAGAAAAAGGAAGATTCCTTTCAGTGAAAACTCACGGTAAAAAGATGCAAAAACACAATACCAATCTAATCTAATAAAGAAAAATATAGGTCACTGCGCAAATATTTTCAGAAATTAACATTTTGTTTTCAACAAGGACAATAACTCTTGCAAAATTTTCAAAATGTGCCATAAATTAAAGTGAAGTACATAGAGTAACTATCAAAGAAGTTATGATAATTGAACAATACTATTTTTATAATGTTGGCATATATGTGTGATATCGAACAGATAAGTAAAAATAAGTACATTGCTATGGATATAATACCTTAACAAGTATTAGCCATAGGCACTCGATTTCCGTGATTTATATACCCGAACAGACATCATTTTTTCATCTAAACTCGTCAAACAACGCAAATCTGTCAAGAAAAAACACCATTTCGCTGCTCTGCGTATCAGAAAAACTAAAAGGTAAGTCACTCGCCATTTTTTCGATTGACGGAAGTGGCGGTATCCAACCACATAAAAGGGATTGATTCTGCAGCGTACTAATGTCTGGTGTTTAATCTAGATTTAATTAATCTCCTTTCCAACCCTTTTCATTGCATAGCGGTCAAATGTTTAGAGTCATTTCTTCATAAACATCTAATGGAGAAGTAATGTAGAATTGTTTCTGTTTGGTCTTCGGTCGAAATTGTTTTGCTACTCCCCATTTTTCGGGTTTAGTTAAGCCGTAGAAAATGCTGAATTACCAAGAAATGACGTCAAAGTCACGTGGTATGAGCACACTGATGTTGTTGGTTTATTATAAGTTAGGAAGAACTGAAGCAATAAACGTGTCATTTGTGTTTACTATAGATTGCTCAAGTTCATTTTTGTGTCTATGTCATACTAGTATTTATTTGTGTAATTTTATAATTTTGTTTCCCTGGGGTAAGTGTTAGTTTGAGCCCTCAAAAGTAATTTAAGTCTCATGTAGCTATGCTACGACCGTTGCAAGGTGGAACCCCCCCCCGCCGGGCGGGAGACTGTGTTTTGTACTCCAATTTTTGCATGGTCTTTTGTGTAGTGTATGTTTGAAGTACATGGGGAAGATGGGATTTTTAGCATATGTTTTTTTCTCTAGCAATTCTTTTCCTATCAATATTCTGCAAAAGATCATATATTCAGTGATAAAATTCAAAAAGCGAAAATAGCTGTTCATGTATGAGTTACCGCGTGCAGTATTAGTTGTTACAAATTGTGTAAAGGGTGAAATTTCCGTGATCAAAATTATTATTGATTAAACATTCTAGCGCATATTGATAAAGCACTGTAATTTTCAGAATTTCAACATAATAGATGTTACCATGACAGTCTCGTGGCAAAGGATTATACTGGTACCTGGAATCGAACCAGAAGTGGAAAAGTATGTCAAAGATGGGACGCTCAATCCCCGCACAGTCATTCTTATACTTCTGGTTTTCCAGACAGCACTGTTTCCGCTGCAGAAAACTACTGCAGGGATCCAAGTAATTCGGGCTACACATGGTGTTACACCACAGAGACGGGAACCAGATGGGAAGCATGCGACGTCACATCCTGTACAAAATGTGAGAATGTTATAGCTATGCCCATGTTTGTATCACAACATTGTATGCTTACATCAGGGTTCATTAAAATGTGGACGATTACGATAGTAATGACTTTAAGTCATATGGTTCATGAGGGTGCGCGGTAATTCTTACAATACGTTCATTCATCGATTTGTCAGGGCCATTATTCTCATATCACGAATTCGGTCATTCTGTCAGCATCGAGACTATGGTTTATTTATGCATACCAAGTCATTGCTTGCAGACTGTTAGCGAGAATGATACTAGTATTAGATACTTCTATTAATGAAAGGACGGGTCGTAAAAAAGAATTCATTGATTCATTAAGTCACGTGTCATCGAATAATATGCTTAACGTTGTCCGTAGTTTGTCAACTTTTAAAATTCGCGAAGCTACTTATTAAAAGTAAATTCAAGCGTATTAAAGTTCCTTTTGTATTCAAGTTTTTAATAACAGTTTTTTTATTGATTTGTTTATAAAATGTTCACAGATATAAACGACAAGAAATGTTACAACACGGAGCACCATGTTAATTATACAGGAGAATGGGATGTGACAATCAAAAACAAAATGTGTCAAAGATGGGACTCTCAGACACCACATGCTCATATGTTTACTTCGGCACACTTTCCTGACGAGACATTGGAGGATGCTGGAAATTATTGTCGTGATCCACGTGACGAGGGACATTTGTGGTGTCATACAACCGATCCTAGCATTAATTGGCAATACTGTGACATGGAGCATTGTGAGTTTTTATTCATTAACTAAATTAAATATAATATAACTCAGAATACTGAGCAGACCAGCTGCTTGACTCAATTAATTACTATGCATTTTTGCAAGATGAGCATTCGCCTCAGTGATTTTCCTCGTAATTATTTAACTGAGGTAGGAATCTAAATAAATCCAAATTTACTAAAAAAACATCGGCGGTATCTTAAATGTATTATCGGCAAAACCTCAATAAAAAGATCAACTTTGGTCTGAATAATAAGACGGTCTTTTTATTAAGTTGAAATATATAGGAAATATTGAAAACTGGTCTGAAAAAAGTGGTTTTATAATGATGTGGTCTTAACATTGAAGTTTTGGTTAAGTGAGGTTTAATTGTATTTTTTAAACTTCCTCAGGTCCGCCGGATCACGTGACATGCTATGATGGGCCGTCTGTTAGATCATACATGGGGACATGGAGCAAGACCAAGTCAGGAAAGGTGTGTCAAAGGTGGGATAGTCAGCAGCCACACCCCCACAACCTTACATCTGATCTCTTTGAAGAAGACTCGCTTACAGATACAGAGAACTTTTGCAGAGATCCCACAGGATCCGGGGAATTGTGGTGTTATACAACTGACCCCAAGGTCCCTAAAGAAGATTGTGGGATTGGAAACTGTAACGGAGGTATATAAATGGTCGTTATTTTACAGCTTAAAAGAAACACAATAAAATAATAAGTTAAGAATGAATAATACTTGTGATGATACCGTAAAACACGTATATAATGAACTTTAATACAGCGAGGAATTCACTATAACAGTGTCCTGTGGTATATTATGCGCTGCTAAAACTGTCCCAATATTATTAAGGTTTGTGGCTGCGAAAACTATATTTTATATTCCAGAGAGCACGTGTCAGATCTACAGAGACGAGAGTTTGCACGAAGGAACAAACGAATCCAAACAGTGCAGAAAAGAGTTATATAAGCGTAAAAACCTATAAGTACGTACATGCATTTACAGCAAAACCTCAATTATGAGACCACCTTTCGCACCCACTAAGTTGGTCGCAATAATGAGGTGGTCTCATTAGCAAGTTTAATTATTGGGGAGTTGTTTGAAGCCGGTTCGAAAATAACTACTCGTTGTAACACGATGGTCATCATAATATTGAGGTGGTCGTTATTTGAGGTTTTACTGTACTTGGAAAAAATGGTACGCAATGACGAATAACACAGGTTATAAACACTCTTTTGTAAAAGGTTACATTTGTCATGAAATTACTCGAACTTGTGTCTTCACTATTAAATAGACTTGAGCGCGTACAAAATACTAAATAGTGTGAATACGGACTCTTTTCATCTAGAATTTGCTTTTTTATTTTTTATTATACGAAGATTGTCATCACTTTAATCAAGTCGTATACGAAGAAAATGTGCCGCAAAGGAATAAAGACGCCTTTTTAAGAATTCTCTCGGGAACTATATTGAGAGTGAACTACGAAACGCTGAGAAGTTTGGAGATTGGAATTAAAGAAAGGAACTCTTTTAGCTACATTGTATATTCATGGAAAGTGAACTACGAAATTCGGAGAAGAATGCACAGTGGAATAGAACTATGGAATTCTGGGAAAGTATTGAGAGTGAAATCGAGCTTCGGAACGATGTTGTTAACACTGAGATTAGAAAAGAACTATAATGCTATTAATAAGGTCATTTAAAGTCTAAACCGTGGAATTATACTAAATCTATTCAAAAGTTTTTACAAAGTTTAATGCATAGAGATAACGAATATTGTGTTAAATAACATTTTCTCCTTAGCGTATTTAACCTAATAATTTGTGGTACTAGATAGTAATATATATTTATAATATATCTTTCGATATGACCCTTACGACAGGATTTGATTGACATGTCTTAACAGCCAATCAGAATCGAGTACTGATAAGCCTCGTTGCAACCCGTCATCTTGTCCGTCAAACTATTGATGCCCGACACAAAGGTATATGCCGATTTGTACTGAAAATCACGTTAAAATGATCAAGAAGTGATGTTAATGACACGACTGTAATGTTATTCTGTACTATGCGGATGCTTTTTAAACTGGATAAATATTTTGGTGTATGTTATATTTTCATAGCAGTAAATAAGTCAACTCATAACCGCTCAGATACGCGTATTTTGTTGTCTATCGATAGCCTCACAGATTCTCATAATTACGCGTTTTGTTTATAATGTATATTTTAGTATTTAAAATCATTTTTCATCCTGTCAAACTTACGTTTTCATAAACAATAATCATAGACCAAACATAAAAGCAAAAAATGTGTACATGTACTTTCCCTATCACTGAATTATAATACATGTATGTTCATGTACAATCTTTCAAATCCTCTAACTGTATGTTGTAACGTACTTGAGTGAAAATGAAGATTATTGTTGTTATTTGAAGTTTTGCCGTAAATTACGTTTAAAAACTCTTAATCCCTAATCAACACATTTGTCTTCGACTGTCAATTAATTGATCGCGCAATCACTCATGGATCTCCCATATTACACATGTTAAGTGTCGGTGTTTATTTTTGAAGTCGGCTGTCATGGCAAACTATTCCCTGCGTGTATTTCGGTGTCATAAAATCATGCTGAGACTGTGTGACATGTTATTTACAGTTTATCTGATTGTTAATTGAATTTTTAATAATGTAAATTAGAGTAATTGTAGCAATTGAAGATTGGTGATTACTTGGTGATTGTTTTAGGTACGTGACATGCATTAAATAAACAAAAAGCCTCAGTTGTCTAATATTTGATAATAATTTGAATAGACTCCAGAGCAACAGATAAGCTTTCTCAGTGGATTGGGTTTTATTCCATCATTTCATTTCGAATTGGGTATTTGTAAATATAATTGGGTTTCCTGGGTTTATATCAATTGGGAATTCATGCTCTTACTTATCAAGTCCTAACTGTATACATTTGGTTGTTTTTTAACCGTATCGCTACAACGTTTGTCCGAGACTATGAGGAACGACTGACAGACGAAAATGACTATATGCATGTATATTCATGAAAATTGGTTTCGATACGCATAATAAATATTTTAAGTGGGTATTTTGCTTTTGTATTTGCTTTTTGATACGCATCTAAAATAGTTTCAATTGCGTATTTTGTAAATTTAATTGAGTAAATACGCAAACATGCAAATACGCACCTTATCTGTTGCTCTGGAATAGAATTATAAAATCAATATTAGATGTCAGAAATTGAAATATGAAATTATCCGTTCTTCTATTTTATTCGCGATTTCCGTCTGTTAAGTCTTAATGGAAATATCATTACTTACAGCCAAAAATCTTATTTTGTCTTGCTTATTTCTTCCTTAAATAAATTTCGTTTTGAATAAAGACAAAAGAGTGGTACCATAAGAGAGAGAGAAGTTAATGTGGAAAAGTGTATCATGATGAATTTGACAAAGCCTATATATTCATACACCGATTGTCTGATATTATCTCGGATTCTGACAATATCCCCATCCTCTAACGCGAATTTTGGCCAATCCAAGAAGCAACCAGATACACATGCAGTAGCCTTACAGTTTTCTTCAAAGACAACACGCATTTTAAGTAAGTCGGACTAAAATAATTCAAACGAACCAATGCGCAATACCATTTTGAGTGCTCTCCCTTGAATTTCAGGGGCGTGGTTGTCTTATTTTCTAAATAAAATCCGTCCGTCCGCCCGCCCGTCCGTCTGTCTGTCTGTATGTATAGAAGCATTTAAGCTTTTTAGAGGTGGTGTTAGTAATACCCGGTAATAAAAATTAAAATAACAGGCTTGTCTGATATTTAACGGTGAATCTATGATTGACACTTAAAATATTTATTAACATTTATCTTTTGACTTGTCATGTATGTGATAAATTCCTGAAATGTTTTATTAGTCATTTTGAACAATATAAGATTATGTGAAGTAAATACTAGAAATTCTGCTCAGATTTGGTTTTCTTTTAACTTAATTTATTACTGTATTTCAAATACATTTTTGGTTGCAACTTGTGTCGACATTTAGCAAAATGGTGCATATGTCAGACAATTTCATTAATAGTTGGATATCAAAGACCTATACTATACAAGTTTCTTAGCTGATCTTAGCTTATATAGCAGCTTTCGAAAGATATTTTTCACTGAAGTTTAACGTTGCCTCAACAGCCAGGGTCACCTTTGCAGCTTTATCGATGGAGGAATTACACTTTGGTAGAACCACTGACCTTCTGTAAGCTAGCTGGACATAAGAAATTTGTTGCAAGTGGGATTCTTGGTTTTTTTTTCATGAAAATCTGGTAGATTTTGCAAAAATAGTCCAATTATCTTCTGCTGTAGAAATATTCATGACATCATAATATATCGATACATATTTCCCGATATATAGATACCGTCGACGATATGCAAAAAATGAATCAAGGACACCTCAAGGTTAAAAACTGAGCTAATACGTGCATATATGTCTCCATAAAACGTGCCCATGGTGTGTTGGACTACAGCTAGCCAATCAGGCACATTTGTTCGTTCATGTGAAATAGAACAAATTGTAAGAATTTCTTGAAGCTCGAAAATCTCGTGCGTTCGTTCTAAATTGCAAGCATATAAATTGAATTGTCTTCTCAAGCCATTTCAGTACAGTTCATGGATAATCAAAGGTGAGGTTTTAAATTATTTTCATGTTGATATGTTAAACTTGGGATGGAATTATTGCGTACTTAAAAACCTGTAACATTTCATTGTACAGTGTAAAATCATTTTTTCAAATCTGCAAAACAAATAATAAGGTTCATAAATATTGGAACATGTGTGTGAAGATGTGTTGTGGTTGATAATTATATGTCAATCATTTTAGCTGGTGTAAGGGTAGTCAAATGTGTAGGACTCCCTAAAAGTGCCTTAGGCTGTGATTTCAATTTTATTACGTCCATTCTAACACATGAGAGAGTGTTCAGGGCAACAATAGATGGATTAGCTAATATTTGATTGGCCAATTGTGTAAGTTACTCAGATTTTTTATACTTTTCGCAGGTATGGTCACATGGTTAACAGGTAAAACATTCTTTAGTGAAGGAAAAGTTCTGGAAGGTAGACATCTTTTTTTCCCTCGTTTATTCATTTTGTAAAATTCTTGTTTGAATAATGTGAATTTTCAATCTTCGAATATTTGCAAATGTAGGGTAATGTGTATACATGTATGTCTTCAGATTTACAAGTAATTCGTTACTCTTATGACTATGTTTTTTGGTCACTGAAACATGTATTCATACATGTATTTGCTCATAATAATTCTGCATACATAATTTTTTCATTTGGTAACACTCCTATTTTTTGTATTTTCTCTTTTAAAAAGTTTCCAGAACTTATTTTACAGCATGAAAATGAACCTTTATTTGATTAATATAATCTAATTTATTATTTGACAATTTTCGATTAAATGTACATTGCCGAAACTGGTCGTTTTGTCTTTAAATAATGAAAATGAATCTGTTTATTTTTTCGTCGAAGGAATGTGGTGCAAGAACACACAACTACTGGTCTCCGGCTTCAATCTTCACTACCAAGATAGAGTGAATGAATAACAGAACCAGTCAACGTGTTGGCGCGAAGACCAGGGAAGTGAGGCGTACCTGATGTAAGTGAACTTTACGTAATTTATTTCTTTTAGGCTAAAGTCAACTGTGGTGCATCTGATGGCTTATTTCGTTTAAAGCATTTTCATTCAAAATGCGTTAAGAATAATTCAATATTGGTTTCTTTCGGGCTTACTATACCAGTGTCATGTGTCAGTGAAGTAAACAAAAAATGGCCGCCATTTTTATGGATCAGTTGTTCGCACGCTTAGCAATTCATTGATTCGCAAAAACGCATGTTTAATGCTTGTTGCCTCTACAAGTCGTTTACCTGAATATGAAAACTTTATTTTCTTTGATGAATAATGTGGAATTTTATGCTAAACGGTGTTAAAAGCAGAAATAAAGGATTTAGCTTTTTTTTTATTTTTCAAATTTTGAAAAACATGATTTAATTAAAATAGTTCTAATACAACGAAAAGTTTCAAAGATTTTATCTTAAATAATGGTGCGAATTATTTTTTTTGTCAGCCTAAAATTTGTATTTAAAATTCATGAGCTGCATCAGTTTTACCAGAATTCTTTGTATTAGTATTTATCACAATTATATTGTAACATGTTGACAAATTCCTTGTATTTGTGTATATAATAGATACTTTTAGAATTATTAATTGAATAATTTTTTTTGTCAGCCTAAATTTTGTATTTAAAATTCATGAGCTGCATCATTTTTACCAGAATTCTTTGAGAATGTAAATTACATTTAGACAGGAAGACCACCTCAACTTATATAACCTCAGGGCTTACTGTATATGTTTAAATATTTTGAATATATTAAGTGTTGGTAACATATCTGTAGCTCTCGTAATGTAGTAATTTTGGGGATTGTCTATGCGTATATAAGTATTTTAATTGGTCAGTATTTATCACAATTATATTGTAACATGTCGACAAATTCCTTGTATTTGTGTATATAATAGATACTTTTAGAATTATTAATAGAATAATTTTTTTTGTCAGCCTAAATTTTGTATTTAAAATTCATGAGCTGCATCATTTTTACCAGAATTCTTTGAGAATGTAAATTACATTTAGACGGGAAGACTACCTCAACTTATATAACCTCAAGGCTTACTGTATACGTTTAAATATTTTGAATATATTAAGTGTTGTAACATATCTGTAGCTCTCGTAATGTAGTAATTTTGGGGATTGTCTATGCGTATATAAGTATTTTAATTGGTCAGTATTTATCACAATTATATTGTAACATGTCGACAAATTCCTTGTATTTGTGTATATAATAGATACTTTGACAACTGGATTTTGAAGTTGAGAATATTTAACATGAATATTGATTTATTGTGTATCTCCTTGCCCTATACATGTGTTGTGGTGATTTATAATACCAGGCAAAGATTGATGGATTGTTTTACTTTTTAATGGACAGAATTGGATTACTGATGTTTCTTTTGTTGTGTCTTAAATCTTTTACTTGTTATAGAAAATGTTTGTGTTGAGAGATGACTCTTGATGAGATCTTAGATATACAGTCAAATCTGTGTTTGCGATCATCTCCAAATAAAGACCAGTCTGTGAATAAAGCCTTAAAGGCCATTCCTTTAAAAGTATCACTGATTATTTAAAACAAACTGACATCCGAATAAAGGCCACCTGTCAATAAAGGCCTCATTTTGTCTCAAGGCATTCTTGCCTTATAACATCCCAATGGAAGTATCCTTTTTCCAATTTCAAAAAAATCCCAAACAGCCGCAAAAAATGGTAAAAAAAATCTAGTAAAAATCCAATCTTGTTCAAGTGCATTATTGGTTGTTATGGTAACAAATGGTACATATATGGTACATATTCTTAGAAATTTAGAGATCATTTTAAGTGTCAGCCTTCTACATAATATTAAGATCAGGTCAATATGGTCATCACTGACATGAATGTGTAAGTTGATTTTAATTGGTGTTTTGTATGATGTTAGGTGTTAAAAATTATGAAGGCTGTTTGTTGTTAAGTGTATGTTGTAAATGTTGATGACTATATTCATGATGATTTTAATTTGTTAGTTTTAAGTTTAGAAAAGGACTTAATGGTTTTGATTGGTGTTAATTTGGGTATGATGTCGGTGTTGTGTGATGTTTATGATAAAATGAAGAAAATAGTGTTGTTAATTATTATTATGTTGTTTGATGCTTTTTTGCAAAAGTGATGATGATTTTGTTATCATTCAGGAAATCATTTTATATATCAAAATGTTGTTAAGTGTTGTTTAATATTTAAGATTGAGATAATAGTGCTGTTTGTTGTTCAATAAATGATGTTTATAAAAGTTGTAAATATATATTGGTGTTAAGATTTATGAAAAGGATTGATTGTTGTTGTGCATGATTATACCCTCGCACTACAAAGTTGGGGCATGCTGGTTTCAGGCTGTCCGTCTGTCTGTCTCTCAGTCCGTCCATCTGTAGAAGAAATATTGTGTGCGCCTTTTCTCTGTAATTGCTGATTGGTTTTTGATAAAACTTTACCAACACATTAGGCATGAAGTCTACTTGGGCATATTGTTAAAAAAAAATTCAGATTTATTTTCATGGAGTTATGTCCCTTTCTTCATTAGTCTATAGACAAAATCTTGTGTGTGCCTCTTCTCCTAAATGGCTTGTTGGATGTTTATAAAACTTTACCAGTACTTAAGGCATTGAGCATTTTTAAAAAGAATGTTTGGAAATATTCTCACAGAGTCATGCCCCCTTTTATTTGTTTGTCAACAAAATCTTGTGTGCATTTCTCCTAAATGGCTAATTCTTTGTTATTAAGCCTTTATTAGAAGGGGCTCTGCGGGGGTATTAATCACCTTCAATTGTAGTTCTAGTTACAAAATGTATATTGTTTGTTAGTGGCAATATTTTATTTTTTTGTGTGTGTCTAATTGTCCAAGAAATAATAGTTTTATGTGACATTTAGAAATATGTTGTTATTGTCACTTCATGCTGAGGGTCCTGTTGTTCTGTTGGTTGATATGTTCTAAAACTACAGACAGAATTCAGAAATTATTTGAATTTATGTCTGTTTGCATTGTTTTCAATGAAGTGATTAATAATGACATTCATATATTATTAGGAAATATAGATTATTTACTTCTAAATTGCTGTATACAGATTACTTACTATCTGTCGTAACCTGGCTGACAATTATTGAATTTAAAATTCAACTTCATATTCACCTGTCCTATGAAGTTGGAAGTTAATTCAACTTCATACTCACCTGTCCAATGAAGTTGGAAGTTTGTACTTCTTTGTGTGTGTAATCAATCATTAATCACCTATTTGGAAATGTTTATGCAACATATAACAATATTGCAGTTTCTGTGGATTATATAATTATGATTGTGTATTGTCACTTCAATTCTGAAAGTTTGTTCAATTTTTGTAGATCTGATCGCGCTTTTAATCATCGAGTAGGTCTGAAGTTGGCGACTATCTATGGTGAATGTAAAAAACCAAGTATCATTCAATATAACCTATTTCTTCATTAGTTTTGGTAAACATACTTTTCATACTGATGATTACTTAGACTATCACTGATCATTGGAGTGTTTTTCCATTCTCCGAACATACCGGAAGTTGTATTGTCGCACAATTTCGGATGCCATCAAATTTCGGATGGTTAACAAATTTGTATACTGAATATAGTACTCGTAGTACACATAATTATAATTGTATACTCTTTGAGATTTTCAGTATCTGTAATTTATGACAAGATCTTAAGGATTCCCAGTAGGTAACAGAATTCGTAGTAAATGCTTTTCTTGAGTGATCAAATGTGACTGAATGAATTGTGGGGTTTTTTCACTGGTAGGGGAAGGGGCCTTTCATAAATTTGGGAAAAAAAATAACATAGTGTTTTTACAAAAGGGAAGAAAAAACTTGATGCAAACTGAATTTTAGGGGAAATCTGCATGAATTTAAGGATTATTCCTGAGGGGAAGACACCTATAAATGGCCCTTGCTATAGAAGGAAAAAAAGCACTGGAATTAATGAAATTTTCTTATTTGTGTGGGGTAGGGAGGCATTTTATTGCAAATGTTGCTTGCTATATTTCTTTCTGAGGATGGTGGTGGGAGTTTAGTATTTAAAGATCCAATTACAGTGTCTAAAAATAAATTCTGTGGATTATGAACACAAAAGCTTAAATGTATTTCAGTAAGTCATCATTGTTTATTTAGGAGCAAGTTTAAACAACAACTTGTATTTTTTTCTTTACAAGGATTTATTTCCCACCTGTAACTAGGTTTTGCATTGTATAATGATATGCCATGTGTGTAATCTTTGGTTGCCAAATATTTATCAACAAAAACATTTAAAAAAAATAAAAAGGTTTAAAACAAAGATCTTGTTAAAAACATTTCACTGTTAATGTCCTACCATTACTACTAATAAAATGCATGATTTTCCATCATTTTCTGATTGTGAATCGAAATGACCTGTCCGATTCAATTCAATTATTGATTCTTCTTGAAGACCGATTTTACATCACCACTAATTGATTTGTCCATCTGCATGTTTTTCTATCGGCCAATGACAGGATTAGAGAGATTTGAGGAATGTGTATTACTTCAGAACTTAACAATATTGCAAAGCCTGCCAACCACAGTCCTCTCAGTGCTTTGATTTTAAAGAATAATCATACTGACATTGTTGTTTGGTGTTATGCATGATTATAATGATGATATAAGGGTAATGAGTGGAATGTTATAAGTATATGGTGTTGGTACTGAAGTGGTCTATGTGTGTCTTGGTGTAATAGTGATGATGATTTTAGTTTTGCGTGGTGGCATTATTGGAGATGGTGGTTATGTTGATTGTGTCTTGGTGTAATAGTGATGATGATTTTAGTTTTGCTTGGTGGCATTATTGGAGATGGTGGTTATGTTGATTGTGTCTTGGTGTAATAGTGATGATGATTTTAGTTTTGCTTGGTGGCATTATTGGAGATGGTGGTTATGTTGATTGTGTCTTGGTGTAATAGTGATGATGATTTTAGTTTTGCTTGGTGGCATTATTGGAGATGGTGGTTATGTTGATTGGACTCAATGTTAATGTTGTTAAATCTAAATGGTCATTTTTACGATGGTGTTAATAATCGTAATTTCTCATCATTTTTGTACTTAAAAACTGATCTCTTCTGTTTGGCATTGACACGGTTCTCTTCTTATTTCAGCAGTCGGATGTGTTGACTCCAGATATGGGCCTTCAAAATGGTGACATGGCACAATGTGTCGTGGAACCGTTAGGAGATAACCCAGCATCATCATCACCATCATTATGATAGAACTATGAATTTCAGCAGTTGGGATGTGTAGTCTTCTAGATGTCGACCCTCATTTAGGGAAAACAGCAACAGATGGAAGTTCAGCTCATGGATTGTTGGCAAGACCTTGGTCTCAATGGTCGCCAAGGTCATGATGAACCGTTTGGCGCACAGCAGAAACATGTAAGAATTGTTGCCACTCGATATTTGTTCTTCAGTTAGTATGGTAACAAGCAAATGTGTTAAAGTTAGATATGTAAAATAAAAATTATTATTTAATTATTCAAAAAGATAGGATGCTTTTAGATTCAATGTAAAAATCATTATTCATTAGTAAGGCGTGAAGGTCGACATGTTGAATCCCTTCCGGCCGGGCTCCGGTAGGTTTTCCTACTGGGGTGGGTATTCAGCATCAGGCCTGCCAATTTTTCTTTTTGTTTTATAGTTAATTGATAACTTAGATAAAATAAATAAGTAATGAATTATTCAAAATCAGTTTTTAGAGTGTTATTTTAGATAGTAAAAGAATAGGATGCTTTTAGAGTCAATGTATATCAGGAGTTAGTAGAAAATTGTGAAAAGTAGATTGTGTATTAATTCTTGAAGTTAGTTTTATATTTGACTTATCTGTTGGACTTATACTAACCGCCTTCTGTTTTGTTTTGTTTATTCTTCCCTCATTATGGTGACATGGCACCCTGTGCTGTGGCATCATTATGAGATAGCTCAGCATCACCACGAATGGATAGACCACAATGCCTTGGTCTCAATGGTCGCCGAGGTCAGGATGAACCGTTTGGCACACAGCTGAAACACGTAAGAATTGTTGCCACTCGATATTTGTTCTTCAGTTAGTATTGTAACAAGCAAATGTGTTAAAGTTAGATATGTAAAATAAAAATTATTTAACTATTCAAAATCTGTTTGCAGAGAGTTATACTAGATGGTAAAAAGATAGGATGGTTTTAGATTCAATGTAAAAATCATTATTCATTAGTAAGGCATCATGGTCGACATGTCGAATCCCTTCCGGCCAGGCTCCGGTAGGTTTTCCTACTGGGGTGGGTATTTGGCATCAGGCCTGCCAATTTTTCTTTTTGTTTTATAGTTAATTTATAGCTTAAATAAAATAAATAAATAATGAATTATTCAAAGTCAGTTTGCAGAGTGTTATTTTAGATAGTAAAAGGATAGGATGCTTTTAGATTCAATGTATATCAGGATTTGGTAGAAAATTGTGTAAAGCAGAATGTGTATTAATTCTTGGTTAGTTTTATATTTGACTTATCTGTTGGACTTATACTAACCGCCTTCTGTTTTGTTTTGTTTATTCTTCCCTCATTATGGTGACATGGCACCCTGTGCCGTGGCATCATTATGAGATAGCTCAGCATCACCACGAATGGATAGACCACAATGCCTTAGTCTCAATGGTCGCCAAGGTCAGGATGAACCGTTTGGCACACAGCTGAAACACGTAAGAATTGCTGCCTCTCGATATTTGTTCTTCAGTTAGTATTGTAACAAGCAAATGTGTTAAAGTTAGATATGTAAAATAAAAATTATTTAATTATTCAAAATCTGTTTGCAGAGAGTTATACTAGATGGTAAAAAGATAGGATGGTTTTAGATTCAATGTAAATTTCATTATTCATTAGTAAGGCATGAAGGTCGACATGTCGAATCCCTTCCGGCCGGGCTCCGGTAGGTTTTCCTACTGGGGTGGGTATTCAGCATCAGGCCTGCCAATTTTTCTTTTTGTTTTATAGTTAATTGATAACTTAGATAAAATAAATAAGTAATGAATTATTCAAAATCAGTTTTTAGAGTGTTATTTTAGATAGTAAAAGAATAGGATGCTTTTAGAGTCAATGTATATCAGGAGTTAGTAGAAAATTGTGAAAAGTAGATTGTGTATTAATTCTTGAAGTTAGTTTTATATTTGACTTATCTGTTGGACTTATACTAACCGCCTTCTGTTTTGTTTTGTTTATTCTTCCCTCATTATGGTGACATGGCACCCTGTGCCGTGGCATCACTATGAGATAATTCAGCATCACCACGAATGGATAGACCACTACAATGCCTTGGTTTCAATGGTCACCAAGGTAGGACTCAAACGTACGGTGCTCAGCACCAAAACGTAAGTATTGTTGTTGATTTGTTCTTAGCATTTGTAGTTCGGTTGGTGTTGTTGGGTGGATGGTCTGTCGACATTTTTCTGTCGGTCAGTTCAGAGCTAAATCTAAATGATCAGTTTTACACTGGCGTTGATGCATTCCTAGTAATCCTATTTTTTCATGATTGTTTTGTGCTTGAAAACCATTCTGTTCTGTTGGGGATTGACGAAAGTCTTTTTTTCTTATTTCAGCAGTCGGATGTGTTGACTTCAGATCTGGGCCTTCAAAATGGTGACATGGCACAGTGTGTCGTGAAACCTATAGGAGAAAACCCAGCATCAAGATCATCATCATTATGATGGAACTATAAACCTGAAGAGTCAGGAAGTCGGTGCCTATGCACCGCGAAGAAGTCACAGGACTTCATATGAAGATCGGCACACGGATTGAGGGCAAGGCCTTGGTCTCAATGGTCACCAAGGTCAGGGTCAAGGGCATGGTGCTCAGCACCATAACGTAAGTTTTGTTGTTGATTTGTTCTTAGCATTTGTAGTTCAGTTGGTGCTGTCAGGTTAGTGGTCTGTTGGCAATTTTTCTGTTGGTCAGTTCAGAACTAAATCTAAATGAACAGCTTTACAATGGCGTTAATGCATTCCTACTCATCATTTTTGTACTTGAAAACTGATCTCTCCTGTTGGGCATTGACACGGTTCTCTTCTTATTTCAGCGGTCGGATGTGTTGACTCCAGATCTGGGCCTTCAAAATGGTGACATGGCACAGTGTGTCGTGGAACCTATAGGAGATAACCCAGCATCAAGATCATCATCAGTATGATGGAACTGGAACCTGCAGAGTCAGGAAGTCGGTGCCTATGCACCGCGAAGAAGTCATAAGGCTTCATAAGGGAGATCGGCACACGGATTGATGGCAAGGCCTTGGTCTCAGTGGTCGCCAAGGTCAGGGTCAAGGGCATGGTGCTCAGCACCATAACGTAAGTATTGGTTTTTGTTGACATTCATACTCCAGTCAGTTCTGTGGGGTTAGTCGTCTGCTTGCTTCTGTTTTGTTTAGTTTGTCAATGTTTCAATCAATTTGGTCTGTACATATTTTGTAGATATGGGATATTCTCAGGAATTTGTATTATCACCATTGTGTGTAAGATGAACATGCATATTGTATCCACTAGTTGTCCATTAATGAGGGCCTTTTTTATTTGTCTCAGCAGTTGGATGTGTAGTCTTCTAGATGTCGACCCTCATTGAGGGAACCCAGCAACAGATGGAAGTTCAGCTCACGGATTGTTGGCAAGGCCTTGGTCTCAATGGTCGCCAAGGTGCGGATGAACTGTTTGGCGCACAGCAGAAACACGTAAGAATTGTTGCCACTCGATATTTGTTCTTCAGTTAGTATTGTAACAAGCAAATGTGTGAAAAGTTGGTTATGTGAAATAAAAATTATTATTCAGTTTTTCAAAATCTGTTAGCAGAGAGTTATATTAAATGGTAAAAAGATAGGATGCTTTTAGATTCAATGTAAAAATCATTATTCATTAGTAAGGCATGAAGGTCGACATGTCGAATCCCTTCCGGCCGGGCTCCGGTAGGTTTTCCTACTGGGGTGGGGATTCGGCATTAGGCCTGCCAAGTTTTTTATTGTTTTATGGTTAATTGATGACTTAGATAAAAGAAATAAGTAATGAATTATTCAAAATCAGTTTTCAGAGTGTTATTTTAGATAGTTAAAGAATAGGATGCTTTTAGAGTCAATGTATATCAGGAGTTAGTAGAAAATTGTGAAAAGCAGATTGTGTATTAATTCTAAAAGTTAGTTTTACATTTGACTTATCTGTTGGACTTATACTAACCGCCTTCTGTTTTGTTTTGTTTATTCTTCCCTCATTATGGTGACATGGCACCCTGTGCCGTGGCATCATTATGAGATAATTCAGCATCACCACGAATGGATAGACCACTACAATGCCTTGGTTTCAATGGTCACCAAGGTAGGACTCAAACGTACGGTGCTCAGCACCAAAACGTAAGTATTGTTGTTGATTTGTTCTTAGCATTTGTAGTTCGGTTGGTGTTGTTGGGTGGATGGTCTGTCGACATTTTTCTGTCGGTCAGTTCAGAGCTAAATCTAAATGATCAGTTTTACACTGGCGTTGATGCATTCCTAGTAATCCTATTTTTTCATGATTGTTTTGTGCTTGAAAACCATTCTGTTCTGTTGGGGATTGACGAAAGTCTTTTTTTCTTATTTCAGCAGTCGGATGTGTTGACTTCAGATCTGGGCCTTCAAAATGGTGACATGGCACAGTGTGTCGTGAAACCTATAGGAGAAAACCCAGCATCAAGATCATCATCATTATGATGGAACTATAAACCTGAAGAGTCAGGAAGTCGGTGCCTATGCACCGCGAAGAAGTCACAGGACTTCATATGAAGATCGGCACACGGATTGAGGGCAAGGCCTTGGTCTCAATGGTCACCAAGGTCAGGGTCAAGGGCATGGTGCTCAGCACCATAACGTAAGTTTTGTTGTTGATTTGTTCTTAGCATTTGTAGTTCAGTTGGTGCTGTCAGGTTAGTGGTCTGTTGGCAATTTTTCTGTTGGTCAGTTCAGAACTAAATCTAAATGAACAGCTTTACAATGGCGTTAATGCATTCCTACTCATCATTTTTGTACTTGAAAACTGATCTCTCCTGTTGGGCATTGACACGGTTCTCTTCTTATTTCAGCGGTCGGATGTGTTGACTCCAGATCTGGGCCTTCAAAATGGTGACATGGCACAGTGTGTCGTGGAACCTATAGGAGATAACCCAGCATCAAGATCATCATCAGTATGATGGAACTGGAACCTGCAGAGTCAGGAAGTCGGTGCCTATGCACCGCGAAGAAGTCATAAGGCTTCATAAGGGAGATCGGCACACGGATTGATGGCAAGGCCTTGGTCTCAGTGGTCGCCAAGGTCAGGGTCAAGGGCATGGTGCTCAGCACCATAACGTAAGTATTGGTTTTTGTTGACATTCATACTCCAGTCAGTTCTGTGGGGTTAGTCGTCTGCTTGCTTCTGTTTTGTTTAGTTTGTCAATGTTTCAATCAATTTGGTCTGTACATATTTTGTAGATATGGGATATTCTCAGGAATTTGTATTATCACCATTGTGTGTAAGATGAACATGCATATTGTATCCACTAGTTGTCCATTAATGAGGGCCTTTTTTATTTGTCTCAGCAGTTGGATGTGTAGTCTTCTAGATGTCGACCCTCATTGAGGGAACCCAGCAACAGATGGAAGTTCAGCTCACGGATTGTTGGCAAGGCCTTGGTCTCAATGGTCGCCAAGGTGCGGATGAACTGTTTGGCGCACAGCAGAAACACGTAAGAATTGTTGCCACTCGATATTTGTTCTTCAGTTAGTATTGTAACAAGCAAATGTGTGAAAAGTTGGTTATGTGAAATAAAAATTATTATTCAGTTTTTCAAAATCTGTTAGCAGAGAGTTATATTAAATGGTAAAAAGATAGGATGCTTTTAGATTCAATGTAAAAATCATTATTCATTAGTAAGGCATGAAGGTCGACATGTCGAATCCCTTCCGGCCGGGCTCCGGTAGGTTTTCCTACTGGGGTGGGGATTCGGCATTAGGCCTGCCAAGTTTTTTATTGTTTTATGGTTAATTGATGACTTAGATAAAAGAAATAAGTAATGAATTATTCAAAATCAGTTTTCAGAGTGTTATTTTAGATAGTTAAAGAATAGGATGCTTTTAGAGTCAATGTATATCAGGAGTTAGTAGAAAATTGTGAAAAGCAGATTGTGTATTAATTCTAAAAGTTAGTTTTACATTTGACTTATCTGTTGGACTTATACTAACCGCCTTCTGTTTTGTTTTGTTTATTCTTCCCTCATTATGGTGACATGGCACCCTGTGCCGTGGCATCATTATGAGATAATTCAGCATCACCACGAATGGATAGACCACTACAATGCCTTGGTTTCAATGGTCACCAAGGTAGGACTCAAACGTACGGTGCTCAGCACCAAAACGTAAGTATTGTTGTTGATTTGTTCTTAGCATTTGTAGTTCGGTTGGTGTTGTTGGGTGGATGGTCTGTCGACATTTTTCTGTCGGTCAGTTCAGAGCTAAATCTAAATGATCAGTTTTACACTGGCGTTGATGCATTCCTAGTAATCCTATTTTTTCATGATTGTTTTGTGCTTGAAAACCATTCTGTTCTGTTGGGGATTGACGAAAGTCTTTTTTTCTTATTTCAGCAGTCGGATGTGTTGACTTCAGATCTGGGCCTTCAAAATGGTGACATGGCACAGTGTGTCGTGAAACCTATAGGAGATAACCCAGCATCAAGATCATCATCATTATGATGGAACTATAAACCTGAAGAGTCAGGAAGTCGGTGCCTATGCACCGCGAAGAAGTCACAGGACTTCATATGAAGATCGGCACACGGATTGAGGGCAAGGCCTTGGTCTCAATGGTCACCAAGGTCAGGGTCAAGGGCATGGTGCTCAGCACCATAACGTAAGTTTTGTTGTTGATTTGTTCTTAGCATTTGTAGTTCAGTTGGTGCTGTCAGGTTAGTGGTCTGTTGGCAATTTTTCTGTTGGTCAGTTCAGAACTAAATCTAAATGAACAGCTTTACAATGGCGTTAATGCATTCCTACTAATGGTAATTTCTCATCATTTTTGTACTTGAAAACTGATCTCTCCTGTTGGGCATTGACACGGTTCTCTTCTTATTTCAGCGGTCGGATGTGTTGACTCCAGATCTGGGCCTTCAAAATGGTGACATGGCACAGTGTGTCGTGGAACCTATAGGAGATAACCCAGCATCAAGATCATCATCATTATGATGGAACTGGAACCTGCAGAGTCAGGAAGTCGGTGCCTATGCACCGCGAAGAAGTCATAAGGCTTCATAAGGGAGATCGGCACACGGATTGATGGCAAGGCCTTGGTCTCAGTGGTCGCCAAGGTCAGGGTCAAGGGCATGGTGCTCAGCACCATAACGTAAGTATTGGTTTTTGTTGACATTCATACTCCAGTCAGTTCTGTGGGGTTAGTCGTCTGCTTGCTTCTGTTTTGTTTAGTTTGTCAATGTTTCAATCAATTTGGTCTGTACATATTTTGTAGATATGGGATATTCTCAGGAATTTGTATTATCACCATTGTGTGTAAGATGAACATGCATATTGTATCCACTAGTTGTCCATTAATGAGGGCCTTTTTTATTTGTCTCAGCAGTTGGATGTGTAGTCTTCTAGATGTCGACCCTCATTGAGGGAACCCAGCAACAGATGGAAGTTCAGCTCACGGATTGTTGGCAAGGCCTTGGTCTCAATGGTCGCCAAGGTGCGGATGAACTGTTTGGCGCACAGCAGAAACACGTAAGAATTGTTGCCACTCGATATTTGTTCTTCAGTTAGTATTGTAACAAGCAAATGTGTGAAAAGTTGGTTATGTGAAATAAAAATTATTATTCAGTTTTTCAAAATCTGTTAGCAGAGAGTTATATTAAATGGTAAAAAGATAGGATGCTTTTAGATTCAATGTAAAAATCATTATTCATTAGTAAGGCATGAAGGTCGACATGTCGAATCCCTTCCGGCCGGGCTCCGGTAGGTTTTCCTACTGGGGTGGGGATTCGGCATTAGGCCTGCCAAGTTTTTTATTGTTTTATGGTTAATTGATGACTTAGATAAAAGAAATAAGTAATGAATTATTCAAAATCAGTTTTCAGAGTGTTATTTTAGATAGTTAAAGAATAGGATGCTTTTAGATCAATGTATATCAGGAGTTAGTAGAAAATTGTGAAAAGCAGATTGTGTATTAATTCTAAAAGTTAGTTTTACATTTGACTTATCTGTTGGACTTATACTAACCGCCTTCTGTTTTGTTTTGTTTATTCTTCCCTCATTATGGTGACATGGCACCCTGTGCCGTGGCATCATTATGAGATAATTCAGCATCACCACGAATGGATAGACCACTACAATGCCTTGGTTTCAATGGTCACCAAGGTAGGACTCAAACGTACGGTGCTCAGCACCAAAACGTAAGTATTGTTGTTGATTTGTTCTTAGCATTTGTAGTTCGGTTGGTGTTGTTGGGTGGATGGTCTGTCGACATTTTTCTGTCGGTCAGTTCAGAGCTAAATCTAAATGATCAGTTTTACACTGGCGTTGATGCATTCCTAGTAATCCTATTTTTTCATGATTGTTTTGTGCTTGAAAACCATTCTGTTCTGTTGGGGATTGACGAAAGTCTTTTTTTCTTATTTCAGCAGTCGGATGTGTTGACTTCAGATCTGGGCCTTCAAAATGGTGACATGGCACAGTGTGTCGTGAAACCTATAGGAGAAAACCCAGCATCAAGATCATCATCATTATGATGGAACTATAAACCTGAAGAGTCAGGAAGTCGGTGCCTATGCACCGCGAAGAAGTCACAGGACTTCATATGAAGATCGGCACACGGATTGAGGGCAAGGCCTTGGTCTCAATGGTCACCAAGGTCAGGGTCAAGAGCATGGTGCTCAGCACCATAACGTAAGTTTTGTTGTTGATTTGTTCTTAGCATTTGTAGTTCAGCTGGTGCTGTCAGGTTAGTGGTCTGTTGGCAATTTTTCTGTTGGTCAGTTCAGAACTAAATCTAAATGAACAGCTTTACAATGGCGTTAATGCATTCCTACTCATCATTTTTGTACTTGAAAACTGATCTCTCCTGTTGGGCATTGACACGGTTCTCTTCTTATTTCAGCGGTCGGATGTGTTGACTCCAGATCTGGGCCTTCAAAATGGTGACATGGCACAGTGTGTCGTGGAACCTATAGGAGATAACCCAGCATCAAGATCATCATCATTATGATGGAACTGGAACCTGCAGAGTCAGGAAGTCGGTGCCTATGCACCGCGAAGAAGTCATAAGGCTTCATAAGGGAGATCGGCACACGGATTGATGGCAAGGCCTTGGTCTCAGTGGTCGCCAAGGTCAGGGTCAAGGGCATGGTGCTCAGCACCATAACGTAAGTATTGGTTTTTGTTGACATTCATACTCCAGTCAGTTCTGTGGGGTTAGTCGTCTGCTTGCTTCTGTTTTGTTTAGTTTGTCAATGTTTCAATCAATTTGGTCTGTACATATTTTGTAGATATGGGATATTCTCAGGAATTTGTATTATCACCATTGTGTGTAAGATGAACATGCATATTGTATCCACTAGTTGTCCATTAATGAGGGCCTTTTTTATTTGTCTCAGCAGTTGGATGTGTAGTCTTCTAGATGTCGACCCTCATTGAGGGAACCCAGCAACAGATGGAAGTTCAGCTCACGGATTGTTGGCAAGGCCTTGGTCTCAATGGTCGCCAAGGTGCGGATGAACTGTTTGGCGCACAGCAGAAACACGTAAGAATTGTTGCCACTCGATATTTGTTCTTCAGTTAGTATTGTAACAAGCAAATGTGTGAAAAGTTGGTTATGTGAAATAAAAATTATTATTCAGTTTTTCAAAATCTGTTAGCAGAGAGTTTATATTAAATGGTAAAAAGATAGGATGCTTTTAGATTCAATGTAAAAATCATTATTCATTAGTAAGGCATGAAGGTCGACATGTCGAATCCCTTCCGGCCGGGCTCCGGTAGGTTTTCCTACTGGGGTGGGGATTCGGCATTAGGCCTGCCAAGTTTTTTATTGTTTTATGGTTAATTGATGACTTAGATAAAAGAAATAAGTAATGAATTATTCAAAATCAGTTTTCAGAGTGTTATTTTAGATAGTTAAAGAATAGGATGCTTTTAGAGTCAATGTATATCAGGAGTTAGTAGAAAATTGTGAAAAAGCAGATTGTGTATTAATTCTAAAAGTTAGTTTTATTTTTGACTTATCTGTTGAACTTGTACTAACCGCCTTCTGTTTTGTTTTGTTTATTCTTACCTTATTCTGGTGACATGGCACCCTGTGCCGTGGCATCATTATGAGATTACACAGCATCACCTCGAAGGAGCTGTGAACACCTGAGACAACACCTGAGGATGATAGAGCAGAAGATGGCTGGATTGTAATCTATGGATTGATGATCCTGAGAATAACTTTAGAGATGATGGTTAGATTGGAATTAGTAGATTTGATGTCTGTATGGTATGCTGTGCACACCAGTTTATGATATACGGTATGTTAGTTTCAATCTTATAGAAGTGTGTCTCATATAATGATTACGTGAACATAATAATATGATGATTATTAGTTTATTTCTTTGCTCACTTTCTGTTATTATTCAATTAGGAGACCTCCATGGTCGAGTTGTTGTGTTGTCTGAAGAGTAATCACTAGCACCTCTCTGCTGGGAGTTAGAATCATACCCAAGAGCAAATTTCACATGAGAGGAAGCTGTCCAGCTAGCTCATAGGCCAGTAATTTTACCCTCGTGTATGCCGAGGGTCTTTCTACACCGCTGAAGCTTGAAGTCGCCAAATGACACTGCCTATTGGTGTGATGTTAGTATCTAGGAACTTTTTACATCTTTGCAGTAATATTGAAAATACTGTCACCTAACATTTTTAAGCGGTTTTTTACTTTATTATATTAAATATATCATTGAATTTTTAGCTCATAGTTGTATCGATTCCTTTTTTGATTTCAGGATATGTATACTAATTGGATCTGGATTTTAATCAGTTATGAGCAATCAATGGTTCTGAAGGAAGTTTAACCCACTGACTATGTACATGACGAAGTCTCCTAGTATCCAGGGCTCAGTTGATGAATAGATAACTCAACTGTACAGTAAGTGATGTTGGTTCTATTTGTAGGTATTTGTATTTAAGTGAACATGGTTACATTATGTTAGGGTGTGAGCTTACATTCCATTCAGCATAAGTACTTTAAAACGTGCTTTTAGTTTAGCTTTTTTGCATCTTTTTCTTTTTGTTTACTTCATGTACAAATAAATAATAAGCAGCTTCTACTAGCTCATAACTGACTTGGTATTTTTTGGTTTCAGAAATGCCTGTGTTCACTCCTACACTATCTGGACTTCTTTGCAATCCTACATAATTGAATACTAGATTCTTCTGACCGCTCAACAGATAATTTTGGACATGGCTGACAAAGCAGTTGCTTTATGTTATATAAATGAATATTTCCTTATGTTTATCAGACTAATGCTGTATTCTGTGTTTTTGTGACAGTAACATGTAAGTTGTTTGGCTGTAATGTTACATCGTATTGTCAAGTATATTTGTCCAGTCGTAATTGATTACAAAACCAGATTTGTAATGCTTGAGTGAATTGAGAGTTATTGTACGAAAGTTCTGTGTTTAAAAATCAGTTTTTGTGATTTATATATAAAAATGATATTTTGACAAAGAAATGATCATTGGTGTTTCACAAATGTTTTGCAAGGATGAGGACCCACATCTAGGTGGTAGTACTGTGGAGAAAGTACGGTCGAGTGCCATTAGTGCTGACAAAGGGTTACAGGGTTCCAGAGTTTTTATTTCCTATTCGAAATCAGGGTTTTTTCCTCTGGTTTTACCTGGGCGATTCGGCCACCGTTTGCTAAACATTTGATTAATATTAGGCAGAGACAGATACTTATTGTAATTGTAAACATTTTTACTGTACAAAGAAGACTAGTATTCTTACATAATGTCATGGAAATCACATTCAACATTTTAAAAACTTCATGTATGTATGTGTAGTTGTTGTTACTCTGATAGAAGTGTCCCCTCGCAAAATGCAGATTTAGTTTGTTTTTTATTTTTGAAGTTTTGTGGAGATGAGTATGGACTTACTTTGATAGGCATTCAGATTGTTTCATTGTAAAAATTTGTATATTCATGTAGGTCCTTGTTGTACCTCTATGAGTTGAGTGTAATACCCCGTCTATTTATTTATATGTTCTTAGTTTGTATTAAAGTATTTTTTAATTTGTCATTGTATACAAACATGTGTTTGAATTTATGTTTAAATTTATGTTGTATACTTATTTTATCATTCATATTTTTGATATATAAGTTTCTTAGCTTGCTTTTGTTTAATTATATAAATTTCTTAGCTTGCTTTTGTTTAATTAAAATCTTATTTATAAATCTCTGACATTGTTACTTATATTTTCAATGAACTATCTTGAAGAAACAACAATTAATGAGCACTGGTGTTAGTGTCAAATTGTAAATATTTAAACAATGTTATAAGGGTGTCACTGATAGCTGGACAGAGATGCTAGTATATAGAGTTCTGGGACTATGCTGACAACATAGGAGTACTCAAATGCATTGTGATACAAATTACAAACTTGAAGACTGACTTATGTACAGTATTTAAGTCAATACTATAAATATTCATTGTTTCTAACAACAATAATTATGTTAAAAGTTGAAATGATACAGGCTGCAACAGAGGTCAAGTGGTTAATGTGCTGCACTTGTAACCTAGCAATCTGTCGATTTTGCTCCATATGTGGAGAGAAGTTGCCGGCTCATTGTGAAAGGGTAATTTCGTATTGCCTAGAAAAAACTGATTGGATGAACTGGCTGCAGTTTATAGCTGAAAAATTGTTGAAAAACATTAAATGCAGTGAAAAAAAGAAATGCTACAGTCATAAATGGATTTAAATGTGGCACAAAATAATGAACTGTATAACAAATAATACAATATACACATAAAAATGAAAGAATGATCATTAATAACATACATACAACAGAATAGACCTAATTTGAAGTTTAAAATTAAAATCAATGTGTAAAATAAAAGAATGTCCTTAAATCACAAGAGATACATACAATCAGGGACTACACATAATGTCATGTATAGTATAGTGTTGATACAACTGAACTTGCCTGAATACAAGGACAAAATTGTTCTTTATTTCCAACAATAACATCAACTTTACCTTGAAATCTTTATTCATAGTAAGAAATACTCATTATGCTCATTAACCTCCTTAATAACAACAGAATTTTGCTTCTCCCAAATATCCATGTACTAAAATTGCGTTATGATAACTTAGGAAATATTGGGATATGTGAATGAGAACACTCATGCAAGTTGTAAAGAACGAAGGATGATAGAATATCGCTAACTGATAAGACAAGATACTAAACAAATTTCGTTTTGAATAAAGACAAAAGAGTGGTACCATAAGAGAGAGAAGTTTATGAGGAAAAGTGTATCATGATGAATTTGACAAAACCTATATATCCATACACCGACTGTCTGATCTTTGACTAGTTTAACTCCATCTCAATACCATTTTGAGTGCTCTCCCTTGAACGCGATTTTTGACCAATCCAAGAAGCAACCAGATACACATGCAGTAGCCTTACAGTTATGTTCAAAGACAACTCGCATTTTAAGTAAGTCGGACTAAAATAATTCAAACGAACCAATGCGCAATACAATTTTGAGTGCTCTCCCTTGAATTTCAGGGGCGTGGTTAACTCGCCACTGTCGTAAGGTCAATTACAACATATGTTTCAATCTTGTTTAATAATGATAAAATAACAGATGTATTCGTAAGAAATATGTTTGGTATAGTCATATAACTGGAAATGTTAATTCAATTATGGTTTTTTTTGTATTATTTGAAATGTTGTATATGTTGTCTTTATTTTCTAAATAAAATTTGCCTGCCTGCCTGCCTGCCTGCAAGATCCCGCGGGCAGAATTCTACCTGGATTTCGACTGCAATTGACCAATCGGTGTCCAGGAAATTTTGGGCCATACCAGTTGTCTCTGTATAGAGTCAACGGGTACCAGTTTAAGTCTGTATCATTTCATTTTTTTAGAAATAAAATAAAAAGAAATCTAAACTAAATGTTTAGTGATTTATTTGAAATAAATAAATAATCGTACCTAATAAATAGTACTTCATATTTTTATAGTCTTACGTTTTGTACAGGACGTGACGTCAGATGCTTCCCATTTGGTTCCAGGCTCCATAGTGTAACACTATGTGTAGCCCGAATTACTTGGATCCCTACAGACAGTAGTTTTCAGCAGTCTGTCTGGAAAACCGGAAATATCGGAATGATCGTGTCGGATTAGCACGTTTCGACTTCTGGTTCTATTTCAAGTATAAGCATAATTCTTGGCTGCGAGAGTGTTATGACAACCCCAATTATGTTATTGCAATATTGCAAAAAGACTCTGGTTCCGGTTCCTGTAATACAACACAAAAACAAGGTCTGCGATAAAAAGTGATATTGTTGGACTTATTTTGTGATAAAATGGGAATACTTTTCGACTAGCTTAGAGCTAAGAGTAAAATCTACAAACGAGGAAAGCTTGACTTCAAAATTTGACGGAATTCGGAAAAATTTGAAAGAAAAAATTATCAAAGTCGAAAAACAATATTAAATGTTATTGTGTATGAAAACAAGACATTGAAGAAGCATTACCATAATAGGTTATTGTAATAGACTAGTATCAATGAGTGACAATAGATTAAACATGTATTAGTTTGCCAACAGCGAAATCACTTGTTGATAAACATTATAACTAAATATATGTATATGGAAGAAAAATGTTGCGAATGTTTCAAAATTAAGATATTTTAGAATATTTAAACACTATTTTCAGCAAGAAAAGTACACCGCACTAAATTTAAAGAGGAATGAATATTTGGGGCATTTGTTTAGTCTGTGAAATGTAGACACCAAACAAACTGGTTTAGGCTGAAAGAAGTGACTAATTTCGGAAATATGTTACATGATTAAATGAGAAGTTTTTGAACATGCACTACACCTCCAGGTTTAAAGTTATGGTACAGCTATTAATTGTCTGCCTAACTTAAATTTTCACTTTTTGTTTTGTGATATTTCAACAGTACTGAGAACGCACGTAAAACGAATTGACAATTCACAGCGCCGGAAATGTTAGACCGTACCTGTTCCTTTGGTGCACTGCAACATGGAATGGGGACCAATTTACATCATGATTTGTTGTAGTCCATCTGGAGTCGCGTCCCTTTAATATAAAACTAGTTTCACAATTTCTCCTGATAAATGAGGAGGGAATTGTACTCACAGATAAACAGACGGACATGCGAACGAACAAACAGAATAACGCCTATTTACTCTCACTATGTTTTAAGGATGTACGTGTTGTTGTTGTTGTTATGTATGTTGTTAGTTGTTCTTTTGTACTCGTGGTATTTTTTCTTTATTTCAGTCTCGTCTATGTATACACATAATAATATTTACAGTAAATACAGGATATAATTAACAACAAAATTGTATACATAGCCACTCTAAATCAGAGTTACAAGAGACTATATGGGGCATAATGCCCCTGCAACTACATGACTTAATATGGTATGTATTATAGTTGTACTCGTGGTATGTATTATAGTTGTACTCGTGGTATGTATTATAGTTGTACTCGTGGTATGTATTATAGTTGCCCCTTCAATTTTCCTTAATCACTGAAACTATTATTTATGTAGTTGCATACTTGACACAGTGTCTGTCACTCTTTCTTAAGTTTATTTTGCTCTGGGATGATTCAATGGAAGTTTTCAGAGCTACACAAAAACAGCTTGCAAACGGATGTGACGAAATGTTTGCTATTCTTTATGAGTTCGGCAAGCCTTTATGCATGTTTTTTGTTGTTTTTGTTCTTATATGACTTATTGTCACTGGGGTTTAACGCCGTTTTTCAACATTATTTCAGTTAAATACAGCGACCGGTTCACCTTACCAGTTTTCCTGGACTGTATACTAATCAGTACTAATTTACTTTTCCACAAGGAGCTGGCATCTTCTCCACATGTGGAGGAAAATCGACATTATTGTCAAATTTTCATAGAATGGTATGACCTGCCGCGACCAAGATTAGAACCTGGTTCTCCGGATTACAAGTCCAGCGCACTAACCACTGGACCACGGCCGCGGCCCATGTTTTATGAAACTGATACGCTAATACGTATTGTAAAATATCACTTAGTGATCAGTTTAATACTATGACCACCTCACCATGACAGCCACTTAGGCGTAATAACATTGTTTATTTCCGGTTACATTCTCATTGAAAATAAGGTAGGTGGGTCGGGGAATTTTTAGGGGGGGGGATATTATTCTTGAAAGCCGCTGTTGAGATTATTTTTGTAGCGTAAAAATGAGACAGAGGAGGTACTGCTCCTCTGGCCTAATCGAAAGTGTAGGGTCGCAGAGAAAAATTAGGACAGGCCAGGTAACCAGAAACAAACTATTTTTACCCCTTATGTCCAATGAAGCCGCCTAAAATTATTACCACTTTGGTCTCAAAAGTGGTTTTAATATGAGGTTTTATTTCTTTATTACGTAATATCAGGTTTTTACGGTATTACTGTAAAACAAATACAGTTTGCAGTTCATCGCGTACTTTCTTTGCAAATACAATGTACTACCAAAAATTAAGCTTTCTTTGATTGCGATTGGGAATAAAACCAAAGTAAGAACAGTATTTAAAAAAACTTGTATGTGTATTGAATACATATGTATAAGTATATACATAGTCAAGAAAAATACAAGTAGAACAAGAAAATACATTGTATTACATAGAATCGAGGCACTTAACGTATATTGCAACTTTTTAGTGTCATGCGAATTGATACAAAAGTAGTTTAATTATAGGACTATTTATACAACGTCCATTTGTCAGAACGAACATTTTTATCGCAACTGTATCATAATCATTTGTCATAAAACTGACAAGTAAGAAATAATGTCTTCTTGTCAGAACACCCACAAAATGATATCCTGTCCGAATATTGACCTATCCGAATGAATGTCTACTTTTTGAAGCACACAAAAATGACGCTGTGTCCAAATGTTGTACCGACCCTATGAGTATCTACCTTCCGAGTCTAGTTTTCGATACATCCACAGCATGTTAGGAATACATTTTTGCAAGATGCTCTGAATCTTGAATCACACACGCTGTATATAATTGGGTTAATAGCACAATTTAGAAAATATGATCTCAAGAAAAACTTGTACACAGCAAGATTATTGTCAGACAAATTTTGTACAAAGTTTCCCATTACTTGTCTCAAAATCATCAACACTAAATGCGGTAGAAAGCTTAGTATAAACGCCAGGGTTATAACAAACATGAGAAATGCTGTTTTTCTAGCACGCGCTTGTTTCAGAAATTGAGTTCTTTTAACGGTTCCGTTACTCGCATCTGTTTGTATGCTGACGACTGATGCTAATCGCACAAAGGCTTGAGAAATCCTGCTGCCAATAGAAGACAGACGCCTTCGGAATTTGTTTTCGTTATGGTTGGGTATACTTTCACTGCTTGTTACTGGCGATGTATCGTCACGCTCGCCGACTTCTTTCATACCATCTTCTTTTTCCTCACTAGTACTAATCACTATACTAATTCTATTCAGCTCATGTTGTTCATTACTTTCGTTTTCCTCGTCTTCCGTATCATTTCTATCATTTACATATTTATCTTGTTCATCAATTTCTTCAATTGCATTTTGATCATTTTCGCGATCTGTGTCTTCCTTTACTTTGATACCACTATCTTCCGAATCTGAATTTTGTTTTTCAAGTTCAATATCATCCCTTACGTCCGCGTCAATTCGTTTCATTTCTTTTAATGAATCCTTGACTTTGCTTTCTTGGCTTTGGGTAAAACTCAATTCGAAGTCCTTTTTATCGGTCCATGAATCTTCAGAGTAAGCATTGTTCTTATGCGAGAGCCTTTTCTTTTTTAGCTCTTTATTCTTTGTTTTTACAATATCATATTTCGCTGTAACATCAGGAATAATTTCTCCACTTATTCTTGAGTCAAATGCTTCCGTGACAGAGGATGGAGGGTTTTTATCAAATTTTTGACTCATTTTATGCATTTTTCTTGCATGCTTCTTTACTTCGTGTCCAATAAAGCAGTACAGAATAGACATACAAACAATTTGCGTGATGAACAGCATGCCAAACATCAATGAATTTATCATGGGATATGGTTGTCCTTGCATTTCATCTGCCGTCGAACATTCCGTACCGGTTAGATTAAATTCTGGGATTTCAAACGTATGCATACCGTAAATGAAGAATGCAGGAAGTGACAACATTGCAGAGAGTAAAATGGACAACACACAGAGGTATTTGGCAACTGTGTTTTTAATCTGTTTTGCGAATGGCTTGCACACCTTCCTAAATCTGTCTATGGCGATAAAGAGCAAAATGAACGCGGAGGAGCATGTGCCAAATGTATTGAAACACCGCGAACACTTGCACAGCCACAAATGGCTGAAGGTGTATTGTTCAAGAATCGTAGTCACTTCAAATGGTATGGAAATACAACATGAAAACAGATCAATTGCACTGAGGCACAGAATGAAACATTTTGAATTGGATTGCTTATATCGAGTCCTGTAAATATGAATCACAAGGCTATTGCCGAATATTCCAAGAACGGATATCGTTAGTAAGTAAACAATAGTTGGAACAAGACGTTGTACTTCTGCATCGTTCAATTCTTCTAAAGTCATTGAATTTTCAGTAACATTCATCGCTTCCATTTTTATATCGTTGTCGTACACATTAAATAAAATCGAATGAATCTGAGGTAAACAAAATTCTTCTGGTTACCCGGAGTAAATGGCCAACACAGACGAACCGGATATCTTGTAACTACGAAATTCACTATGTTTCTATTTTTAGATTCTTAGACCGAATTCGGACATGAATAAGTAAAAATACAACTACTCAAATTATTCCACTTGCACTCAGAGTTTTCAAAGCTGCAGTTGCCAACGCAGTTTAAAGAAGCTGAGACGTCGACATGCAACACTTTACATAATGACGAATGTCGTCTGATACATTCTCTGTCAAAACGGGCCACTTCGTGCTGAATGACATCACCAATACGTCACAGTGGATTTGAGATTTCCCCTGCAATTACACAAATAAGATATCATTATAACATAAAAGCAAGAAAATAATACGCAAAAATATCTCCCTATGTTTACATCCCAAGCAATCGTGAAAACGATTTGAACACTAACATTTTTAAAACTTGACCAGACACTTTTTAAGTATACGAAGCGATTACTTGCCCTATTAGAAGTCTATCGACAATAATTTTCTTTAAAAAACTCTTATGCTTGTTTTTGACTTAATACCTTTGATACACGTAGTTAATGGCGAAGGGAAAAAGTCGCGTTTGCGACATACATATACATGTATAAGGAACTACATATTTAACTAGAATTAAATACATTTACAATACTTATACAAATTCCATATCGAACGCAATAATAAAATGTAGTCCCAGTATGTCCAAAATAGACGAAAGGAACAAAATATGAACAATAAGCGATAATATGTTATCGTGTGCCATGATCTACACAATGAAGAGTGAAACCAATTCACTCTTCGCAAGCAATCTTTTAGAACATTGCTTTTAAAGGTCACAGACTAGAGGTGAATTCATTTCATCCGTGACCTCTCCAAATGTTGACATCAAATGAAGTCATGCAGACAACAGAAATTGCCAAGCGCTTTAAACAGACAATAATGACAAAATTACATAATATCATCATTAAGTAATCGTCCGCGTCCCATTTTTTAAGTCATTCGGAACCCCTCTGTAGTTGATATAGGGTATAAAATTATACAGTCAAACATGAATTAATTACCACATGTGAGCAGGGGCCATCTGTGAATACAGGTCATTGTATGGTACAAGCGTGCTAGAGTGATAAACCAAAATAAACCTGCAAACAAAGACCAATTACGCATGAACGTTTCATTATATTCCCTCCATTTTGTAGCCTTGATTCACAAATTTAATTGTACGTGTTGTCTCAAAAATGTTTTGTAGTTCATGCTGAAATAATGACATTATTTGTTTGCAAATGAGTCAATTATTTTTGTTGAATAGTTTGAAGATTACTGAACACTGCAGATATTGTATTTAAGTTCATGTAAAAACAAAGTGTTCATATCACTAAATAAACATAATGCTATCCGTATTTTTATTATGAATATTCTATGCTCATAATTTTCCAAGTTCAAATCTCAGATTGTTGTATACTGTTGTTTTGACATTCAACTCGCGATAATTTAAACTTCTTTTAAAGTTTAACATTTATATACATGTACTCGTATCATATCGGTCCTGTTTGATTAATGGCGAGAACCGATGTTTTCCGAATGATTAAATGTAATGTATTGTTCCCGAGTAATGTTTAATAAGGCCCTACCAAATCGTATCTATGTTTAGCGTCCGCGGACGGAAGGTCAAATAAAAAAACATTGAAATATTGAATACTGGATCATTTTAAATGTCATTACATGCTGGAACGACTTGCTTTGTATCAATACGCCTTCCAGTTGTCATTATCGATCAATATTATTGTTTTGATTTAAGAAATGATACATATTTATTCTCACTGAGTGACTGTTTGAACTTTTGATAAAAGCTATTATTTTGGGGCAATTGAGCAGGAAATTTGTGTTTTTTTCCTAAGGTACATGTTTTTTTTCGGATAGCCGATAGATTTTTGAACCTCGATGTTACGTTAAACATAGACGCGATTTGGTATGGCCTAATGTATATTTAGATACTCGAAGTTCACTAAATTTGAATAAAGACTCATCTATTTAAGGTCGAACCGGACGCCTGTGAAGAGAGGTGAACCTATCAACAACGGCCACTCTTTGACACGTATTTCTTTACATAATCTGGGACAATTATTGGTTCCAGATATAATTGACCTATTTTCTATGAATTAAGGCCCACTGTATATACACTAGGGGTGTAATGGTTAACCGATATGCCGGTTAATATTGCAATACGAATTCTGGCGGTTTGTTACCGGTTTGTTTTTCTCTGAACCGGTTTTTTGTAGTCATGGTAACGCCACCGATGAGAAGATCTGAGAAATATATTCAGTGTATAACATATATCAGCATTTTCTCTCAATTCTGCCTCTATCATTAACTTTTAAACGTTAACTTGCGTATTTGATTTGCTCATCAATTAAACACTACTTCAGTTTAAACTAAATATGAATTTCATATATAAATATACATAATATTGATCTATTTAAGGCGGTGCATGTGCATGAATTCCAGCTTTGCTTTTCTGCGCGAAAACAATACGTATTGCAATATATGACTATACGGTTTTTACTGTATTGTTACACCCCTAATATACACGCCACAATTCTGCCTTTGGAGAGCGCTACTTAAGGTTTGATCGTCAAAATATAGGTCGACGCTGTAGTTACATCGGTATAATACTGCAGTGAATTCGTCAGAACCAGAATAATTACTTCATTATACGTATTTCGTGTTTCATTACATACAGTAGAACACGGTTATAATGAAATCCTGATATGATATCCATATTTCACAATATCCCTAACAGTGAAAAAATGGCGTGTCCGGAGTGAAATGATTTCATAATAACACTCCCCAGTATCCGATTCTTCATTATATCCGAGTTCACTATAACCGTGTTTTGCTGTACATTATCTTTTCCTTAAGTAATCCAGTAATTATTTAAGAAAAGTAGTTTTTTATGTAACCTGGACATTTCTGAAAAGCCACATCGCTGTATTTTTGGAATACGATGAAATCCAGACATTAAGACGACGCTTGGGACCAAAATATGGTGGAAATATGAAGATGGTCTTTTAATCAAATTAAAATACGGAGGAAGTACGGAAAACTGTCCGAAATTAAGTGGTCGCTATAATGAGGTGGGCTTAAAATGGAAGTGGTCGTAAAGTGAGGTGTTATTGCACTCCTACATCAAATCTGCACTTACCCCGTCACTTGTAATAATGTACGCCGTCGGTCGCGCTTTTTTAGAAAAAAAACTATTACGCAATTAATTCGCCCACGCTTACGAATTACTCATTTTCATGTGACTTGAAGTTGAACAATTAGCTAAAATGGGACAAAGATCGTAACTGTTGGACTAGTTTCAAATTCCATCGAAGTTTTTAATGGAGTTTGATTTGATTGTTTTAAAACATACCAGAGTGCGATCTCAACAATTGTTATGATAAAATGTGGTAATACTAAAATGGCTATTTCGTGGGGTGATATTTTATATGATAAGGAATGCATGATATCGTGAATTCCTGTCGACCCGAATTATTTCTTCATTGTATCCATATTTAACAGTATACAGTGGAGCACGGTTATAGCGCATTACTCAGGATTCATATACAAGTAAATACTGAATTACGTCCATATTTTATTGTTATCTATTACAATGGAATCAAGAAAGCTGGGCTGGGCTGGGCTGGACTGGGCTGCGCTGCGCTATGCTATGATTACATGTACTTAACTTCATTCGATCAATCAATCTAGCAGAGTCCAATATGACGGTATTTTAATGTTGCCCTAAATTTTGATCCTCACACAAAATTCATAGGTCCGCACCTGACTGAATCATGATATTTAAATTGCCGCAATTTAAAAACCATGATTCACACACATTACCACGTGAAATCGTTCAAAATGACAAACAGAACATTTTTCGTATTGTTTCACATCAATAAATAGTATAAAATTTGCTATTTCCGTCGATTACATAAGAATATAATGATATAATATCTGTTCTTTGAAAATATATTCATTATCCTTCAAATTGTCGAAACTACATAATTTCATGGTGTATATTTCCTGCGAAGCGCTAAATTACGCACAATAGAGGTTGGTAATTTTGCCCTAGATGCGAAAACGTATAATTTTGACCGAAATTAATTTAGATAATTGACAGATAAGTTGAAGGACAAAGATAAATCGATGGCAATTTTGTGTCGGAAATAGATACATCCAAAATATAGTGCATTTCTACAGCGTAAAAGTACTAAGTATAGACTCTTGTGCCTTTTACAAATTCAATTTAAACAATCAACCCGTGTAGTGATTCGACAAATCGCTGTAAAAATGGTGAGGAGATGGTATTTTGAAGTAAATTTTCGCTATGTGTATCATTAGCAGGATTCTTTTAGTTTTAAGAAATGTCTATGAAACAAGCGCCAGCCCTGTTTCTCAAAATGGCTACTGTAAAGACTTCCAGTATTCCTTTTCTAATTATTTTAGATTTCCTGTCTGTCAGACAGTTTTGTGTAAATATATATTCTAAAGTAATTAGAATTACAAGTAAAACGAAAAGTGCTGAGTCAGGTTGTTGTTCTGCACTCTTGAATTTTGCGTTTAATTCAGAAATAATATTGTCCAGATGTCGCCCTGATTCCAGTTCTGATATGAGATTATGGGTAAAAATTACTCAAACAACATTAACAATTCGCTAATTCACGTCTAGTTACAGTAAAACCGTCTTATCCGAACCCCTCTCATCCGAAAACCGTCCTCATCCGAACATCGCAATTAGTCACGATTGCTTGCGCTCTTTATTTAATGTTATCATACTTTTCTAAACCCCAAACAAACTAAACAATTCTTCGAAATTCAAACTGTAAATTATAAATGAAATGAAACAAATAAAATGAATAAAATTGCATGATAGAATTCACCTCCCGGATTCAAAATTTAAAACTAAAGGTCGAGAATGTTTGTTTTCACATTTATTAGTCAACAGCTTTACTTTGTGGAACCAGAAAAGACTAGGAAGAGAGGAGAGAGAGGGAGCCGGAGCGAAGTATATGAAAGAAAGGATTGTGAAAGGGCGGAAATAAACGATATTAACCGAAAAGACATTCGGATGCGTGCTCTTTTCGCTAATTCTGATATTACCCGTCATACAGCGAGTTTCAAAATAAATGATACGTCTTGTCAATGTGATTTTTATTCTCTTTCACTGAAGATGATTTCTTAATTGTTGATTTCATGATGATTTCATTAATTATCCCAAATAAAAAAGGGACAAAAGTTGTTAACTACAAAACAACAAGGGAGTTATAACTCCAAATACAGCAGAACCTTGATTATCCTAAATCGACGGGACCGAAAAAATATTTCGGATATCCGTGGTAAAGGAAATCTAGACTGTTTTATATGAAAATAAAGGGAGAACACTCCAAAATAAATTATGATGAACATGTAAATTTATAAAACTTGATCATTTAATGAAATACAATGTATACACAAGTTATGAGAAAATTGTAAGCATGCGTTTTCAATAAAAACGAAATTACACTGAGATACAGTCCAAATCCGAAACAAAATTCCATTATAAAGTCACAAACACGTACTAGCATCACTAATATCGCCCTACAAAGACAAAAGCCTAGCTGAACAGACTGGACTTGAAACATAACCGACCGGTCAGGCTAATTGTCATTAATTCATTACACAAGCAATGAGCGATTGACATTTATCTCAGTTTGTTGATATCTTTATTCCAGTCAGAAATTTATCACGTATGTATCCACGCCTTTTCGATAAACGATTGTTCAATCATGTCCAGCTATGATCAATACACACGTCTGACAAGTTATTCTTGTTTTCTTTTTTTTGTATTTGTTTCTCTAAAAGACGATCGGAAAGGACCCCAATAACCATATTTGTAGCACATTTGCCATTTTCCCCCGAATACATGTAAATTCTTCTCTGTTTCCGAATCAAAGTCAAACCTGTGAACAAAGGCCATCTTTGGGAAAGACAAAATGTGGCCTTTATTGACAGGTGGTCATTATTCATTTATTTATCAGTTTGTTCTAAATAATCAGCGACGGGTTTTCAAAGAATAACCTTTATTCACAGGGTGGTCTTATTCAGAGGTGGCCGCAAAAGCGGGTTTGACCGGATACAGCGAATTTTTAAATAAGGAATGATCGCTGAATTTTGAAAGATATTAATCAAAACTATACATGTATTCTCGCTCATAGCCTGCACATTGTATACAATTAGATTCTTTATCAGTACAGCTTGTCTGAAAGTCGATTCTTTAAATACTTTTTGACACTTGATCTAATTTCCCGAAGCTAAAGAGTTGTTGCACTAAAATTACACATTTTCACTTCACTACATGTACTACTTTTACATTTTATGTTCAAAACCGTAAAAAAATCATTCGGAATCATTCAGTCAATATCGTGTAGTAAACCAGACAAACTAGAATCAAAGGGCTGGAGTCTCGACGTGACAAAACGTCATTTTATGTTGTGTCAAAGAGTTACCCCCCCTCCCCCCGGTACTATGCTTGCTGAACACTGTAGCTCTAAGGCTGACATTTCGAGCAAAATTCTAACGCATGCATCCACCACTGCAACATTTCGGTCTAAATTTTCTGCTTAAAACATCTCAAAATCTTAAAGGAATCGTACTTAGTTCATTTAATGTTTTTTTAGTTAAAACATTATTATTTGAACTGGTTTGAAAGCAATTAAACGTCCGCTCCTGAAAAAATCAGTTACCTTATCACTCCGCCAATAAATACGCGTACATGTAGCTATACATGAAAAAGTAGTTCTGAAACAGCCGTGCAAACAAACATTTCTGACAGCCATAAATGACCTACATTTGACAATTTCTTCGGACAACCATTGACAAGTATCGTTGTTCATACACAAAAAAACAGTGTCATATGACAGATACGTGTTTAAGTAATTGCGAGTTTCATTTCCAAATTGCTCATCGCTTAATTATCGCCTAATTAGCAACCGAAGAACAAGAAAACATTAGGTAAAGGTTCGGTATAAAGTCCCGATACGACATTCCGGGAATTGCTGTTAAACGATCACATGATAATGATGATACACAGGGACGGCTACAAAACGAACTTTATCATGAACTAAAGTATACAATGTATTAACATTCACGATAACTAAACTGGAACCATTTTCATAAATACAAACCACTAAAAGTATCTGAACTAACGGGAACCAGTCGAAGCATCAACGTGTAGCATAATTTTAAACGCTGTTTTATTAGCATTGCTTGCTTGAGTTTTCTCCTCATGGAGAAAAATATCCAGTATTAAGAAGCCTTAAACTGGTATCCGTTGACTTTGGTACCCTTCAACATGGAACGGGGACCAGTTTAGATAAACCTAAGCAGTAGAATTATGCTATAGATTTAGGTTCGAAAACAAAACCATTACTATGATTTGATATTGCGATATCAACATTATCATTCGAAAGAGATATTAACAATACTGTTTTGATTTTCTTCTTATTTAAGACGCCATGTTTTAACAGCTGATAAAGTATAGGTAACCATTCAGCTGCGGGTTATTAGAACTAAAAAAAATATATTCCCATATTTTGTCATTTGATAAAGTGTGGACAACGGTTTGGCTGCGCAAGAAATAAATCATGAGACGTGCTAAAACATGAACTTTATTATACAGTCAAACCTGTGTTTACGGCCACCTCTGAATAAAGACCACCCTGTGAATAAAATGCTATTCTTTGAAAAACCGTCACTGATTAATTAGAACAAACATATCTTGGAATAAAGACAATACAGACCATCTGTTAATAAAGGCCACATTTTGTCTTTCCAAATGGTGGCCACAGATTTGACAGTATTAATCGTGTAAAAACAGTTTATGATCCCAATCAAATGTAATTGCACTAGGACTAAAATTATTTTAACAAATATTTATTACATAGCCACTGGCGTTCATGAGTGCGGAAATCAGAACATTAATTATCTTTCAAACTCATTTGGTGTCAGCGGTACATGAAATTGAGTTAGTTTGCAAACGCTTTGCAGTATTTATGTACAGTCAAACCTGTCAGCCTTGGGAAAGACAAGATGCGGTCTTTCTTGACAGGAAACCTTTATTTGGAGGTCGGTTTGTTCTAAAACAATCAATAATGGCTTTCAAAGAATGGCTTTCAATCACAGGGTGGCTTTTATTCTGGGGTGGTCGCAAACACAGGTTCGACTGTACTTGCATACGATTTAGTCTCACTCAGCGACCACTGTAATGTTACGTCCGCCGTATTAAAAAAACCTTCTTTTCATTTTTTTTTAATATTTCAGCTGTACGTCAACTTGACCATAAGACAACTTCAGTATTAAAATCCATTTGTTTGGTCCCAAACGCGGTCTCAATATCGAGGTTATACTCAATTTTGTAAAATATTCAACTGATAAGCCAAGCGGACTCTTGTTGTACCGATTTTAATCTAAAATTTTAGTTTCTCGAAACGTCAAGCTAGATGCAGTGTATTACCATCAAAAGATGTTTTGCGTGTTTGTAAGTGGCCTCGTATCAAAGAAAGCGAATGTTCCATGCAAGAGTAAACATTATTCTTCGTTGTTTATTGCTAAAATGCATGCAAAAAACATTAGTCTGGCAATTCTTAACTATTGTTGGTTTGCAGTTACGTGTACGTCTCATTATAAGATATTTTTGCTTCAACTTTGATGCAAAAATGTTCGTTCTATATATATTATACTAGCTTCTGGATTTGAAAAATGGCTACTTATCTATTTTATGTTAGAAGTTCAAATTTGGGTCGCGTAACCGTAAACTAACATTTTATAAAGGTTGGCCTCGGTGTAGGATTTTATGCTTCGATAAATAGGGTTTGCGAATGAAAAAAAAATGTTTCTTCAAACAAGTTTTCTAAAGTCACACTTTATATGAAAATTGATGACACACGACAAGGGCAAAGTTGTAATATATACAATAATTTTACGGTGAAATTTATACAAATACTTATATTAAGAGTCGGTATGGTTGATGCAGTAATATTAACGCTAAATTTAATTTTGCTTCTACCAAAAGGTGATGCTTTGGAAAGGTTGTACTGTATTTTTCAAGACAATGTATCTAGTGATTTTAGTGACATTCTTGTTTACAGGTCAAGATAGCCTCATTCTAACAACCACATATTTCCGGACCAAGTTTCAATTTCCTCTATATATCAGCTTAATAATGAAACCATCTCAATATTAAGACCGCTGTTACATGTCCCAAAGATGGTCTTAATATCGGGGCATTACTGTACGCGATGTGGATGTGGTGAAAATGACTTTACACGCAATATTTGGCGAATATCTGTTTAATTACTTTACGCTCCATTGAATTTAGAAATCAACAAACCAAAACCATCTGTATTGTGATCGAAAGCATAAGTTCATGAAAATCGTGACAAATCTACATTTTACGATGAAATTGTATGCTACTTTAAGCTGTATATGTATTTTTCTGACACCAAGCTTAAATTTAGGATCGATAAAATATTCAAGTTGTACAAGTAATTTATAATATGATTACTTGTAATTTATAATATGATTACTAGTAATTTATGATATGATTTTTGTTTGAAAAAAAAAACGGCCCATCCAGCTTCCATTTGTAACGAACCAGCGCGTAACTTATAGCGATGGTGAATCATCTTTCAATGTTTCAGTCACATACGGCAATGATTTCTCCTATGACCTGTGCTCCTGGGTCACCTACAAGGGTCAAAGGTCATAAAAAAAGATTGATCTCACAGTGCTTGTTTGAATTTCAGTGTCAGATTATTTCACTTTTTTACCGGAGTTTAATGTTGTACCAACAGCCAGGGTCACGTGGCAACTTTTCCAGTTTTAACAGTGGAGTAAGACCCCGGGTATGCACCTAAGTAGAGCCACCGACCTTCCGTAAGCTTACGTGAAGAATTTGTCGGGTCCTGAGTGGGATTCGAATTCACAGCGATTACTAGTCAGAGACTATAACAATTCGACCACTAAGGCCACTTCACTTCACATGAACCCTGTCTTAGCCATATGTGCAAGAAGATTGTCTGAACAATTAACTTGTGTGTACAAAATATAGTTTCAAAAGTTATAAAAACATTAACTTAAATCAACACAAGACGATATAGAAAACACGATATTGAGATTTGAGTTCGGAGTTAAATCTCAAGTTTTACAACCTAGAACCCACTATTAACTTTTCCTCGTCATTTTCCACAAGTAACTGTATGAGATGGCAGACGAATTGCTTCGGATAGAGAACCAAATCAAAACCCCTTGATTACTCGTATCTACCAGTATTAGCATACTTAGCTAAGGCCATACTTAAAAATGTTGGTTTGCAGTTACGTTTCCGACTCATTAAAAATCCTCCGGCCGTAAAATATTTAAGCGATTTTAGAAAAAAAAATCGTATTGAATTCAAGGTTTTAGTGTACATTACAAGCACAATTTTATGATGTCAATAAAAAATAAAAAAAAATAGGAATAAAAGGTTTGGTCATGTGACCGCAAATTAATATTTTTAAGAACGGCCTAAGCGAGTTTTTTTACAGCAAGTCATTGTTTTCTAGTTTAGATTTTTTTTATCCTAATTAATCTGTAAGATGTGGTTTTTTATCAATATATTGACCCATATTTTGTAAACACAAATATTTTTTTTCCTTGATTGTCATTGTTTGCAAACATGCTGACAACAAGGTGTTAAAGTGATTCTCAATAACGATTGTGTCGCTATGAGAATACGTCAGTGTAAGTTGATGCATTAGGTTGTAAACAATAGTTTTTTACAAGTACAGTAAAACTTCTGATAGCCACCGTCTCATTATTACGACCACCTTGTTATAACGACCACTTATTTTCGGACCGTCTTCGATTATCTCCACTATAATTCAGTCTGATAATTAGACCATAGCATTATTACGCCAAACTGGTCCAGAGGGTGGTCTCATTATTGAGGTTTTACTGTAACACAATGTGAATGATAGTAGACTTCACCAAAAATCAATATAAAAAAAAACAATAAAAAAGTCACACCAAGAATGTGATACGAAGAAAAATAATACATGATCTAAATTTACCTGTGGTTGCAAAGTATGAGATAGCAAATTCCATTTATAAAGATCAGTATGTATGCATAAGTACATGGGATGTCTACTTTTATCAGGTTATTGTAAAAAAAGTTCTAATACCAGCTCCTAGATCTCATTGTAACCTTTAAAACAATTGAGTGACTATTTTAAATTTAAAAATGCCATTTTATAGTTACCCAACTGACCCCATATTTGGCGTTGACCCTAATGTGTCTCACAGTAAAATCCAAAGTACGAAATATTTGGGGATGAAAGGTATGTTTAGAAAAAATAGAAAAGACAAGTTTGCCGACTTACCTACCCTATTTTTGATCAAATAACAGTAAACATGACTATTTTTTTGTTCAGTCAAAACTTTTTCGATGAAACGAGACTCTGAAATTTTATTACGCCGGCTGGATCTGTAAAAGTTATTGTCTCATTAGATTCACATCGTAGTCTAAAGGAGTTGTCAATTTTTCGCAGAAAAAAAGAACTCATGGCAAAATAATGCAAAAACACAGTATCAATATAATTTATCAAAGAAAAATAGAGATCCTTGTGCGATATAAGTAGAAAATAAGATTTTCTCTTTTTCAACAAGGGCAGCAACTCTTACAAAATTTTCAAAGTATGCCTTAAAATAGATTATCTAGAGTAACTATCAAAGAAATAACGATAACTGGGCAATACTATTTTTATGATATTAAATTTTTGGAGCAGCATCCAGTAGATACGTCAAAAAAGTAAAGAATTATTGATATTACAACGTAATATGCGTAAATCGTATTTCGCTTCTAGTGCTTTGATATTTTATACAAATGAAGACGGTCAACCGGAACAGTCTGCAGATATTTTCGACGTACCTACGATTCGACAGATCCGACATTTTTATCTTTTAGAATCTTGAATTATTTTTATGATGTTTTGTGGATGCATTGACTGTTTCTGTTCCCACAGGCTATCGTTGTTGTTTTGTGATGTAATGGTGTTTCCAGTGTTTAGTGTTACTATTGTTGAAACTACTATTGTTTTGGGTATAGTGATGTAGTGGTGTTTCCAGTGTTTAGTGTTACTATTGTTGAAACTACTATTGTTTTGGGTATAGTGATGTAATGGTGTTTCCAGTGTTTAGTGTTACTATTGTTGAAACTACTATTGTTTTGGGTATAGTGATGTGGTGGTGTTTCCAGTGTTTAGTGTTACTATTGTTGAAACTACTATTGTTTTGGGTATAGTGATGTAATGGTGTTTCCAGTGTTTAGTGTTACTATTGTTGAAACTACTATTGTTTTGGGTATAGTGATGTAATGGTGTTTCCAGTGTTTAGTGTTACTATTGTTGAAACTACTATTGTTTTGGGTATAGTGATGTAATGGTGTTTCCAGTGTTTAGTGTTACTATTGTTGAAACTACTATTGTTTTGGGTATAGTGATGTGGTGGTGTCAAGTGTTCGCTGTTACTTCCGTTATTTCTGTTGTTATGAAGAGATTGTGATAATGTGATGTCAGTGCTTACTACTAAAAGATGTTGTTGTAGTATGTGGTGATGGTGGTGACTTTTTGCTGTTGTTAGTTGTGATGTTGGTGTTACTGCTGTTTTTTGTTGTTGGTGGTGATGATGGTGGTAGTGGTGGTGGTGGTGGTGGTGCTAGGTTTTGTAGTTGTTTCAGGTGTTGTTGATGGGTTGTTGATAGCGGTGTTGATTACAGAACAATGCATAAGCCATTACGTGGATTTTATTACCTAAAATCAGCGAAAATATAAGTGTAATCCAATTTGCTTAATTTTTTGGATTATAAATATCATTTAATTTTATACGAACCAGAAAAAAAATGTTGGCCAATGTTTTTGTTTACTTGTGACAGACGAAAATGGTTTAAAGATCGCGCGGTTGTTTTAATCGGCAATAAAAAAAACAAACTCAAAATTGTTGACAATTAAGTACAGAAATATAAGCTACAGATGTGAGCTATGTGTGAACAAGCGATACATTTACAGTGTGCCCTTTATAAAAAAAACTTTAATAAAATGATGCTCACATCTATTAAAAAAATAAAGAAAAAAAATCTACAAAAACGTAAACTAATGTACATGTACCTCGCTTACATTGAAATATCCATTTAAATATTGCTCTTGCTTTTCGTTAAATTATCCCAAGGCACATTTGCGATATACATTAACAATTTCATCTGACGATTTTCAAGTTAACGTCTACAAGCTTATACCAGCTAAACGGCTATAAAACATTTACAACTTTTGTACGAATGTAGGCGAAAGATATTTTGACAAGCGGGTTAAGTCAAGCGTCCCCGATGAGTCAAGTCAAGCGCCCACTTGATCATGAACGGTATTCTTCGTAAACATGGCTGCATTATTACAAGGCGTCTGTTGATGACAACTTAATAATTTATGCGACTATTTATGTCTCGTGTTTCCGAAAATAACTTTTGTTTACTCATACTGAACGCGCATGTATTTATTTACAATTTGTATCAATCGTTCGCTCGCTGAATCAATCGCTAATTCAAAAAATATTAATCAATCACTGAAAAATCAATCAATCAAACAAACAATTACTCAATTACTCGTACGACAATAAGTATATATAACAACGTCTAGAAAAAAATGTAACCTGTGGAATTTGCATTTAAATCCGTGTCAGTCTCATTTACAGTTTTCATTCGGATTAATTCGGCCTTATACAGCGACAGTAACATTTTAAGCCTCAAAGCTATTCTCGATTAGCGACTGTGAATATGTCATGAAAACCATCAAAGACATTTTATATAAAATACGAATTTCAAACTTTTTAGGGGGACAGTACCTCCAAAACATAATCCTATCAAACAAGCAAATGTTTTAAATATGACTAACACTAAACCATTCATTCTGGATGCACGAGCGCATGTTATTGAATTTTGAATAAATCCACTTTTTAAAACTTCAGTTACCTCCATAGAATGCCTCGCACAAATTTGAATAAAATCTTAGTTCAATACATTTTTCAATAAACTATAAAATGTTATGGCGTGATTTTTTTACGAAATCCTGTTATGCAAACATATTTTGATATTTAAAAAACTCTTTGTGACCTTTATGGCGCTTTTATGGGCACCAATTCGAGGGGACCCATATTTGTCCTTTATTTACCAAAACCATTCGCCAAGATCGGTTGATTTTTGGCTTTTTCAAAATACTTTTAGATGCTTAATTAAGAAAACAAGACAATTTTTACTATTAAATATTATTATTTTTCTACTTGTCATATTTTATAGAGAGAGGGTGAGAGAGAGAGAGAGAGAGACAGACAGCATAACTCTCTTTTATCCGCCCTTGGACAGTTACACAAATTACACTGTACAAACATCTTAATAAGGTTAAGACGCTAGAGGTCAAGGACACTAACGTTGCTCATTATGCTATAAAGAACATGCAGTATGGAAGTACTATTGAAATATGATCACAGCCATTGAACTTTGTACATCTTGTTTTATTTTAATTTGATCTCTGTCATCTAGGCGCTAAAACGTGCCTCGTGCTGACACGGATTATTTTTTGCCAAATTTCCGGAAATGAAACCATCTTTGACTTTTATGACGCCTCATGACCAACGCTGCGCGAACGGTTAATAAAATGATCTCGTAAAATTTAAAACATACTTTAAACATGCCATGGGTTATAGAATAAGTTATCTATGTCCTACGATTGTTAAATTCAAGTAAAAATGTGTGTGCATGACAACTTCAGAATATCGGTAACTTTCAATCACTACCCAGAGTTGTCGTTCGTTATCCATCGCATACATCTCTGTCAACGTCTGGAAAGTAGTTCAAATACATGTATCTGAGTCTCTTTAAATTTCCATCTGATACACAAAATCACGCTTTCGTTTCCTCTAAATGTGCATTTGTTGTCATAATGTTGCACGTTTGCCTTCGACTTCTGCGTTTCGTTTCCATTTAAGCGATGTAACTTTATGACCTAATTACCGTAAGTAAACACTCTCCGTCGGGAAATAGTGTGTTTGATAAATAAAATAATTGCTCGGAATTTTTGTACCATTTCTCGCTTTATTTCTTGTTTTACAAAAATCTTGTAAAAAGCTAAGACGTCGACAGAGATGTAAGTGAGGTATAACGAAAGACAACTCTGGGTAGAGATTGGGTAGCTTTGAGTCGCACATTTATTAATATGAAAGCCAAAAGTATGTCAAGGCGCATTGATATCTTATTTCTCCTCTCTCTCTTTACTTCGTTCCCATATATGAGTTATATGCCTAAGGAATGATCTGGTTTCTATGGCAACCTTTTCATGAATACAAAATGTTCATAATGTGAAATCGTAAGATCTAAAGTGCTTACCTTATCAGTCAAGTACACAATTTACCTAATGACACAAGTAACAACATTAAAATTATTGTACAATATAAATACACGTAAATACTAACAACTCTAAACGGAATATTATCCCTGAGTACATCCCAGTTTGGTTAGATATGACGTTTACTCAGAAGTTAAATAAACGACATGTGATTAAGATGAAAATTAGTTTATTGTCTGAACGAGTCTTAAGGTCACAGCTCACATACACATTTGGCTGTAACTTTGTCTGTTGACCCTTTAATCTATCAACTAAAGTCAAACACGGTCGTTTAATGTCATTTAACGCAGATGTCAAGAAAACAAAAATGGTATTAGGTACATCGAACAATGCCGAAACTTCATACACCATCAAATATACTGTAAAACCTTGTTATTGCGCGCATCGATATCACGAGCATCCGATTTATTAAGAGGAGTTCTTAAAATCCCATCCATTTTTTGTTCTTAGCTGTGTACTATTTTCTAGCAACAAACAAATACCTCGTTATTACGAGCTTCACGTTTATCTCGAAAATTTAGTCTGTTCCGATGTTTTTTTCTTGATAACGGGGTTTTACTGCATACCGTTTAGTATATTACAATGTAAGAATATATTGAAAGATACAATGTGTTTTTCATAGGGTTCAATGCCGTTTTAACAATTTTTCACTTATATACGGCGGTTAGTTCACGTAACCAATTTTCCTGGACTGTATACTAACCAGTACTAACTTACTCTTCAACAAGGTGCCGGCAACTTCTCACATATTGAGGAAAATCGACATTTTTGTCAAATTTTCATAGAAGGGTATGACCTGCCCAATCGGGATTTGAACTCGGATCGCCGGGTTACAAGTCCAGCGCACTAACCACTGGTCGCGGCATGCAAGGTGGTATGCCAAAACACCTATGGACAAAACAAAACGGCATAAAGTCCAAGATTCGTACTGTTAGACCAGATTAAAGAATAGCTGTGTTTACTGTCACCCGATCGAGCCTACTCTTCTGAGCCGACCCTTGTGTTTCTACCGGAAATACAAGGTCCGGAAATAGTTTATGTTTATCTCATATCCTGGCAAAGGTATTTTTGGCCGAAAATAGAAAAGAATTTTTTTTTCGGTCCACCTACAGTTTTTTTACTAAATGGCTCGCACCCAAAGCATAGCAATTTTTTTCTAACCATATTATCGTAATCCATTTAAAAGGACAAAGGTCGCGTTTATGTCATTGTTCTTCTCCGAATTATTGCCCTGGCTTTTGAACAGACATTTTGCACGTATGTACTCTCCCCTCTACACACAAGTATAAGTCAGAACAAGTTTCAGACACTATGATCGAAGGACACTGTCAATTCAAAACGTGTCAATTCAGTTAGGGCAAAATTCAAGTATTCAAATGCCTTAGTGCAATCATTTATTTTTAGACGCCTTATGACAATACAATCCAAGAGCTAAGGTCTTGTCTAATGAGTGGACTTTGAATTAATTTCAAATTCGCAAAGTATTTGTATTGCTATGCACCTTGTATCTCCCTAGCACCGCCGCGTTAATCATTTATTCTAGGTTAAAATTATTACACGTACAGTCAAACCTGTGTTTGCAACCACGTCCAAATAAAGGCCACCCTGTGAATAAAGGCCATTCTTTGAAGAAACCGTCATGAACTATTTAGAACACACTGACCTCCGAATAAGGGCCATCTGTCAAAAAAAAACAACAAATTTTGTCTTTCCCAAGGGTGGCCTAGTAATTCACTATACAGTGTATATAATAACATATAATACCATCATATCAGAGTACACAATGACAGTGCTCCACTGTAGTCTGTATCAAAATTGAAGTTTAATTATGTACTACATTACATTCTGTTGGTTTTCTTGCTTTGATTTTCAAAATCGTTGTACTGTTCTACTTTTGAAAATAAAATTAAGTGAGATCTGCTTTAAAAAAATGATAAAATGTGTCCACAGTTTGTTACTTCCGATATTTAAATATATGATCTGCATTCGGCACACATCGACAGACTCCGTCTAATCTCGGCTGTACGCGGTAAGTGGACATTGTGTCTACTTGGTATTTCCAGGAGGTAAATTGTGTGAAAGAAATGCCTGTAAAGTGTTTTTTTTTCTTTACAAACTTCTGTAAATTATTTACCGTAGGAACCAAATCATTACACAGCTTGTAGTACAATTCTATAATGAAAACTATTGACAGTCTTCGACAGACGCCATTTTAAGGACTCATTCTTTTATTGGGTATATTTCCTTAGCTGTAAAGCGGCAGCCGAACCACAAATGTAAGGCGTGAGTGCATATCAAGCTATTAGGTACGTAAGTGTTAGCATTCCCAAAATGCAGTTTTTGATCATGTGATATTAAATTCGCCATTCTGATTGGCTTTGAGCAGGCGGTGTGAGGGAAGAAATGGTCAAATCTGGTTATTAATTGTAAATGTCGCCGTCCGTGAACGGCGACAATATCACATTCTTTTGGACTGGTAATTCGACTTTAAGTTACGAACTTCATGTTGGAAAACATACGCGATTTTGTGAACCTTAGAACCCGCAAACTTTGCGGAGCTTTGATACTAATTGGTTCATGTCAAGCTGAGCTAAGTGCTTTAATTACAACAATTCACAACCGAAATCTCTTTCAAGTGCTCACTTCCGAAGACGGTCTTACCACGAGTGTACGAGAATTCGGATAAAGTGAACTATGTAACTATATGCTACAGTATGCGAACGATTTTTTGGTCGGCGTGTCTCGGCCACTTCCGTCTTAAGAGTAAGATAATGAATAGCGACCGAGAACGCTGTCCGTTCAGTGAATTCCGGACATGTCCGTCGATAGTTGTAGAAAAGAGACATCGGGGCGATTTCAGCGCGGTAAATCTCGGACATTTCCGTTATTTGTAAAAGTATTTGGTGTTTTGTGATATCTGATCTACATTTTCTAAAACAAATCGGATTGCTATGGTTCGGAAATGTTTGGCAAATTCCGCGACTAACTTCGTGCGCGTGGACATATTCAAAATATGTAACTTGTCCATCAGGTTTAGCTGCAGGGTTATTCGCTCGCTTAAACCATAATTGCACCCTTTACTTTGGTAACCATTATTTGTCATACAAGTGCACTGAAATTGACTTTTAAAATACACCTCTGTGTGACCTAAATTGAAATTTTGTTCATATGATACAGTAGGACATGGTTACAGTGAATTCCTGTGGATCGGAATTAGCCGTTTATTACATCTAAATTTACCGTATCCATAATAATTTCATGAGGAAGATTGTTTACGAATAATAAAATTATGCTTCACTGTATCCGATTTTTAACTTTATCCGAGTTCGCAATAACTGTGTTTTGCTGTATTCTCTATCCTGATAAAGGTTTGCATAAATGTACTACTATTACATAATCCTTGCGCACGGCATGCGACTTTGCTTTTACACGCATTTACCCAAATCCAGGCGGAAGCATTATAAGTAACTCTCGATGGACTGTATTTACGAGATATATCATCACAGAATAATATGATGAAATTACTGTATAAATGTGATTGCTTTTAGTAAAATGAATTTGATATCAAATCATCAGAGGATTTTTATCATCGGTCCATTCGAGATTATGCTCCCGATCGATGCTCTAACGAGCAGCAATTACAAGGCCACTAATTTCATAAACTGGTTCCCGTCATCTCTTTATACTCTTGATTATTGAAATCTGTGAAATGGGTACCAACTTGCTAAATTATAAACCTCCATTCTGAACAGTTCGGCTGATTTCGTTCTTTCAGTGGACGTAGTTTGTTGAGGTGTGCCGAATGATTTGCCTCTGTACAATAAACTGGTTCCTGTTCCATGTTGCAGAGCACCAAAGGAACTTGTCTTTGTTCAACCAGAGTCATCGGGAACCAGTTTATCGGTACGATTTCTTAGACTTGTCAATAGGTTTTTATCCACGATGTACCAATTTGAACATGTAATCAGTGTATATTATCAATAATAACGGTGTTGTTTGGATTGGAAACCCATTAGGGTGAAGTGGTATCTTTTGAATTAGTGTATCGACGGAATTTTTTCCAGAACTTGACTCTCAAGAACAGGATTAGTCGCTACTGTTTGAAAATGCACAAGGAAAGTGTACATAAAGTTTTATGGGGCAGAGATAGTGCACATGGAAAGTGTACATAAAGTTTTATGGGGCAGAGATAGAGAAATAAAGGAGGTTCATGGTAAAATAGGGACGGTCTTGCGTAAAAAGGGGGGGGTGAAGGGAAAGAATGGGTAGAGAATACAGTTCAGAACGTTGGATATATGGTACAAAAGGGAGGAGCATGGTATATGGAGGGCGGTGCTTGCAGTACCAAGAGACGAGCCTTCTAAATGACTTAATTATACTGTAAGAACATTGAAACCAAACATTTGATAGGTAGGGTAAAAGCGAACGAATATACTGATGATATCGCTATCGTCTTGTATTTAAGAGATTGGACGATTTCTAAATGCAAACATAAATAAAATGATATTACTTTAACGCATTAGCTGACGTAACAATGTGATACATATTGGCGATAAGAAATCAGTTTTTTTTTCATCAATATTGCCTCCGTAAGTGTCATTCATTTAATCCACAAAAAAACTATCAGTAGTTAATTAATTTGATAATGGTTTACGTTCGTTCTTCCGTTAATTAACCCGTCCGTGCGTCCGTACAGACGAGAGATTTATTAGGGGGTTGTGGTTAAAATAAAATTGACGTTGTTAGGTTCATTCCGTACAAACTGCCATCGTGGGGTTTAATTTTACTTGTGGGGTTAGAAAATGTCTGATGTGGGGTTAAAACGCCGAAGGAAAATCAATGGGAATAGCCCCAAACTTGTAAGTACGTCTGTCTATCCGCCCGTCTGTCAGTTCGTTCGTTCGTTCGTCTGTCCGTCCGTCCGTTCGTTTGTTCGTCCGTCCGTTCTTTTGATCATCCGTTTTTACACGATTTTCCAACATGCTTTGTCTATTCAACAATGCATTTTAATACAAAAATGTCCGTAATATTCTTGTGTCATTTATAGAAACAATCATACAATTATATCTCAATATTCACTTACTGACCCCTTATTGAACTCTGACAGATTTGACATAAATAATAAATGTGAAGTTAATTATTTGAGTACTTACTGATACAAAAGTGTTACCTCCCAGTAACACGTGGTAATGGCAACGCCCATAGCTCTCTCAGAGTCCGGATATGTCTTATTATAAACAGGAGAATTTGAAGATGTCACTCACATAGAATCTACGTATTCACTCAATATTTAAGCGTACTAGTAGCTATATCACAATTGTTTCATTTATAAGAGTTTAAATATCAGTCTTTGAATAATTATCACAGTTTTTATTAAGAATGAAATAGTCCGTATATATATATATAAAAGACCACTAGAGTTAACAAGTACTCTTGTTATCACGAAATACACTATAAACACCGTATATAATCACCAACATTGTAATAATTGTGTATAATATCGGCACTTTAGATGTTCAATTGTCCTAACAGCTACAAGTACCACTCCACTCGAGCATTTGCTCTTTGTTTCTTTGTTTTCTTGTGTTCAGCACGTTTTTTTCTTACATTTAAGTCTTGCCAAGTTTAAGGACAATTTATTGACAAGAACACTGATTGATCGGAATCTTTATCATTATTCGGCATTCTTCGTAAGCCTTCGGAAAATTCCGTGTGTAAAGACCTGTGGTTGATCAGATACCGTATAGTCATTCGTAAAACATCGGTTAATTCCGTGCACAAGGAAAAATACATCAATGATTGATTGTCGACACTGACCCACAAAGTACGTGGGATATTTTTTTGAAGATACTTATGGCAAGTTTTTGTACACCTACTTATAGTTGATTCATATCGAAACAAGCATCATTCCGAGAAAAGAAACAAAAATAACGTGTTTCATCGTAAAATAAAACTAATTAATTATACCTGATGTTATTCTCCGACATCATACCTGATTTAAACTACATTCCAGATATATACTGGCCAGCAGCTTTCCTGGATTCTGTACCAGTATTGATACTGTTCTAGGCACGTAACTGCAAGAAATACCATGTTCCCACTAACATAACCCAAAAATATCGGGTCTATAGGTGGGAAGAACTTTTTAACCCTTTTTTAAAAGTTTCGGAAATAAAATAGGTAAAAGAGGCTATGATACAATAAAACCTGTGTTTGCAACCACTTAAATGTCTTGATCAGCTTATTACAACGACAGCATATTTTCCGATCGGTTCAAAATACATGTATTTCCTCCGTATTTAAACATGACAATGAGACTACCTCAATATTAAGATCAACATTTTTCGTCCTAATGGCGGTCTTAGTATCTAGGGTGTACTGTATTTCTGATAATTTAGCTTATTCACAACGAGAGAATGTGGTGGTTGTGGAAATAAAACACTGTGCGGGAATGTGCTACGAGAATTGGTTCGTAAATAAAAACCAAGAGGGAAAAGACTTGTATAACATTTGTTTCTGATTTCCTATCTTTCTCAGAATGGAATTTAACGCTCCTCTTTAGCGCGTGAATTCCACTTCCGGTTTCTGTTCTTATTAGATTCTTGGTGAATAATTAAGTCAGCTGTACAAGGAAGGTACTGAGTTGACATTCCATCGTTCTATTTCAAAGCATCGACTTTGTTGACTTCGACAAAAATGCATGACGCAATTCCTAAAATTTGAAGATGGATGTGAAGCCGTCATAAAGTGTTTTTCGTTGATATTGGTGCACTGCAACATGGAACGGGGACCAGTTCAAAGCCGTCACATAAGTGTAACTGCAAAAAACACGGACTCTTCCATTCCACGCAAATCCGGATACCGACACAGTTTATAACCGCAATAGAATGGGTCCGGATTAGTGAAGAAACGTGCAAAATGAAAACAGAATTATATATACCTCTTTCTGGGAATTTCATGAAGACAAATCCTGTTGAATGATTTTCCTATAATATGTATTTATACCCACAAATGTACGCGAGTAGCCTAATTAAATTCAAATTAGTCAATTTTTTGTGTTAAAATATTAATAAATAAACGTACTTCCTTATGCGTCTTTATTCTGTCATGACGATCATACGATATATCATCATACATGAATACACATTAAGTCCGCAAATGCATGTACCATGTATATTGAAATTGAATTCTTTCTCATTTTTTTTTTTGTTTAAAATATCAATATTTAAACTTACTTTCTTATGCGTGTTTATCCTGCCACGGCGATCATACGATATATCATCATACATTAATACACATTAAGTCCGCAAATACATGTACCATCTATATCGAAATTGAATTCTTTCTCAGAAATCAAAGAACGAAATATTTATACCACGAACAAGTGTAAGATTTATGCATGAACGGCCGGTAATAAGTCCGGTATGCACCATCACAAAGGCGAGGTGATACGTTATTTCGTTTATCCAATTGTTGTATTAACATGTGTGTTTGTTTACTTTGTGGATAAATGTCACACTATTGGTGTCTCTGGTTACTTAAATAAGGCTTTGAAATAGTTTGTTGTCGTTACTGGCTCTGATAAAAATAGGGTAGGTATGAGCGTAGGTAGGGATTCATTTTTCATTTTTATTTTTTTTCTAGAATATTACTGACATTTTTATTTTGCAAAATTATAATTGGCAATTTAAATCGTAGGGTCGGTGGCATAAAATAGCAAAAAATAGGGTCGGTCGGGGTTACGAAAACAAGCTTTTTCTTAGGCTTACGACTGAGGTTGATCGTTTAATCACAGGTATTGCATAGTTATTTAATTGTGTGAAAGCGTAACGTTAAACCTTGGTAGTGTGACCACATTTTGAATCAAAAGATAAACGGTCCCATTTTCAAACTGGATACACATTAGAACATAGATGTACAGTCATCCTTGCGAGAGGCAAAATGTGGCCTTTGTTGACAGATGGCATTTATTCAGGGGCTAGTTTGTTCCAAATAATCAATGACGGTTTTCAAAGAATGTCCTTTATTCACTTTATTAACTTTTTTTTGCTCAGTGGGAAACGTTTTTGGTATGCCTCATTCAAGCGCCTATTGTGCTAAGTGTTTAAATCATTTATTGTTTTTTCATGTGTCTTATTATTGATTACAGAAACATTTCAATATTAAGACCATTACAGTCAAATCTGCGTTTGCGGTCACCTCCGAATAACGGCCACTCTGTGAATAAAGTCCATTCTTTGAAAAAAACTTATTTAGAACAAACTGTCCTCCGAATAAAGGCCATCTGTCAATAAAGGTCACGTTTGTTTTCCCAGGGGTGGCGTTTGTTTACAGGTTTAACTGCATGTTGTAACGATCCCTTAATTTTAGACTGGTCTTCAAATTTTATCTCGTGACCCGATAAAGGTAAACAGAGAGTTTCCCAGTCAACATGTATACATCATTCAACTTGGAGATGAGATCACAATATTCTGTCAATTGTTTTCAAAAGTGATCCCAATTCTGAGGCTTTATTGTAAATGAAAGAAAAAAACAATCATCGGAGAAATTAAGCAAATCAGATTTACATGACACGCAATGTCTGATATATCGTTAAAGACTGTGCTGTCTCGTGAGGGACTACAGATTTCATTAGTTATTGTGTGCATGATTCATCTTCAGCCACGGCTCTGGTAAGTTTGTCACTGTAATATTTCTGTTACATACGGTAAGAACTTAGTTATTACAGCATAATATGCAATATAACCTCGAAAATGAGACTATCTTCAGGATCCGTAAAAAGGGTCCTAATAATGAGGTGGTATCATTATCAAGCAGAATTATATGGGAGTTATTGAAAGGGTTATAAGGTGCATAGTGTTAACTGTTACGAAACTGAAAAGAAATCACTACGTCAAACATCAAGAAGAACAACAAAACATTGCACGAAGAGCTGAAATGCGGAAGAAAATCGCATTCTGTATCAATTTTAAGTCGCATTTATCTTGCATTTCCTTTTCAATTCTTGCAAATACGGAAATTAGATAGTAATGTGGCCGATCATAATCAAGTCACCTATCATAGCTTTTAATCTGTACGTGTATAATGTAAAGTGTACGATTTTATTCTTAACGTAACTGTTGTGAAACAGTTGTGAACGTTATTTTGTATTTACAACAACTACGAAAGACAACACGGTTGTAATAATCAGATTTCTAGCAAGAAGTTTGATTAAGCCTTCACTGATACATAACACATGTATAAAGAAACATCCAAAAGATCCTCTTGTTCGTTGTCATGTACGCAAATATGTGAGACTTCAGACAAAGCGAAACATGGAAGAAACTAGCATGCTGAATCATTTAAATTCGAAAGAGACAGGGGATTGTGCTAAAGTGCTAATGGCACTGACTGCACGATAATTAAAGCGTGTTCAAATCAATCGGGAACCAGTCTGAGAGTCCGCGATTTAAGCACGGAACATACGGATTTTACAGTCAATTCAAAATGGCGTCCGGTGCACTATTCGGTAATGCGAGCGGTCGCTCTCAAAGCAAAAATCTTGTTGAATTTCGTGCAGGAAAAATGTATATGAAGGGTAAAATGGTGCATCCTGACAAGACGAAGGGTTTAGTTTATGTTTACCAGTCGGACGACTCCTTAATGCACTTCTGTTGGAAGAATCGTACAACCGGAAGTGTTGACGATGTAATTTGCTTTGTCATAATTATTCAATTTATTGTCATTCTTGATTTAAATAATATTTTCATGACGAAAATTTACTGACATGAGCAATAAGGGTTACTTTGGTGGTTTCCAGTCCAACTTGGTTCTCTATTGTCTGACAGGTTCCGATGTACATTTAAATCAATCTTGAATTTATTCAGGTTTTGCAAATCGACGATATATTGATGTATCGGGAAGTCAGTATCGACTTCTAAAATTTATAACAGTCCAATAATGCCTCTTTTCTTCTGTGTATAAGAAAATAAGGTTCTATGTACTATGTTAGAAATAGTAAAAATAATTTTCAACATTTTCTTTACCAAAGTTTTGAAACAGTGGTGTCAATTGAAATAGTCCCAAGTTGAGTATTTTTACAACTTCAAAATACAGACAGTTTTTAGGGTAAGTGTCAACCCGTGAAATGAAAATTTTGTTGTCACCATCCAATTAGATAGACTAGCTTTTTGGTATCTTTCATGGTTCCTGCATTGATGGAAATCATGGTTAGTACTTCATAGTCATGCAATAATTAAATTAGCAGAGTCTGCATACATAATGATTATGATAATCGTATCTTATTGTTCTGTAGGACCTGATCATATTTCCTGAGGATATTGAGTTCAAGCATGTGAAGCAATGTACTACTGGTCGAGTGTTTGTTCTGAAATTCAAGTCTTCAACAAGAAAGTTTTTCTTTTGGATGCAGGTAATATATTGTCTTCTAGAAAGTCACTCCGTCAAATGTAAAAAAAAAACTAATTTATATGCTATCATTTTCATTTTGTTTACAACTATTAACTTTTTATAATTTGTTATAATTGTTTGCCCTAATTTAATCCAAATATCATGCTTTATTAGTCCTTTGCTCTTGTCATTTAATGATTTATGTTACAGTGCTTTTTCACCTTTAATGGAAAAGTGTTGGGGGGCATGAGAATTATAGCATTTAGACTTAGAGTGGAATTTTTTCATGGGGTTAAACATATCACTCTCAACCAGGGTATTTGAAGACCTTTCTAGCTTAAACATTGAAGGTAGACCCCATGTTACAACCTTCTGTTTGCTAGCTGGACAGCAGCCTCACATGTGAAGTGTGATCCCAATTAGATTCAAGCTCATAGTGATGAGGGACAAATGAGAGACCATAAGTAAAAATAACTACTCACCTACAGGTTACAGTGGGAGGATTAATGAAATCTTCCAGCATTTTTTTATTAATAATTATGTTATTACATAGATTACAACAGACATAAAATGGCTGTTCTTAGGGCAATTCCACAGTCTTTGATCAGAAAATAAAATTGAACTGATGGGGAATTTTTTTCACTCATCAAAAAAAGTAATGAGGCCAAATTTTGACCACAAATCGGCCCCCCAAAGAACATTTTATGAACTAAAGTTTACTGTGTATAATATTTTTCAGAAATATATTGATAGGGAGCTAGTTGATTTTAATTTGTATAGTAATAAGTGGTAACTTAAGGAGTTATTTACATTGCATAAATCAACCCATCCTTTATGAGTAGTCCGGAAACAGTTTTGTTAATTGTCCATTTTAAATCTGTTTGTTAGAATAGTATTACTTCATATTTCATGTTTACAGGAACCAAAGTCTGACAAGGATGAGGAGTATTGTAAGAAGGTGAATGAATACTTGAATAATCCTCCTACACCAGGTTCAAGCCGTGCTGGTGCTGGCAGTGGTAGCCTTCCTACTGATCTTGCAAACCTAGCTGGCGATTCTGATTTACAGAGCATCTTGGGTGGTATGAGTCAGCAACAGTTAATGCAGTTACTTGGAGGTGTAAATATGGGAGGACCTGGCGGCGGCTTATCAGCACTGATGGGACGACCAGGCAGTGTCCAGTCTACGGCTTCAGAACCGCCACTTAGGGTTCAATCTTCTCCTGGGACTAGAGGAGGGTCATCCGAGACTCCTGCCCAGCAACGTCCTGTCACTGCAGCGGCTTTGCCTTCACAGAACACTACAACTACTTCTTCTACCACTGGTAGTACCACAACTACATCTGCTGGTCAAAGTTCTAGCAACAATAAGCCAGCTATTCAACTGAGTGATTTACAAAATATTCTTTCAAATATGAATGGTAAGTTGTATTAATTTAATACTGAGTTTTCAGAAGTATCCAGTTTTACAGTAATTAGGGATTTTTCTGTTATTGTTGAGAATAAATAGTAAAACCTATTTGATCGAATGAATGATTTCTTATAAAGGTATTGGTGTATCTGTTATATTGCTCTGCAGATTTGTTATATTTGGTTAATTTTTTTGCATTATTTTCATAATGTGGGAATTTAATCGATGTTCACCATTTCTTGCATAGAAATGCAATGCAGATTTATTCATGTACATGTTACAAATTTTCTGTTTTTAATAAATACACTTTGATACACTTGTCTTTGATACAATGAGTCTTGTGGCAAGCATGTGGCTGTCTTGTGATGCCAATATTAAAAGTTTTGTTCATTTTGATAATTTTCTTTTTCAGTACCATCTGGTAAAGAAGGTAAGTACTGAATTTAATTATTCATTTTTAGTTTTAACTTTTATTTTCTATCCCAAAATGGTAGCTAGAAATGTGCATTCAATATTAATCCATTTGGCAAGAAAAAAATTACATTTCCATGACTCTATTTATGTACGCTGACCCAAAATTTTCTTACCTCAAAATCCAAAGTACAAAAATACATAAGGATGAATTGTGCCTCCAAAATATGAAAGATATGTTTAGAAAAAGTTGTAAGTTTTGCAGCATATCTACCCTTTTTTAGTCAAGTAACATATAATCAGAACAAGTAATCATCTGATTACATGCATTAATGTAAGTAGCAGGTTGTATTGTTTATTCAATTTGTTTTGATAAAAAATCATTTGTGTTACTGTTAGTTGTAACAATTCTCATTGAACAAAGATTTATTTGTATCATGTTGGATCAATTATTGTCTGATCAAAGTGATTGTAAAAATAAATCCTAATTAAATAAAAGAAAAAGGCAATAGAAACTTAAGATGTGTGTCTTAAAATATATATTATTCTACGTAGTATTGATTCCAAATAAGTTGTGTTAGATTTCTTTATGTATTAAATACAGTGTTATAGCCATACAGTTACCCCTTTACTCTGTTTATTACATGATTATTCAAAGATTAAAATATATTGAATGTTGGGTAGTAATGGAAGAGTGGGTGGGTTTATTGTACAGCTATTACAGTTTATATATTTTGGATACACAATAATTGTTTGTAATATAATTGAGTCCATGTTTTTGGTTACAGTGGACTTGTCACAAGCTTTAAATCCAGAGTCTATGATACCTATCCTGGCTAATGCTGATGTTCAGGAGAGATTGATTCAGTATCTACCTGAAGGTGAAGTTTTACCTAAGTCTGAAGAAGAGCTTCGCGCTACTGTCAGTTCTCCACAGTTTAAACAGGTAATAAGAGAACTTTAGTCCAAGATTTACAATGTTTAACTTATATTGAAGACTGAACTCAGTACTGTTCACTGTTCAAGACTGGGCTTTGTCTGTGGATTTCCCAGATTGATGATTGTGTGTATCATTCTTGTGATATGTGTTAATCTGTGAAGGAAGTTTGAGGGGATATACTGATTTTCCTTGAGTACTCGTTGTACAAATGGTTGACAGTAGAATTACCTGTACTTAATAACAATAATTTGTTTAATTCATTTTAGAACACTTCCTAGTTGTTACCAAAAAATTCCTCTTCTATTACTGAAACTGGGGCCTCTGTAGTCTCTTACTAGTAATCACTAGCCCCTCACTGCTGTGTTTAAATCCCACGGTGGTTCTACCCAGGTGTAAGCCAGGGATCTTATTCCATCATAAAAGCTGGAATGTCACCAAATGATCCTGGCTGTTGGCCTGACGTGAATTGCAGTGAAAAATATTTGGTGCTGAAACCATTAATGTGAAGACTATTATTTATTTGCAGGCACTTTCATCGTTCAGTTCAGCATTGCAGTCAGGACAACTTGGTCCTTTGATGACCCAGTTTGGACTTGGTGAGGATGTTGCAAATGCTGCGGCTCAAGGGGGTATGTGTTGTCTAGCTATATTCTTGTACATTCCCTTTATAGATATTTTATGTAATTTATTATAAATTTGTGTTGCCTATGGTCTGTATTTATTAAAACTGCTCATAATGTCAGGTGACCATGTTACTAAACTTACAGTATTTGTAGAATTTATTAACTATTTTGCAACTTTTTAATTTTCATTGTTACATGTTTAAAAAGGATTTACTTACCATTTGATTAGATTGGTTCTTACAATTCTATCACTCAAAATAAAATGTACTGAAGGTTTTTTATTAATTTATTGTATTGGAACAGGGCTTTCACTAGACATCAAAAGTTGAGGGTTAAAAATGACCCTTGACTGATGATAATTTGAAGAGTCAAGAAAATTTCCTTGTAATATTATTATAAATTTGACCCTTTGGTACAAAATTCTTAAGAGTCAAATACTGTATTTTACAGATTTCAAGAGTCAAAATGCTATTTTCAAGGGTCAAATGATGTTGGAATTAAAAGTTTTTATTTTTAGCAAGTTTGAAGTGTTTGCATTTTTTATTACATTTTAGATCTAGAGGCATTCATAAAAGCCATGCAAGCTAAACAGGAGAAAGGCAAGAAAAAGGACGAAACTGAAGAAATGGAATTAGATTAAAATAAAACGAGGCTTTTCCATAATGCTAGATATGTTAGACACTTGTAGAACTGCTTGAAAACACAATTATAGTAGTGCGAAGTGATGGCTTTAAAGCGTAATAAAAATATGTAACAGTTTTTTGTTGTTTCAAAGTAATGAGGAATATAAGTTTTTATCAATTTATTGTTCTAATAAAGACCAAGAAAAGAAATGAACACTTCAATTACTCTGTTGTGGCTTTACTATTTATATCGTATGTTTTTTTTATGTCTTGTCTAAAAATTTAGAAATAATTCTGAGATACGTTTTGCTCATTGTTATAAAATCACATTATGGAAGGGTCCGAGTTATTTCCTGTGGCCCTTGATTCTCTGTGTAAACTTAGTACAAAGTTTATCCATCCCAAGATGGAAGAAAATAATATTCTTAAATGTAAAAATATGCAAAGTATTTTATGCAACATTGTACCCTGTGTTAACAGTGTTTTAGATAATAGTGGAGGATGATCCAGCTGGTACACCAAGGCTACTAACTCGTATGAACCTGTTCCTCCAGATGCTGTTAGTTACAGTCAACTTTTCCTGGGAAATATGTAAATTTCCATAGGTAGAAAATGTCACAAAACGTACTAATTTTAACCATAATATTACTCAAAATGAAAAAAATTGTCTCAACTATAGTATATATATTAGTTGAATGGGGTCCTATTCTGTTACAAAATGTGTTTTTTAGGTACCTTTGAGGCATTAATATCATTCTGTTTACAGTTTTTCTACCACAGTTCAGATACCACTACATTAAAAATCACTTTGGTCGCAATATCTTCTATCAAATAGTCACAGAGAATCTTATTAAGAATAATACTGGTAAAGAAAAAGGCCACGAAGAAAATACAATTTTTGATTCTTTGCTTTGATTGAAATCATTTTTTCAATTTGCTGGAGAAGTTTTGCTAACATAGAGCAAGCCAATAATAAGATAATTCTCATATTCCAAGTAACTCAAATATTCGTGAGGATTTCTGGACTGACCAGGGTGACCACATTGATAAACAAATGGCAACATGTCGAGCCCACTAAGGCACTAATTATCATCCTTTTTACAGTCTGAACAAGGTAAAACATGCCAATTTTTGCCCTTTAAACCCCAAGTGTGACCTTGACCTTTGAGAAAAGGACCTGGGTCTTGTGCATGACACACTGTCTCATCATGGTGAACAATTGTGTCAAGTCATTTTAAAATTCATTGATGCATAGGGAAGTTATGGTCCAAACAAAGTCAGATGGACTAACACACGGACGGATGCACATACAAGGAACCGCCATTGATAAAAAAACATCATATTTTTTTCTTTTCACATAGTTTACAGCAATATTAGCACATTACGTACAAGTCACATAAATAGAATGTATATTAACATCTAATATAGCTATATATATGTACAAAATTGTTACCAGTTCTTTACAAATTTGTAAATCAGCAAAAATATACCCTCATTACTCTGTGTGGTACAAAGCACATGTAAAATACTACTAAATTCTTAAAATGACAATGAATTGGAATGTTGATAATGATTTGTAATAACCTATGAACATGTTGGAAGTACTAAATTTTTAAACATGCATTTTACATTAGTAACTTGCATAATATGAAAAATGAAGTTACAAATTCGAAATCCATTTAAGGTATTATATCCCTAATGCTGAAAATAATTAACTAAAAATGGAGCGGACAGATTTTAGAAACGTTCATATTTTCACAGGTTTCCTTGATAAAGAATAATTTTCTGTGAGATTTTTCAAAAACAATGACAATCCTTTGAGTTTATGTCCCTTTAAATTTGCATTTAAATTGAACAGAAATTATTTTCAATTTTTAACAAGGGCAATAACTCTTGCAATATTTTCAAAGTGTTGTAAATTAAACTAGTATCAAAGAAAATTATACAAAAAAGTAACGGTAACTGAGCTAAACCATTTATAAACACTCCAAGGAGTGTTGTACGTTATAGACTTTTTTCAACACATCAATTATTGAGAGAAGTTTCAGACACAACATAATTTGAAGGGTTTTTAAGATCTCTCTTTGGACATGATTTTAATATCAAACATGGTGGGGGTATGTATTAAGGAGCGCATGGTATCCTTAGTAATGTAATTACACTTGTAATAATTCACAGTAAAGTGGTGTTAAAAATATATTTTCATATCAATATATTGTGTAATATCACACGTAGAAAGTAAGAAATCAATTTTCTAATCTAGGATAAAGCAAGAGCAATTCATTTTAAAAAATGAGGTACAGCCATAATGCCACCATTATATTTAAAACAAATTGTGTCACACTAATTGTTTGTGTATGAGTTTTCTAACAATCTACTAATCTAAACATACATATCACAGACTGAAATAAAATGGAAAAAGATTCTTTAACCTCCCCTCTCAAAAAAAATTTGTCGAAATAACAAATTTATAAAAAGGGCAATACAAATTCGAAGTTAAAATTTGAGATTTCTAAAAAAGGAAAAACATTTTGATATAAATTTAACTCAGCCATCTATAAGATCTGCATTGCATGTGGTTCCAGATAAAATGTATAAAAGAATACTGCTTCAAGAGCTAAGCTTCAGTTTAAAAAAGTAAAATGTACAATGAAAATTATTGTACAACTAACAAAATATTTATCAACAAAATAAGTTTTCTAACAAGACAATTTACAACAACTGGATTTTAGATCTGAAAATAAATTCATAGTACATGATCATTTTAATGCATACCTGAAGTTTTATATCAACAGGCAAATTATGATATATTTCTTGTTCATTACATTTGGGCAGAACAACTTAATTTTGTTTATAATCAAGACTATGTAACAACCAAATTACAGTAAAACGTTTATAACAAGAACACCTCTGAGACCCAAAAATTTGATCATAATAATGAGGTGGACTCATAAGTTGAATTTTAGGGGAATCATTGAAAGCCAGTCCCAAAATAAGTGGTCACGACATGGTGATTGTAATATTGAAATGGTCACTATTTGAGGTTCTACTGTATTTTAAATTTGAATTTAATGAATTTCCCAACACTGAAAATTAATTAAACAGATGTCATTTCATTGACCTAGGTATATGGTCAAATGTTCAGTATGTCTTTAAATTTGCAGTATCACTGTGCATAGCTAGTCAGATTGATAGTCTCTGACATATTTATATTATCTGCAGCAAAATAATTTCTATGGCTCATCTTTTAGTGAGTCTGTCATCATAGTTCATCATCAGAATCTTTGCCAGGTACTGTCCATGGTTGCTTTGGAAATAAATCTTTTGCTGAAACAAAAGAATATCCACATAAAATAAATATTACAGCCTGACAAAATTTCATCAAATTATTTTCTTGAACATTGGAAAGAAATCAGGTATAGATCTGACAAGAGATAAATTTCACATTGAATCTCCAAAATTCACCAGCCTGGATTTTTGTCATTATGACAAGTAAATGGATTATCATTTCAAGTCATCATTTTAGAATCCGTGGCGCGGTCCAGTGGTTAGTGTGCTGGACTTGTAACCCAGAGAATGGGTTTGCAGCAGGTCGCCACAGGTCATACCCGTCTATGAAAATTTGACAAAAATGTTGATTTTCCTCCACATGTGAAGAAGTTGCCAGCTCCTTGTGGAAGGGTAAGTTAGAAATGGCTAGTAAGTATATAGTCCAGGAAAATTGGTTAGGTGAACTAGTAGCTGTGAATTACTGAAAAGTTGTTGAAAAATGGTGTTAAACCCCAGTGACAATAAGTCACATAAAACATCATTTTAGACAGAAAACTGGGTATCAGCAAAATGTGTTTTTTAAGTTGTTCATTGTTCATCAATAAATTTCAACTCTAAATAACGTCAAATGGCTTCATGACCAACACCTGTAAAAAATAAATTTTGCATTGAGGGTTAAAACAAAGATTGAAAACTTACTTGGAGGATCTCTTGGCGTTCTAGCTGAAACTTGGACTTTTGCTGACCGAGGCATGGGTGGCGAGTATACGGGAGCCGGCCGCATTACTCCGGTTGTGACATCAACTGGAAGATTTGATGTTCGAAATCCATCCCAATCATTCAATGGGTCAGGTGAGCTGCCTATAAGTTTCTGCAATAAAACCAAATTACATGTACTGAATAATTGTTTTTTCACCATAGTTGACCCCTATTGTATCTATGATAATGTATAACTTAAAGGCAAAAAGGGCCTTCTGAGGTCTGGTGGTTATGGTCTTACAGTCAATAAACCCCCCACCGTTTTAAGTTTGAATCCCATCCCTCAAATTTCACACGTGGAGAAGATGGAGAAGAAGCTGTCCTGCCAACTTACGGAGGGTCGGTGGATCTACCCAGGAGGTAAACCTCAGGGGTTTCCTCCACCCTTAAATCTTGAAAAGTTGCAAATAACCTTGACTGTTGATGCAATATTAAACCCCAGTGAAAAAAAAAAGATAAGGGAATGTAACATTATCTAGTTAACAACCAGTCGAGATGTATTGCACTCTTCACAACAATTTTAATCAGCGAATATATTCAATGTGAAAGTCTGTCAGACCTAAAACCTCCAGTTAAAACTTTGACAAGATCTGGTAAAATTCAGAGTATTAATGGTTCTCATGTTCTTTCATTTTCTTGTGAGGATTAATGTCGATATATTTTGTGTACCAGAGATATTTTGTCCAGTCTTGTAATGTTGTCAAGTTTGTCAGTACTCCAGTAGAATAATAGTTCAATGTCTGTCACAAATATCGAAATTAAATTCAGGGACACTTACAGTATATGACTGTGATCGTCTAACTTCTGTGTTGTGTAGATGTTGACCTGTTTTCACTTTGCTTCGTGAGTGTCTCGCTACATCTTTTCCTTCAGTTACGTATGATTTCTTTTTTCTCCTGTGAATATAAAATTATTAAATTTAGTCCATGTATTTACAAAAAAAGTTACAAGCGAGACAGTCTAATGTAAGGTACTTGCATGTTTTTTGGGACTGATTTTGTAGCGAAATTCGCCAAAATTTGGTCCTATTCTTGTCTGAAGAGTATTTTTTCCAATAATCATAAAATTTCCCCCCTTTAGTTGAATTTTACACAGACATTCTCGGTCAAAAACATCTAAAATTGACCTGCAGAACAGCTTTCTTGTCTGTTACTATCAATGTTATAACCTATTGGTAATCAAATGTTGACAGGTTATCAATACTTAGCAATGTTGTTTTCCACCTAATTCTCCATCAAGATGCAATTTTTCCCCTTTCTAAAACTGAACCGTGAGTGGCAAAAAAGGAGAATTACATTTTGTTAACATCTGCGACAACATCATCATTAGCAAGATAGTTATATCTCCAGGTATCTTTAGGTACAGGGTCTGAGCCACGCCACGGTGTCGTCTTCGGTTGTTTCGCAGACTTCGGGGGCCGCTTGGATTGTATGTTTAACTTGGACAAATCTAATCTAGTGCTTTTCTGAAACAATATAAATATGAAATTATCGTCCCTAACAAAATGAATCATCCACCTTTAGGACCCGAAAAATCAAGTCATAAGAATGAGGTGGTCTCATTATCAAGTCTAATAAATGGTTGTTATAACAAGGTAGACATAATACTGAGGTGGTCACTATTTGAGGTTTTACTGTAAATGGAACAATTCGAATTCAGAATGATGTTTGTACCTTCGGAAACATTATCTGTAAGGTTTTAATGTTCTCGATATAATTTCTCTTCCAAACGCCAACTTCGTACTGCCCTGGCATTATGGGTAAATTCCATCCAAGTTTTACACACTTTGGCATCCATAACTGATCAAGCTCAGTGATAAATTTCCAGTGCCAACATACCTACAAAAAGAAATAAAAAAAAGCATCACAATTTTGAACAACATTTAAAACTACAGAATTGATTTATTTGCCTTTAGTCAATGGTACTGATACTGTCAGAAACTAACCAAATGAACTCCTTTCTCCTTCCATCTCTGATTGTCCTAAACTGAGCAATGAAATGAAAGATGGCCAGGGTGTGATTTGTCACTGATCTGAGGAAATGTTTTGCAAGATGACGACCAGAAAGTATACAAAAAATAGAATAACTGGACAGATTCCAGTAACAACAAATCTACTGACAATTTTGGTGGATAAACATTTGCTCAGCCAGCATCTGAAGAGAATAGGCTAACTTTTCAGGTTTTCTCAAGATTCACATGTTTCTCAAAAAATACCCCAATGAACATAAAAATACATTCCTCTGCACTGAACTCAATATCAAATTTCATCACCTCAACACCCTAAATACATAAACTTTCTCATACCTGTGAACATCGACTGAGGCTGCGTGGATCCAGGAAAGAAAATATGTACACAGATATAACTCTAGGTAGATGTCGAGTGAAATCTCTTTTCAATGCGGGAACATTATCTTTAACATAATCTCGTACAAAACCTTTTTCTTTCAGCTTTGATTTGTTTATCAGATCTTCCAGAATTTGTTTTCTTTGGTCATGAGTCCATTTTTCAAACTGTAAGCATAATACATAAAAAATGAAAGAATTGCCTGTGTAAAGTTTTTTTTCATAACAAATTGCTGTTTGCTGTATACTATGAACTGAAGAAAGCAAAAGATTAAGGACATTTTTGAAATGAAAACCCTAGACAGTCTTTGACAGACACCATTTTATGACCCTAGTTCTTGAGCAATAATTGCTTAGCAATAAATCAGTATTACAAATGCAACGAATACATCTGAGTTTAGGTGGAAGTATGGAATCAACCTTGATGTTCCAAAATGCATACTTCATTTCTTTTTTAAGTTTTCATTATCATAAACAATGAAAATAAAGGCCTCTTCATTTAGCATTGAAATCAAGGCTATCATTTAAATCTACTGACAAATACAAACATCAATATAACATCTGTTTATTTTTTTACAATAGTAATAAGACGACTATGAAATGAACTAAGCATTATCAGTATACTGTATTAATTGATACCTAAATATTTTAAAAAGAAAAAAACTAATGTGAAAAAAGAGCTAAACTAGACCAAATTTGACAATAGCTTTACTTAGCACAAATGACTGATTAAACAGATAATCATGTTTTACTTCAAGGTAATTAATTTTGATCTACCAAACATGACCTTAAGTAGCCTACTTGTTATCACCTTACAAATTAATGATAAAATTGTTCATAGTGACTGAATGGTTATGAGAAGACATATCAACATAGATGTTTTCTTACCCATTTATTTATCAAAACTCTTCTCTCTTCAAATATCTGTAAGGAAAACAAAGAATAATGTCTATTACTATTACATTAAAGATAGGATTTGTTAAACAAATTAAATGAATATTAACAAATCTTCAGAACTTGTGAAGTTTCTTTTATTTCTCTTTACTCCTAATGCAAAATATGCCAATTTTACATCTGTTCAAGGTAAACTTTTGCTAGTCTCAGACATTGATATGAGATTTTTTGGAAGTTGCTTATCAAATGAGGTATTCAGGCCCATTTTTATGCCATTTCTGGGTCCGGTATTCAGCCCTTTCCCCAAGTAAATATGTATTTTCCCCACTGAAAGAGAAAACATTCCCTATAATTAAAAAAAAAATTGAAAATATCCTATCATCATGTATATAAAACTATTTTTTTCCATGGAATTAATCGTGTAAAATGTTGTGTTAAGTGCTCTGTTCAGTAAAGAAATAGACATATCTTTGTGTTCAGTTCTTTCATGAATGTAACTCTTTATTAATGCTCCATTTGGTGTTTCACAATGTAAATTTCCCCAGTTAAAGGGACCAAATACCTATTTGCCCAAAACCAAAAAAAAAGGGCTGGTAATAACAGGTATTGTTGATAAATTCCAGCCATTTTAGCTGCCAACTGTAAAAATAAATGACAAGCTTCTGCAGGGATTTTTTCACAGGTAGGGGAAAGGGCCTTTCTTGAATTTGGGGAAAAAATAACACCATATTTTTGCAAAAGGGGGAGAAAAAACTTGATGCAAACTGAATTTTAGGGGAAATCTGCATGAATTTAAGGATTTTTCCTGAGGGGAAGACACCCGTAAACGGCCCCTGCTATAGAAGGAAAAAAAGCTCTGTTCAGTCGTAAATACATATTCATAGCAAATTCAAAACACCAACATCTACAGCAGGGTTCAACATTAACAGTGTCCTGGGGCCTGAGGATCCTAAATCTTGAGGGAAATACCTGTTTTAAAAGCTGGGTATTCTGTCTGCATACATGATTTTTATGGTCAGTGGGAAATGAAAATTATGTAATAGGAGGACGAAAATAAAGTTCCCTATGCAGGGCTTGAACCCGCGACCTTCTGCTTGCAAGTCAGCTGCTCTACCAACTGAGCTAATTGGGCAGACAGGCATACAAACTACTATAAACACATATATATACAACACTGTTACAATTAAATAAACACCAATTCAAAGAAAAGAGTAAATACTTGCTTATAAATTATTCGAATGAACGGGGCTGATCGGTTCAGAGCGAATGATTGTGCCAACAGATGCTTTAGTGTGACTCAAGTGTCTAAGTGTAAGATCAAATTGAATAATCAACTAATAATGACAAGACTAGTTCACTTTGAAATAAGATGGCTAGGAGTCAATCCTACATGGCAAACAACAAATCATTCGGTCCGTCAGTTTTCAATCACAAGCGATGACGGGAAACAATAAGGAAGCAGAAAAGGCGAATGATATAAAATTGTAAACAAAACATGTCAAGACCAGACTGATCACTTTGTATTTTACCTGATTATTTGTTTCTTCGTTGCTTAATGGCGTCCAAGTACTTTTAGTTCTATTCTTTGCTATCATCGACATGTTTAGTGCGATGAATTTAACTATCCGCGGACTAGGAAACGATAAAAATACGTAAATAGTTTTGAGTAAGTACTAATCAACCGCGGTCGGCCATTTTGATGCTGATTTCGTTGCTGTATACGGAAAGGTACGGAAACTACCGAACTAGTGACTGGTTTCCATTTAATGTTTGGAGTGTATTAGACGAAATGGTCACATTTGTCCAAACGGTTATCAATTTCTCTCTTATGTTAAAATTAAATCTTTCGTATAATAATTTGGAAATGGTTTGCGTCAGTATAACAATATTATGAACATTCTTGAAAAAAAAACACGCAGTGTGCGTTATTACATTTGGCACTAATGCAAATTTTTGTCTTCAAAATTTCGGTGGTTAGAATCGGAATACCGGTAATAAATATGTACCCACATTAAAATTTTATCTGTTGATATGGATCATACATGTGACAGTAATCCAAGAATGAGCTCAGTCCCCTTTCACTGTGGTTGGACACTTAACCATGTTGTGTGTGTGTATATATATATATAAATATATATATATATATATATATATATATATATATGAGTAAACCCAATAGCAAGTTTGTTGGAAATAATCCACTATTCTGCTATTGCCACGTTATTAATTACGTCTTAATTTATAATAATATGCAACTTCATGAATTTGTCACATTAGTACAGTAGAACGTGCATTTGGTCACAGGTAGGGCTTAAATGTTACAATCTAATTTTTACAGAGTTTTTATTCTTTTTTAAGATGGTGCTATAATTTTACGTGGATTTATAGATAATTACATGTATAATTGATACACGCTGGTGAACATTGATTGGTTGGATCCCCTTCGACGTGCTTTAACTCACTGCAGCTTTGCTGCACACTGTTGAAAGACAGAATACTTATCCCTCGAGGAGATGTTTTGTTCCTCTTTTTTGTTCCTGTGGAAGTACGTGTTGGCTAGGTTTTGAGAATGTAATAGGGGAGGGGGCAGAAAATAAAGTTTCCAATGCCGGACTCGAAACCGCGACGTTCTTCTTGCAAGTCAGCTGCTCTACCAACTGAGGTAATCGGGCTGACGGGTATACAAACTACTATAAACACATATATTGTATATACTACACTGTTACAGGAAGATTAGATTTGGGATATTACATACTTTGGGGATTTTTTGTATGTGTTCAATTTTTTTCTAAAAAAGAATGCTTCTTTTATTTTAGATATGTTTAAAATTTTACTTAACTTAACGCAACATACCCTAGTTCTCTCAAGAATCATCCCCCAAAACAATAAATGCCGTAAAAATCTCCAGCTATGTTGAAAATTTTATGAAAAACTTCGTTATTTTCATTTCGCTAATTTCATTTCGTTTCGAATTGATGGTTCTCGTTTCTTGATGACCATTTCCTTGCTTCATAAGTTTTATTTACCGGAAGTGGGGTCAGTCTCGGAGTTAATTTGGGTGCAGACCGACACGACTTGTGTTCGACTGCTATTTTCTTTCATGTTTGCCAATATTTCACGAGCTTGTGGCTCTCGATTTGTATAAGACAGATTCTATTTTTAACTAACGAAACTTGAGAAAAGAATGTAAGTCGTCGGTGTTTATGTCTCGAATCTTTGTTCTATTTTTTCTTGGAATCGTGTTCTTGCTTTATTTAGTCTTCTTTACAAACGAGAAAATAATAAAAAAGTGGAAAAAGATGGTCCTATCGTCAGGTCTACGGTGACATGTTCCTGCTAAATAAGTCAGACTGATTATTCTTAGTTTTGTGTGTTATAAACTTATATGGACTGGTCCTGGCCCCAACCTTCAAGGAACGTAAAACCTATTTTTTAATGACAGTTATTCTAATTTATGACACATACAAATGTGAATGAATGGGCAAGAGCGATCTATGGGGTAAATGTGGTTCCCTTCAAAATGAATTATTGCAAATGACTGGTAAGAGCAGTCTATATGAAAAAAATCAGCTCTCCACTTCTGACAAACAGGATTTAGACTCTTAAAATTTTGCTTAATAAGGCCTAAACAAAAAAAAGGTTTGTTTCCGGTTAATGCCCCCAAAAATATGGGTAGGTAGGTAGGGATTTATTTATTTTACCCCCTTTTTTTACATATTTTGGCAACACTATGGAAATATGTGCGCTGTAATAATAATGGGTTGTGAAAATTACAATACAACATAGCACTGAGATTTGGATGCCATAAAGACTTATGAGTCGGCAAGTAAAATAGCAGGTTGGTCAGGTAACCGGAAACAAACTTTTTTTAGGTCTAATATATATATATATATATCATTTTTGTACTTGTCAGTTAGTTTACTGACACATTATTAGATTGTTTGGCATAGACTGGCATGCAACAATCTAAAAACAGCTAAAAGACAAACTTGTAGTTTTCTGAATTCTTTAATGAAATGTCAATGACCACTAGCCTGGAGGAATTCAGTACTAAACAATTTTTAGTGCTTAGAGGTATAATATGCTTTTTTTAGAAATTGTCTGCATTTAGGTCGAAATCATACACACCATACCATGTTTGGAGACTGTCGATACATTGCAAAATGACCTTCGGTGTTGTTGTCAGTTATGTAAACATTTCAAAATTTTGATTGGTAAAGACTTGAACTTATAGGCTTATCAGTTACAATCAGTCATCTTTCAAGATGCCTGGTGTGGCCTCTGTGGTAATGGTCTGTCTTGTAATCACTATACCCTCCCGCTTTGGACCAAATTTCGCATATGTTGAAGCTAGCTAGCTAGTTTACGGAAGGTTGATAATTCTACCCTGGTGTAAGCTCGGGGTCTTCCTCATTCTTTAAAGCTAGAAAGTCACCAAATTACCCTGTCTGCTGTTATGTTAAACTCCAGTGAAAAAAGATGCATGGTAATAATTCAGATTACGTATCTAAAATATAAAGTATGATTTATACCTTAGAGGCACCTATAAAATTTTCTACCTAGGAGTGTCATATAAGTTACACAATTGTTAATTTCCCTACCTTAAGGCTGCACTATCGAATGTTCATATACAAAAACAATCCAAAAAAATATTTTCTACTAAATTCTACTTATAAATGTATAAACATTTAGGGGCCTCCGTGGTCAAGTGGTTATGGTCTCTGTATGTAATCACTCAGTATGTATCTGTATAAGGAAGATCTGGCTAAAATTTCAAATTTCCTTCACATAGAGGTTTCATTGCATCATGTAAGGATCAGGTAAAATCCCAATTTCTCCAAATATATAGCTAAAGTGCTAGAAAATATTCATTCGTTCGTTCGTTCATTCATTCATTCCACCCTCTTCCATCTTTTTATTAACATTTTTTTGTACCTGATTTATGCTTGATACTTTTCTTTTTGTAGATGTGTTCTACATAACCATTAGGCCTAATAAAAAAGGTTTGTTTCCGGTTACCGAACCAACCCAATATTTTACCTGCCGATACTCATATAAGTTTTACAGCACACAAATCTTAGTGCTATTTTGTAATTTTTACAACTAATTAATATTACAGTGCACATATTCCCATACAGTGTTGCCAATATATGAAAAATGAACATAAAATTTTAAAAAAATCCCCACCTACTTACCCGTATTATTTGAAGCATAATTGGAAACAAACCTTTTTTTGTTGAGGCCTGAGTTGTCAATGCATCAAACAAAGCTTTAAATTAAATCATCGATCTCAATTTCAGACAAAAACGAAAATAAAATGAAGCCGAATGTCAATTCAGGATCTGGACAAATGAAGCAGAACACTAACAAACAGTCATTTACAAACCAGGGAGGAGTTACTATACAAGGACAGACACCAACCATTGGAACATTTATACCTTCTGGTAAATCCGAAGAAACAAATTTCATTAAAAACTCATTTCTCTAACGCTGACTGAAAAAAGAGGATTTTGGATGGCAAAATTTTTGCCCAATTATTAATATCTTTTATCTATTCATCAGTTCTGTGACTAACGCAGTAACTAATGACAGGGCTCAACAACAAATCCACTCATCTGCTCATAATTACGAGTAGAAACTGACTAAGGAAAGTTGAAATTGCTGTAGAACCAGTTAAAATTCTTAGCTGGTTGTCCTGCAGGACGAGTAGCCTGAAAAAAATTGTTGAGCACAGAATTGTTTTATATGGAGTGAAAACCTATTACTTTAGCTCATGTAAGAGGAGGTATTGTATTGGCTTAATCTAAGCCATGATTTACATAGTAATAAAGATTTTGTACAAGTGCAGTTTCTAAAAAAGATTTTTTTAGTCCATTTGACATCAAACATGAATACCTCTTTCATTGTGCATCTTTTATTTATTGTCTGACATGCTTATCATAAACTGAACTTACTAATGTTGAGGCTTATTTGCAATGCATGTTATAATTTTTTTAATTTCCAGGTACAGTAACTATGGTGATGCCTTCAAAAGCTGTTTCAGCTGGAGTCTCAGCCAATCCACATCATTTTCCCTCATCATTGGCCAATCAGAATGGAGTTTCTAGTCATGTGACCTCTAGTCAACCACAAGACACGCCTACTACTTCTGTATTAGCCAATGAGCAGGCTCAGTCTTCGTGTCAACAATCACAGAGTTTGGCAAACACTAAAGAGAAAACACCCATGTGTCTTATCAATGAGTTAGCCCGATTTAACAGGGTATGTATTCTTAGCACGGTCACATGGATGACAATTTTCTGGCATATGCTGGAAATTCCTTTTCTCACAGGTCCGGTTCCAAATAGTTATACTGTTTCTGCTGAAGTGTTCCATTTTATTCCAAATTTTCAACTTTTGTGCTTGTGATCGTATATTTTTTAGCATTTTGAAACTTATTTCAGTGCATGGATGCATACTTCTAGCTCTGTCTGATATTAACACCACTGAAGACAGTTTGTCTATATCTGAGATGAAACTGAATCAGTTGAACTGAATCCTTGCATATATTATTATTCAATATTCAGTACAGTGTGCTTCTATTCTCTCAATTTGTAGAGTGTTTGGTTTGTCATTTTTTTTAGGTGGACTGATTTGGGGCCAAAATTTGGCCCCATTTCCTTTCTGAAAAGTATGTTTTTCTCCTATAATTAAAAAAAACCCTTCAGTTTAACATCATTTTTCCTCATAGACGGTTTTAGTCAGATAGATTGTGAAATTGACCAGTGGAATAGCTTTTTAAGTCTGTAACCATCAAGGTTACGTTATTGTAATCAAATGTTGGGAGGATGCTGGGAGTATGCTTTGTCGTGTTATTTTTTCATGACATTAGTTTTCCTCTTTCTAAGAGCCCATCACCTTTATCCCAGAAGGTGAAAAAACACTGTGGGCTTTGGGTATGTGAGTTCAGACCTTAGCACAGGTCATTCATCCTCAACTGCTAATCATTCATTCTGAGAAGTTGGTTGTAGCTTGTGGAGAAAAATGTTGGCACTAGTATGGAATTCTGGGTTACAGGCTAGGTTAGTTAACTAACTAGCATTATGTAATTGAATTGTGTCGAAATTAAGAAAAAAATTGAAAAATTTACTGACAGAAAATGGCTATTTGCTTAGATTGACGCTAATTATGCATTCTGATTTATCTCCTAGGTAACACATCAGTACACACTGGTTGACGAGCAAGGTCCGGCGCATAAAAAGACCTTCTTCGTCAAACTGAAGATCGGAGAAAAGGAAGAATACTCAGCGTCTGGTGCTAGTATTAAGAAGGCGCAACATGCTGCCGCGGCTATTGCACTGGAAAAAACAGAGTTCAAGCATCCCCCACCTAAAACTAAGAGGGCGGATGAAGTCGCCGCTGAAAGTAAGTAATTCATAGGTGAAAGTTCTGTGGTAAGTGCTTGAATTCGATTTTTCCCCTATTCCAGATCAGACTGGTTTTTATTGTTTTGGCGGCATCTAGTGTAATTTTTCCGACTTTTATTTTAAAATTTCCAACTTTAACCCATAGTAATTTAGTTACAATTCGGTAATTTAGCTTTCTGATACTAAATTTTCTATTGTGTTGGTAGTTTTAAGTAAAACTAAATTGTGTAAACATGAATATATACTCATTGATTAGTTTCATATCAGAAATAATTAAATTCAATAAAACCTCATTATTCCTGTAGGGAAAGAATTATACTGAGGGGGCCTCATTACCAAGTTGATATATAGATGATCTATTGAAAACAGATATGAAAGTAATAATTGCTATAATTAGATGGTCATAATATTTTGATGGGGTCAAAAAAAGAGGTTTAACTGTATTTAATTTACTCAATTGTCGTGGCTTAAGAAAAAATATTTTCAGTTCTTCATGAAAATTTCCAATTTTTTGATGTCATGAATAAGGGCCCCCCCAGAAAAGGTTTGTTTCTGGTTACCTGACTGACACAATATTTAACCTGCCTGCTCATAAGTTTTTATGGCATCCAAATCTTAGTGCTATATTGTAATTGTCACAACTCATTAATGTTACAGCACATATATTCCCATTCAATATTGCCGATAGATGTAAAAAAAAAAAACGTAAAATAAAAAAATCCTTTTTTTGGGGGGCATGTACCTGAAAACAGACCTTTTTTAGGCCCATTAGAAATTCAGTCTTTACATGAATGCTATATTGTATGAGAATTCTGTTGATATGCTGATAGTTGATGAGCCATTTTTTATCTATGCTAAGTACTTAAATACAAGTTAATTCAATGTTTTGATGAAATGGAAAAAGAATTTTTGTATTTTGTTGTCTGAAAGATTATATGAAGAAATCTTGATGCTGCATTGTGCGTCATACTGTTATTGTTTGTCTAGGTAAAACTTGAAAAAAATGATAATGTTTATAATCACTTGACCTAATTTTTTTTAAACATACCTTTCATATTTTGGAAGTATAATTTGTCTGGAAGTATTTTTTACCCCAGTGAAAAAATTGTTCCAATTGTATAATAATACACAATTTTGAGTTTGCTCTGACAAATTCTTACTTTTTACAGACATTGAGTGTTCATCCATTACTCCCACTGTTGAACTGAATTCCCTGGCCATGAAGAGAGGGGAACCAGCCATTTATAGAAATATTGAAAACAGAAATCCTCAGGCAATGTATTACCCACAGAATTATGACTTCAGAGGCATGTATAATCAAAGGTAAGATCTGGGAACCAGGTTTGTCAACTTGGAAATAAAATTTTTCGAAAATTGGGAGACTAAGCCCAAACTTGAGTTGCCCTGGTAGTTGGCGTCATAGTTAGATCTTGTCTTCTTTCCATCACGTCCTGCAATGACAATGAGGGGTATCTTTATTACAAAAACATTGTATGCAATACTGCTTTGACAACTCAGTTATTTGTACAGGGCAGAAAAATACTTTTAATTTTTAGCAATGTATTACTTTTTGTTGAATATAGTACTACAAGCATAATTTTGCAGATACCACCATTTTATGCGCCCACCAAGGACGTTTTATGTCTCATTAAAAGTTGGAACCCGTGAGTTTATTGGTGAGGGTGTGTCTCGACAGATGGCTCGACACAATGCTGCAAAGAAGGCTTTAGAAATCCTCAGTAGCTTAAAAATACCGGAAGAGCCTCTGGTACAAACAACTACAAAAGTTGAAACAAACGTAAACAACAACAGTGATGTTGATGTTGTTGATGGTGCTGCTGAAGATGATGACACAAAATCTGAGATCAGTCTTGTGCACGAGATTGCCTTACGCCATAACCTACCAGTCACTTTTGATGTAGGTATTATTTAGCATGAAAAATTTCTTCAACATATTTGCTTATAATCAATTATAACAAATAATCCTTGAGGAATGCCTTTCCACCAGGGATTTCCCTGACACTGGTTTTCTTGCGTCCCTTACTCGATATTCAGCTGAGGGACTCGCATTGAGGGTGTCCACCACATCCTCGGGACCCTCCAACGTGGAATTTGCCATTGGTATTTTCTGTGTGGAACCCCCAAAAATCCCAAGGGACCCCAAAAATGTTGGAGATGGGAGTCCCGGGGACCCTCGGGTGAAAAGTCTTAGGGAAACCCTGCTTTCCACTAATTAATACCTGACATGAGAAAAATGAAAAAGGTAGGATTCAGACTGTTGGTAAAAAATTGTTGGTTTGCTGTTGATATGTGACTGACTCACTAAAAGATCTCCTGAAAGAAACTTATGGTATTTGTATCATATTTTGGTTCTGTCAATAAACTATTATACAGTGTTCTATATAGGTTTTACAAAAAGTTTCTTTGCATGAAGCGTATAGCATTCATATTTTATTTTGTAATCATTACCAAAAGTAAATTTCTTTTTTTAACATCAATTTTCAGGTAATACGTGAATCTGGGCCCCCGCATATGAAGAATTTCGTCACCCAATGTCGTGTCGGCAACTTTAAAACTGAAGCCGACGGAAACAGTAAGAAAATATCGAAAAAGCGAGCGGCTGAATTAATGTTAAAAGAGTTACGCAACTTACCTACCCTCCCTGCCAACACTCCAAGGCCGAAAACGAAACCAGTGGTTAGCAAGAAAAAGAACAGAAACTTAATCAAGGTTAGACATTCTTACTTCTTGCCATTCATTCCATGAAGTTTCCATTGTCATTAAATGGAAGTGATTTATTAATTTTTACCTTTTTTGGTGTGACATATTGTCACTGGGGTTTAATGCTGTTTTTCAACAATTTCCGGTTACCAGTTCACCCAACAAGTTTTCCTGAACTGTATACTAACCAGTATTAACTTACCATTCCTCAAGGAGCTGGCAACTTCCCCACATATGAAGGAAAATCAACATTTTTGCCAAATTTTCATAGAAGAGTATGACCTGCAGCGTCTGGGATTCGCACCTGGATCTCCGGGTTATCAGTCCAGCGCGCCCAAACACTGGTCTTGATCCATTTACTGTTATTTCTTAGTATCTATATTCTTAGTAATTTCATGACTACTTATTCAGTTTTTTCCCAATGAAATTTGATTTCTTAGAGACATCTCAATAATGTTTTTACTTCACATTTGCTGATGAATTTATGTTTAATAAATATTGGCTATCTTTTAATGTCTTATTGTATTTATAACTTTTGCAGTTTGGTTTGTTATTTTTAACTGTAGATTTTGAAATCAAAATGATTCCCTATGAATAAATAAGATACGCTTTTTATGATACACTCTTGAAATGTATAATTGTACGGTGTTAGTCACTCGATATGGTTGTTCAAAGCAGATGCAGAAAGCGGACCCGACATATGGGGTCGGTATTAACCCAATATCACGCCTCATCCAAATACAACAAGCGCAGAAGAAAAAGGAACCAGTCTACTCCCTGCTGGCTGAAAGAGGGCTCCCTAGGAGAAGGGAGTTTGTGATGCAGGTATCACAATGTTCATTATGCTAATTAACATTTTTAAGAGGGTAGGTGAAATTTTTTGGCATGTACCTGAATTTCTGATTTTTGCAGGTCCAGACCAGATTGGTTTTTAATATTTCTGTGATGGCAAGCTTTTCATCGTTTTCAACTTTAAGACTCTGTTCATTTTATACAAAAGTGTTCAGATCCAGTCTAGATCTGCTAAAAAAAATTATGAACATTGTGTAGATTGGTTGAAAAACTGTTCTACTTTTTTTTTCTAAACACATTTTGTGAGAATACGAGGTTCAATTCATTCCCGAAATACGAAATGTATTTTTGTACTTCGGATTTTGTCACGAGAAATTTTAAGGTCAATGATTAAAAAAATGGGGTTGGTCGGGAATAAGAAAACATAATAATTTTTTTCTGGCCAGATACAACCTTGTGATGTTTTACTATATGTATGATATATCATTCTAGGTCCAAGTTGAGGAGAATACTTGTACCGGTGTTGGTCCCAATAAGAAATTAGCGAAGCGACACGCTGCGGAGGCCATGTTACAGTTACTCGGTTACAACAAACCCTCACCACAACCAACTAAACCTGCCATCAAAATGCAAGGAGATGTAAGGAATATTATTTACTACAATCTTATTAGATGTTTCTTTAAATTGGAAAATTTGCATCAATAGTTGTTTTTTTTTGTCACTAAAATTAAGCATTGCAACAACACCTTGGTATAAATACCAACCTTCCATAAGCTAGCTGGACAGCTTCCTCGCTTGCAAAACTTGATTGCGGGTGGGATTTGAACTCATATCAATGCAGGTCCTGTGATAAAAAATCAGATATCATAACCACTTGACCACAGAGGTCCACTTTTAAATTAAGATTCTTAACTGTATTATCCAGGAATGACATGCATTGAATTTAACATATTATTTATAAGTGAAAAATTTTCCCAGTACAGTAAGGCTTCTAAGTTAAGAATCAAGACATTTATGAAGAAGAAATTCGTCTAAATAGTAGGATGGTTGCATTATCAAATTCAAACACAAAGATAAATTGAAAACAGGTCAAAATTGATTGGTGTTATGGTCATGATATTGAAGGTGTCTCTGAGTGAGGTTTTGTGCATAGAAATTGGTTATATTAATTCATGAAATAGTTAGGTCTGTCTTAGAAGATTTTACAAAACTTGATGTTAAGAGATATATATCTAGTGTTTTTCTTACGAAAGAAGATTTTTTTCCTCACAAATGTTTTGTTTACTTTACAGAGCAGCCTTGGTGAAAAGAAGGTGACATTTTCGGACACCACTGAAGAGCAGAGTGAGTTTTAAACACAGGTTTTAAATTCTTTATGAAGAAAGTAAGGTACAAAACATAAATGCTCATTTAGGGTATTTGAATAGAATATTTTGGAGTTGGTATTATTTGACTCTTTGTAATATGTTTAAGTTAATGACATTTATCAAAATTACATTTGAAAAAACTTAACTTGCATCAAAACTGCACTAGTCTTGTTTATTTGATAGGTTTACATAATGTAAGAACTGATTTCTAATTATTGTTTTCTAATGTGGAGGATAAAACGGTCACTAAAATATTGGCACGCTGATTGTACTTGGTCAAGTTATTATATTTGTGTCCTCCTATGGAAGTCATTTTGATAACATTGATGGAATAGAAATGAACCAAAAAATCTGATTGGCTGAATTAATAATCATATGCATGCAATGAAGGTCAAACTGAGATGACTTTTCACATGATTTTGTCAAGATTATACAAGTGATTTTTTTCTAAATTTTCAAAACTACCTTCACCTCACTAAACCGGGGAAAATATAGCACAATAAATCATATAAAAGGAAAATTGAGCAAAAAATATCACTTTTGGGGAAAATATAGACTTTTTTGCTTGGCGAAAGTGCTTGTATTCTCCCCAAAGTTGCAGGAAAAAAATCACTGTATACATGTTTAGAATATCAGAGTTTGACTAAATTTTCAGGTCATGCTGTTATAAATGGTGCTAGACAAATGGTTCCTGGCCTTATTGTTCTTCCAGGGGGAAAACGTAGCAATTATAGTCAATTAAAAGGTACATGCTTAGATTGGTAATGTACTTTAATATACTCTGACCTTACATATTTTAATGTAGTCTGACCTTTACAGTTAAAACCCAGATAGATAAAAAATATCTGATCTTGTGTAAAATAATAAGTAATGAGAAAAAAGTGATTGATTTTCAAATTACATTACATGGAGATTTCTGTTTGGTCCAAAGTACCCATTAACGAATATGAAAAAAAGTTTCCAACATATGCCAAAATCCTTTTTTTCACTGGTCCAGACTGGACTGATTTTTATTGCATCCATTTCACTGAACTTAAGTTTTCTGAATTTTCAAGTCTAACCAATATTTTTCATGACTTTATTTATTTTTCAAGGTTTACAGTCTCAGTATACTGGGGGTAGTATTATGAAGACTTCTAGTTTTCAGAAAGGTAGAGCTGAGACGAAACTTCGAGAGATTTGCCTTAGAAATAATATTGAGATCAAATTTGATGAATTTGCTGGCGCTGTGAGTATCAAGTTTTTCCCATTGTTCTCTTTTTACTTTTGATTATAGATATACTTCACATGTATTAGATGTTGGGGGACTGTTTGTTAGGCCTAATAAAAATTGTTTGTTTATGGTTACTCAACCTACCCTATTTTTCCCCAGCGACACTAAAATTATTTATTAGGCCTGAGGAACAGTACATCCACTATCTAACTTTTTTACATTTTTGTACAAAAGTAATTTCAACAGCAGCTTTCAGGAATGTAAAAAAATAGCCAGAAAAATTCACTACCTGCCTTACCTATTTTTATTAATGAGCATGTAACCAGAATTTTTTTTTTTACACCCTAAGGAGATCATTCTACAATTTTGTATCCACCCCTCAAAAGGTGTGGAGAGACTTGTGTGGAAAAAATCTCTCCCCCCACCCCCACCTTCAGGACTAAAAGAATAGGTCGTAATAATGATGCCTTATTAGCAAGTCGAACTATAGGGAAAGTATTTGAAGCCAGTCTGAAAATAAGTGGTCATTATAACAAAGTGATCATAATATTGAGGTGGTTGCTATTTGAAGTTTTACTGTACATTATAATACTTAACCTTTTTTCAGAATAACCCAAATGAATATTTAAGTCGTCTTATAATCGCATCTAAACCTCCACACACCTTACATGGCTCGGGTTCTACCGCAGAGAATGCACGCGATGATGTGGCAACAAATGCTTTGAAAATACTTGCTGAAATAGGTATCATAAAAGATGAAAGTCCAGTTAATATGGCGGCTGGCGATGGGTAAGTAGAGTTATGAGTATCAAGTGCTCATTTCATTGACATATCTTAGTTAGGATGGAAGTATGGATGAAATAAATTTTTGAAATAAAAAAATTGCTACCTTTTGTCTGTGAGTAAAGTGTATTAACTTATTGATTGTATTGGGTGTATTTTGTCTCCTTATTTTTAGAGGTAAATGTCTGATATGTATACCATTAGCAAATGGTTTAAGTTTATCTCTGAAAATAATGCATAGAATATTAACTTAGTTTGCAAAGATTGTTTAATTCAGTCACAATTTATTGTATGAATTATTTAATAATATACAAAACTTGCTGTCAAGATTCCTAAATGTAACTTTTCAAAGATGGGAATATAGATTTTAATGCCTCCATGATATTAGTTATTTCAATGGTTCAGTAAATTATTTTATTTATTGTCTTTGTAGGCCACAGATTAAGGGCTAACTCAAAGAAGATAGGAACCCTAACAGATCCTTAATATCCGGAGTACAGACCTTGAATAGATAACAGATATTGTATTGTATGAGATAACCTACTTTAGATTGATCAAGACTGGTTTTGGTAAATCAAACATAGTCAGTGTAGATCAATAGGTATGCAAGAGGTAACCAGTCCAGGATTGACAACAAACCAGTCCAGACCTTAGTTAAAAATTTGAGATGTGACCTGTTGGGCAAGATGGGCACATACATTATATATATATAAATACAACCTGTGTGTAATTATTCAGATGTACAAATTTGATGTAATCACTTGTTTGTATTACCTTGAAGTCCTTGCAATAAGGAATTTTGTCATATTTTTAGGGGATTCAGGTTCAAAATTCAAGACTTGCTTGTCTGCTGGTAACATATGGTGAAGATTAATTTTTTTTAATTTGTGTTTATAATTATGTATGTGGACTGTTTTACATCTGTGTTGGTAGTAAATATAACTGTGCTCCTTTTCTGCCTTGAACTCTGGGTAATAAGGGTTTGTACACATGGGCATGAAGACATGAACTGTGTTTTTATGTTCACGTTTTGTTTGAAAGTTATTCTGATATGGGGGAAAACGTCTGTGTGCAATAAAGATGTTTAAATGTATAAAAAATAGTAATTAGTTGGGTATTACAATATGTATTTTTTTTTTCTTCTATTTATTACTTGATGGTCCAGATTTGTGAGCATTAGGACAATGAAAGCTAAAGAAATTTATCTGCAAGTAAAAATATATGCAGATAGACCCCTTATGCTTTCATCACTTGAAATTTTAGGTTCAAATTAGTGGATCAGCATGATGATTATAAGAATTTTTCACTTTTATCTTCCTGTAAGAGTGTGTGCAGTATGACATAATGGTCAAAACCTGACCGCTAGTGTATATTTGATGCATTGTTTCATTTTGAATGCAATTATTATTATTAACTAGTTTTATGATTGAATTGATCTGCTAATAGCTTTGTATGAAAAGTGCATTTTTAATTTTGTATGGCTAGCAGAGTATTTCTGACCAACAAATGCTGTTCAATAACACATAATTATGATGATTTTGAAGTTTATGATAGTTTTAATAATTAAAATTAAATCTAATTGATAGTTTTAATAATTAAAATTAAATTTAATTGATACTAGTAATTTTAATTTGTTCGAAGTATTTTATTGCCAGTGTTTAATATTAACATTAAATTCATGATTTTTTTAGGCTAATTTTCTGCCTTCCATTATTTTAGACTGGTAGCTAATGAATAATGGATATTTATTACGATGAAAAAATGAATGCATTTATCTCCCCTGGCAAATAAAAAATGGGATGAGAATACTGTCATGAGCCTACTTTTGTTTTGTGTGTTGTGTATTTTACATCAGTTTTCATTGTATATATTACAGTTATGTATCAGTTTTTGATAGTCCTTTCACAGTAACGAGGTGGTAACTTCACTAACTACCAAGTTTCCATTTCGTTGCATTGACAGGACTGGTTTTGCAATACCCAATTGATTATATAAACTTGTTTTTCCTTCATGTTACGATGCTTAAAATTGTTGCTTATGTTTTTGTATTCCTACTTCAGCGGAGCACAAAAATATATTGCTTTTCTTTTGTTGTCTTATATTTGCATGTTGACTTGTAAATATACTCTTATAAGACCTGATGTTGGTGAGTGACCGTGTATGAACTATTAACATCTTTATAGTAATTCATTTTGATCCTGGTGAGATTTTACACTCAACATTTTTAGCTTCAAGTTTGCGCATATTGCTTATCAGAATTTGAAAAAATGCAAGTTTGACTAATTTTGATGGATTAAAAGTGAGAATTCTCGTATTTACATATCTTGCTATTGGATTTACTTGCGGGTTATTTAGATTTTCATTGACTTGAATTCATATTAATATGGCTGGTTCTGAAATGTTTTTGTTTGTGGAGCCAATGTTTTCACAAATTGCACAAATTAATCCATTCTGCCTGGTACGTGCCTCATTTCTTCTCAGTTTATGGGATAAAAAATGTGAATTTATTAAGATATCATCGCTACCAGGTTTTTGATTACCAGTATCTTTATTTTCAGATGTAAAAGTAAGTGTTTTTTGGGTTTTTTTTGGCAAATGCATGTACATGTATTTAGTTTTTGAATGAAGGCTGTAAAATAATCAAATCCCTTTTTCATTGCCTATGTTGTGTGCTTGTGTGTTTGTTTACGATGCATGATACACATGTATATCCTCTGTAGTAGGTTACTGTGGCTTACTGACTTTTTAGCTTTTGATTGGTTGTTTGAATATAAAGATCCTATTAATTCTCGCTGTGCTGTTAAAAGAGCAGAGCTGCTGCATACTCTACAGAGCATGTAATAGGCTACCACTCATAGCACGCTATTTTTATGATCAGGAGAAATTCAGTGACTTTTTTTAAGTATTGTTTTTTTGTAGTATGCAAGAGAAATACAACATCGTAAGATAAATCAGAAACTTAATAATATGAAAATAATGGTGATTGTAGACTTGTATACAGAAATGCATATTACTACCACTATATTCTGGACCCAGTTTCTCAAATTGCCATCTGATATTCATATAAAACGTTATTAAATACACTACTTCATGTTTTTAATAAAAAAAATGATGGTCCTGAGATGACTTAAAATTTAGAGGCATGTAAACTTATGTTTTCTGCCTTGGAGTATCTCTGTCTATGCATTAAGTCTCACTGGACATCGTTATGTTTGGCCTCGGAGTAGGAGTTGACCCATATATACCAGTACTTTTGGATGATTTCATGACTTGTATTCTGCATTTTTGGCCATGTATGAGAAACTTGAGTGTTCAGCGTAAATATAATTTTTTTTTGGATTTTTCCGTCCATTGATATTTTTTTGGTTTGTGTTAATTGTAGTGGTTGGAATTATTCAGCTCTTAAAGTAATTGATTTTTTTAGGTTGAAAATTGTATCTTTTTGAGAATATTCTTTTTGTATCGCATGCATTTTACATTTTTGTTAGCATCAAAATATTTTTTTTATATTCCAAGTTTCTTAAAAACCACAAAAGCTTTTAGTTGACCCTGTTTTATCTCTTTACATGTGGTTAAATTAAAACTCTTCACTTTTTTGTGTGTAAAATTGTTTAAGCATATTTTCTCTTTGATAAAAACTACGTGATGAATCCTCTTGTTTTTAAGTGTCTTGTTGAAATGGTCAATCCATGATGACTATGGGTTAGTAATTTCAAGACCATTGTTCAAAATGTCCGAACCTCAATCCGATATTCTTTAACTAAGTTACCATCTATCTACCAAGCGCTTAATCTCTTTTATTTAATCAGCTGTTGAGTAAATTTTGATTAATTTGTTTCAATCTTTACTCAAACATTTTACTCAACCATTCATTTTACATCTCTTTCATGAATTTTAGGTGCTAAGTAATCAGTGACTAAGTCAGTTTAGGTTTTGTTTTGTAATGAAATATCTTCATGCATAGCCACAACATCCATCTTACAATATCTATCTTCAGGCAGAAGAATTATGTAGTGATCGCTTTTTTAGACCCTCACTAGTGTTTCATATTTCGTATGATGTTACCGAATCTCTGTAGTTAGTTGAATAAGAATGTACTTTGCATTTTTAAGATGCAAAATTTGACAAATTCTTTCTTTCTTGTTTAACCAACATGATACTAAATGCATTGTGATTCATTCATTTTTTGTGTGCATGTTTTGTTTTTGAATAATAATTGTACTGTTACAAGTGGTTTACTGCAATAAGTTGTACTTTGAGAAGAAAAAAAATAAAAAAAGAATGTTGCTAATTTGTGTTAGTTATTATCCATTTCCTAGCTATTGTCTATGAAATACACTTGTTACTTGTCGAAAGATCTAGCTTTAATACTTCATGATAATTTTAAAAAATAGTTTCCACCACATTATACCAAATGGTATTATTTCGCGTAGTAACCAAAACTGAATTGTTTTATGTGTACAGTCGAATGATAGGTAACTGCCTGTGATTTTTTTGTATTTTTTGACATGTCACTTTCCAAACAGTATTTTGTATGTAAGTTGATTGTAAATCCAAGTACTTCATATCTTATTACTCATAACTAAAATTACGCTTGAGCTGAGAGACATACCACAAGTTTTATAACCTAGAAACTTGTACTAGTATTTTTGATAATGTGGTCTTAACCATAACTCATTACCAAAGCTAAATAATAAAAAAAAATCCAGGCAAGGTAAAACCAGAGCTCTGAAGAGCAGCGCCAACGCTTGTCTGTTTTACATGTTGGCAACAGGGACCATATTGAGATTTTGAGTTTGAACACAATATGGTATAATTTCGACCAAAATTCTAAGTTAAAAAAGAGGGCATAACTCTAAAATATAGCTTGTCTTACAACTGAGCCTTGTCATGTTAATCAAGTATTCCATGTGTCATGTTGATATCTTTAAGAGTTCGAGTAATCATCTACATTGAAGATTTTGCATGACAACAACAACCTAGCGATCATAATAGCTCATTTTTTTCTATGAAACAGATGAGCTAGTATTTGCTACACAATAGTGAAGTTGATGGAACAATGGAATAAAAATTCAACAAAGTCACACACAAAAAGCTAGAAAGAGTATAAATTATATCATGGTATGATGGAATAACCAAGAGATAGTCAAATATGTTAAATCTAGGCAGTAATCTTTAATATAAACTCGACATGATAGTTAAAATATAAAAACAAAATAGCAAATGAACACATATATTGCTATTGTTCTAAATACAAGCGAAGTTCCACTTCATCTTTACATCAATATATAGACACTGACTGTTGTTCTAACCAAGAAATAAGGTGTCACTAAGTCCAAATGCTCAACCACAAATCAATGGATATTAGGACCTCACATAGCTTACGATGTATGGAACTGAAAAAAATATAAATTTATTTTTAAGCAATTGATTTAGTACAAGATACATACACTGACAAAATAAAGAAACTCCCAGTTTGTATACAAGATATGTGTTGAGTTAAAAAGTCTTCACATAATAATATTAATCAATTAGATAGCATTGGCCATGATGTGAGCTGTCCAGGATTAAATGACTAAAGCTTTTGGTCTTTGCTGATTAAATTAACAACATCAAACTTGATTTGACAGCTTACGAAAGGTTTGTGGTTCTACCCAGAAGTGTCGCACTCCAACCTCCTTAATATCATGAATTTACTAATCAAAGTCAATACGGACTGTTACATCATGTTTTCTGATGCTAGGTCGCGAAAAGGTATGACAAAAGTGACTTACGGGCTCTCAAAATGGCGCACGTTACAAGGAACGTACCAACTGTTTGTTTTACCACCATGCTTGCAAGCATCTTTTCTTCTTCCACGTTAGAACCATCCTTTGGTGGCAATCGAATCATATTTGAGGTATAAGTTTTCACAATGATCACCGCACTTAGCAAAGGGAAGTAACTCAGGAAATCTGACTTGTGCCATCTACACACGGACTATAGGCGAAACGAACTATTCTCTAGTCGGGGCCAGGAATTCATTTAAAAGAGTATACTTTATCGTATTAATAAAATTTGCTGTTGCTGTTTGTAATGAAACATATCATTCTGACCACTGTAGCACAGTTAATCTATAGCATACTACGCATAAATAGAAAATATTAAAATATTACATGTACTGCAACATGGAACGGAGACCAGTTTTTTTCTTCGCAACAGAAGAGCTAAAAATTCGCCGTTCGTGAGATATTCCAACATATATTTTCAAATTTTCAAAACCTTACGCATTTATTAAGATATAGAACCAGTCCATTTGACAAATTCAGAACACGATACAAACAATTATTTCAATTAACTTATATGTGATTGAATGACAACCGACAGACAAGCGAATTATGACAATGAAATTCTAAAGGTGCCTCATCATGCCTGCCTGTACGATCTTGATTTGCAGATATGTACAACAATTACGATTATACACTATACATTCAGATTTACATTTCATGAGGTGTGTATATTTATAGTCCTTAATTAATTGCTTTCAGCCATGTATAGATTTCGAAATGATCGCCGTTTTCGAAAGTTAAGAATAAAGACCATTTTCAAATTTATTCAAGAAATGTAATACAGAGAAATGATTACTTTCCTCCTATGAAAGGAGAGTGTTATGTCGATATCACTCACGTGCGCACGGCACGCGCACAAAGTCAACGAGACATTTCTGTCAAAATGTTTTCCACAGTAGGGGCTTCAAGTCCTTTCAGATATACAATTTGCAGGTGTTGCTTTTCCATAAATATTTGAAAAAATCACTAAACAATAGTTTAGTCATAAATTATTCATGCGACACGGGTAATAGTACAATTAATAGACATAGCTGTCGCTCCTAATAAGTTAACGCGAGGTAATGAAACCTTAATTCTAATATTACTATTGTACAGCTATTAGCAGATTTTGTTTTTTAATAAAGAAATTTATGAATAGCAAAAGAATTTAGTTTCGTGGGAAGTTATTTCTTCGTGAGAGGCCCTGCCTTATAACATTTGTTCTCGTACTTTCTGTTTGATCAACGCTCTATATTTTGTACTGAATAAAAAACGAGATCTTCCGAATATCTCAGGTTTTGCGCATGCGCGGCTATAAGTTCATCCCAATGTAAACATGTTTGCAATAATTATGTAATGCATCTTTACTCCACCGTAACGAAATACACACGGTTATATTCAGATCCGTAAAACGTATAAATTCATTAGCCAATTTTATTTAACCACCGCGTGTGATATAAGATGGGACTTCTATCAGAGGGCTCGCCGCTATCTTGGGAAGAGACTAAAGCACATGCTAATCACGTCCGGAAACACGGAATTATTCAGTTTCTGAATGAATACAAAAGGTTGCGTGACAGAAAAAAGGACGTTCTGTATTGGGGTGACGAGGTGAGATTGTATGTCAATTTGTGTTTACTTTGATGTAAACTTCTAACCGAACGATAATGTAATTGTGGTTTCCTAAAGGATTAAATCAATTGAATTCTAAAATTTCACTTTCTGAATTTTTGTATAATTTTAAGCTAATTTTCACCATGAAAAAACTGCTACTGACTTGAAGGTGGATGCACACATTTTGTACCGAAGAAGAAATTTAATCTGGTACAATTATACACATGATTGTAGCATTTTATTGAGCAAAAATACATATTTGCATCTATGATGACAATTCATTTATCATTTATGTTTCATGTATTTTTGTCTAAGAGTGTGTACACCTTAATCTTTCGAAATACGGCCGACATGGTAGAGTTATGTTATTTTTTTTTGTATACTTACAGACTATGTTATGCCTGTTCCGTGCAATTTTTACTATGCCTCGTAAATGGCTCCGTCGTCACACATTACTCTCCTAGATCTTTATGAGTTTCTGACATGTCAAAAATCTAACTAAGGGATGTACAACAATTTTTTTCCTTCTTTGTTTGGGTCTGGTTAACGGACCCTTCCCAATTGAAAATAAAGATTTTTTCCCCATATCCTGACCTGAAAATTCCCATTTTTACTATATTGGACCGGACCTAGACCCTTTTCCAAAATTGCAAAAAAATCACTGATATGACTAGCTCTTAGCATGCTGTTAATGTTTTTGAGGCCATTAATCTGATTGTTTCATCTAATGATCAGTAAAAATTATCTGATTGTTTCATATAATACTCAGTAAAAAATAATGAAAGATATATAAACGTATAGTTACCATTCAATTATGATATACCGAACGTATATTTTTTTGGAATGCTTGAGTAAACCAGGAAATTATTCTTGTGTCCCAATATCTGGTGACAATATTGGGGTTTTACTGTATATGTTGGACCTGTGATATTTTCACTGCTGATCCCTCCTGGGACCAGACTAAATTAATGTGTGAGGAAACTGTCCAACTGACTTGCGAAAGGTTAGTGGCTCTATCCTGGTCAGGTCTTGACAAATCCACTTGTCCACTCATAATTACGAGTAGAAACTGACTTAGGACGATTTGAAATTGCTCTAGACCTAGTTGAAATTCTGAAGTGGTTGTCCTGCAGGACGAGTAGCCTGGAAAAAATTTGTCGAGCCCTGCTGGTGTCCATAGGGGGTCTTCCTCCACTGTAAAAGTTGGAAAAATCACCAATTACCATAGCTGTTAGTGCAACAATAAACCTAAGAAAAAAAGTTAATTGTCTTTCACAAATACTGTTAAATATCTGCATTTTAGCTTAAATGTTGAAGTGTACTTTTGTACCAATTTGCAGGCTTTCAGTAGACTTAGGCATAAAAAAAATTGTTTCTGGTTACATGCTCATTAAAAATAGGGTAGGTAGGTAGGGAAATTCTTATTTTTATTATTTTTTATTATTAATTTTGAAAGTCGATGTTTAGATTATTTCTGCAGAGAAAAGTAAATAAGTGAGATAATGGATGTACTGTTCCTCTCGCCTAATAAAAAGCCCAGGGTTGTGTGAAAATTTTAGAGTAGGTCAGGTAACCAGAAACAAACAATTTTTTTATGCCTTAATGATTACCGAAATGTCAAACTGTTTATTTCATCTGACTGCATCATTGAATAAATGATATTTGAATATGTAGCTATGAACAAAATGTCAGCGGCATTCATTTTTCTTGCTGTATGCTATAAAAGTCCCGGGATTGTTGTAAAGCTTGGGTATGATGACCAGTAATTATAGTTATGACTGGGACGACAATTCTACTTTTATATTTTTGTAGCCTTCTCACTTTATCAAACCATTTCACAGAAAGTTTTACAAGAAGTCATTGAACCGTACTATGTAAATTTTTAATATAAATACAAAGTAAAATATTTACTCTATTGTTAATTGACTATAGTACTTGATCTACTTTCTGGTATATTATACATGTAAATTTATGATCTAAGCTAATGTAATACATACAAAAATGGATTGATATCATATTTTTAGTCGATCATTCTTTGTGTAATTAATATACATGTAGTTTTCTATTCATAACATTTTATTTTTTATGCGTGATAGTGTACACTATTTTTGTTCTTATTTGTGACTCCTATGAACAAAGTATGCCCACTTAGAGCGAAACCTGAGATAACGACCACCAATGAATGTAGACCCCTGTGCAAATAATGGCCCCTCTTTAGAGTTCATCGATCAAGAGGATAGATCAAATGACCCTCTATACAAAGACCCAACTGGTTATAAAAACCATATTTTCCTATTCAACCTTTATTGGCTTGTGTTTACTGGTTGGACTGTAATCAAGTATATAAGAAATAGAACATAGTACATGTATAATGCTGGCTTGTTATTCTACAGTAGATTTTTGTTCTAGAACACCTGATGCAGGAAATTGAAATTTTTCGTATATTCTGTATAAAGAACCTGATTTGTATGAGTTATTCATTCTTTCTATTTATGTCCCAAAGTTTAATAGGCTGAAGAACTCACCATTCATTTTACTTGAAAATTTTACCCGACTTTTCTCATTACAAAATGAAGTAAAGGTGTAAGTTGAGATTTTACGGCAAATATTTTGTCTTCTGAAATACTTGACCTGCAAATATATGCTCTGTGGTAGTGTGCACGTTCAACACCCATTTTCTGATTAAATCATTTTTAAACATAAACATAAAGTTTTCATCTCTTAATACTAACTTTACATAAAAGTAAAGAATCCTCGTTTGAAGGAATGCATTTTCTTTCATCTTAATTTTCCTCAGTTATTTATGGCTGAGATTTTAGTGCTGGGCCTTTAGTGCTGGTTTTTAGTGCAGGACTTAAGTGTTAAGGTTTTAGTGCTGCTCTTTTTTGAGCTGTTTTTTAGTGCTGTTTTTTTATTGCTGAGGTTGTAGTGCTGTAATTTAAGTGATCTCGTTTGAGAGCTTGATTTGAGTGATATAGTTTGAGTGTTGTGTTGTGAGTGGTTATATTTGTATGTTGTAGTTTGAGTGTTGAGATCTGAGTGTGGAGATCTGAGTGCAGAGATTTGAGTGCTATATCTTGGATGCTGTGATTTGAGTGCTGATATTTGAGTTGAGAACTCTTGTAAATCAGGGCTCTCTCTCTCTCTCTCTCTCGTAGGGGAATGGGACTGGGGCTCTGGGAGGGGAGAATTTCACACCATTTTCAGTTCAAGGGGGAATTTCAAAAGCCTAATTTATGTAATAAGTTGGGCAATTTTTACCAAAAATAGGGGGAAAAAGTATATTCCAGAGGTGGGGTAATGGGGCTGAAATTTGGCTCCAAATTTGGGAGATCAAGAGCCCTGTTCATATTATTAGTTCCATGGCTTCTTACTGACCTGATACGGTGTGATACAGGGTCTGTAAATAAATACTGGGCGAGAGCGATGTTTTGAAATTATGATTACTGTCTGAACATGAATTGCTACTGACCTAATATTTTCCCATATTAAGTCAGAAGCATGTAACCCAGCTCAACCAATCAACAGCTAGTATTCTGTACGAGGTAAGATAAAATGCCATTGCTGTTATGTTTCCAGTTCCTTTTTGTAATGAATATATGGTTTATGGAATAAGCCTGTCTCCAATGCTCTCCACTGGTAAATATTGAAAAATTGATTGACTGCAACAATACTACATATGTGTGGGAGTTAAATGGTTCAACCGATTTATTACAATACTACCTAATGATCTGTAAATCCTATATAATGTAGGGTATATTAATATTCAGCCTTGTCACGGCTTACTATAATCTGGTATATTTTTCATTTAGATTTGTCAAACAGTCCTAAGTTTTCACAGTCGGGTCACTAGTTTTTATGTTAAGTTGATTTAGTGTCGTTATTTAGAAAAGAAAATATTCACGTTTGGCTTTATGTTATAATATTATTTCGTAGTCGTCCAGGCTTTTGTTTTAGAGTTGTTGATATATTGCATAGTACTTAACTGTACTGTATCCATGTGCTACTATTTATTCCTTAATTAATGCCACACACTCTCAGAATTGAAAAAATACAGTAAAACCTCACATAGCAACACCTCTATTATAACCACCTTGTTGAAATGACCACTGAATTTTTGACCAACTTTTAATAATTCCTCTATAATTCAACTTCATAATTAGTAAAACTGACTTTTTGGGTCTAGAAAGTTGTCTCGATATCAGGGCGTTATTGCGTGCATAATTTTGCACGTTTGCATAATTTTGCATGTTTGATAAAAAATAAGGCAATTGGCATGACTGTTGTTCAAAAGTTGAGGTTCAAAAATGACCCTTGACTGGCGATAATTCAAGGAGTTAACAGAGCAAAATTTCCTTCTGATTTTATTGTAAATTTATCCCTTGAGTACATATTCTCAAGAGTCAAAAAGTTTTATTTTACTGATTTCAAGAGTCAAAAATGCTGTTTTACGGGTCGAATGAGAGCCCTGGGTTAATAAGTTTGAACCCTTGGTGCAGCTCATGTTCTCTGTGACCATTTTGATTACTGTAATTCACAGGGAGAAGTTGGGTGTTCCTTGGTCAGCACTGGCACAGAACCCAAAAACACTGGTAATGGTTTCTGTGTTTTGGTATACAACTGAATGTTGTACTACAATGTTTTTTTTTTGTTTCAGGTTGAGTACATGCTGGTGAAATTTGACCATGAAAACAAAAAAGCAAGGTTGAGTCTAAAAGCACTGGGTGTTCTTGAAGAGTTACAAAAAGAAGAGAAAGAAAGACCAGAGTAAGTGTATAATATTCAAACACCAGTCTCGAAACCCTAGCTACTGATTGGTCTAGAAATTAGCCAATGACGTGCTTGCATTCTCAGACTGGCTTCAAAACCCAGTTTTGTTATGTTGGAGTTGACCCTCCGCTTTTATTTAACTACGATTAAATTGTGATTTAATTAATTTTAGTTTATGTTTTGAGTCCAGTCTCGGAATGCTGCATTTCTATTGGTTAAAGATTGAACTCAGACTTTGGCGCTTAAGTTTTAAGTCATGTAAAATGCATTATGCATGACTATAGTATTAGTAATAATATCACGAGAGATAAATCAGGGTTTTGGGGCCAAAAACTGGTGAGATGACCATACTTCTCATATCATTGTGAAAATATGATTTAAACACTTTTCCTTATATACTTGTCTGTTTACCAAATGAGTGATAAGAAAGGGATTTTTACCTTATATAATAGATACTCATAAATCGACCTATTGCCAATGCATTCCCAATTTTGAAAACAAAATTTGAATGTGTACTTTTCTGTGTAATGTTTTCACGACCCTATATGGACTGAGGAATTGTTCTTTAAAGCTGTTAAATGACTGATTTACATCCCTGTATGGCTTATTTCCAAATTAATATAATAAACTAGAACACAAAACTGTTGACTGTAGTGTGCAAAAAAGTCCCAATTTCTGCTAAAAAATACACAATTTTTCCTAAATATGTTAGTATCATTAGTACCATTCTAAAATATGGAAAAAAAATCCATGTGTAATAATATTGAATATGTCGAAGAATTTGAAAAACTTTCAATCAGACCATGACACAACTCACCTTTTGTCTAGTAATCTATCCACTGACTGAGATATGTCACATATTATGTGGACTGGTTTTGTTTGCTTTCACACTCTTGGTTAGTAAGCTGAAGGTTGTCATGGCAAATGCAATAGAACACGGTAATAATGAATTTCAGGAGACTCAGACATAAGCGTAATTTGGACTCTCCCAAATTCAAAGCAAATATACAAAACATCCATCTATTTAAGAACATTGGTATATTTCCCTATGACAGAGTGAAAAACATTGTGGCAAAAGAAGTCATTACTCATTACAAGCAATTGCTTCTTTTGCCACAATGTTTTCAAAAGTCGTCTTCTGATGCTGGGAATGTGGTATTATGAGACTAATGATTAAACAACCAATCAAATTGCAGCTACTTACATCAGTGTCAATTACAAATAATGATGTGAATTATACCAAGTGTCAATATGTTGGGAAAGTGTGTTTTATATATAAGTATTACGGACCCTAACAATGTTGGACTGGCGTTAATAAGTCCTTGAATTTCTGTGCTTCAGTTTTTGTTTGAACTGTTTTATGTAAAACATCTTAATATGTATTTACAGTAATCATCCTACGACATGGCGACCAGAGTATGCATCGTACATGGTGGAGGGTACGCCTGGGAAACCTTATGGTGGGATGATGGCTCATTTTAACCTCGTGGAAGCTAACATGAGATTAAGGTATTATGAATTTTTCTGATACAAAAGCACTGTTTTGATGCAAAGTATTTACCAAAGTGTCCTTTTATCTTAGGATGCGAAGTATTTACCAAAGTGACCTTTTATCTTAAAATACAAAAGTATTTACCAAAGTGACCTTTTAAGTTTTATCTTAAAATACAAAGCATTTACCAAAGTGACCTTTTATTGTTGGTGAAACCAGTTGATATTTATGTATCTTCAATAGATAGAGACATTATTTTTATCTCTTATCTTGTCTTATCATTCTTCTTTATTATAATTCTTATTTTCTTTGTCTTCATTCAAGTATTATCCAAGGAGTAACTCAATTAACTGACCATTATTTGAATGCTGTCTTGCCATTGGTTAATTTTCCAACCATAATTTGATAGCAGCCCTGGCATTGGTCAATTTTCAGACCATAATTTGAAAGCAGCCTTGGAATTGGTCAGTTTTCTGACCATAATTTGAAAGCAGCTTTGCTGCTGGTCAATTGTCAGACTGTGATCCAAACCATGCATTAATTAGGCTTTCATTCACAGTCAGTCTTTATTCATAGGTTTATAAAGTCTAACATACCTGTTAATTTGCTATACAAGGTGGCTGTTATTCAAAAGTAACACTTAACTCTATAATTTGATTGTAATTTTCCTTCTCAACCTCCTATGCTCAAAATTGACATAATATTATACGTACATGTATGCATTTATGCTGTTCCCATGTATAAATTATAAAACAAATAGCTTTCTGCTATAATGCACAAACTCGTCCATGCGAGTTTTAATTGATTTGCCCAACTTGTGGCATTCAGTTTAATCAATTTGATGTCATTTAGATAACAGAACAGTTTTTGTGCCAACTTGATTAATAAATAAAATGTTTATTTACTTGTTAGCTTATGCAATCAAACTTATAAAACACCGGCCAAAATAGGGGCTTCCATGGTCAAGTGGTTATTGTCTCTGACTAGATATCACTAGACCCACACCGCTGTGAGTTCGAATCCCACCTCAGACCAGAAAAAATCATTTGTGAGGAAGTTGTCCTGCTGGCTTAGTGAAGATCAATGGTTCTACCCTGGTGTAAACCTGGGGTCTATTTCCGCCAGAATAACTTTAAAAGTCCCCCAAATGGCTGTTAGTGCAACAATTGACCCCAGAGAAAAATCCACCTCCAAATGAAAAGAGGAAATACGACCCTTTTGCATAGTTGGTCTATTCAGGGGTTTATTCAGTCCATTGTGGGGAATGAATGATAAATTTGCTAATAATAGTCTTCACTCGAATGATAGGCGTTAATTCAGGTGTGACTGTATCTGTTTGATATTAATCAATTAACATTTGAATTGCTTTTATCCTTGAATGAGTCGTAATGAAATGTTGATGATATTTTTTCTCATCTTTTTTAAATTAATTGAACATGTTCTTGATATCACAAATAATGATAAACAACACTATTTAATTTATACATTTAATCAAACATGTTTAGCCCATTCTCTATTCAGAGTTGTCATGCGGTATCCCTCACATACATCTTATTATATCAATGTCCGAAAAATGATGGAGAAATATTTGCATTCACAGATTTTATCGAACTAGGCTGTATAAGGCAAATAGAATTAAATGCTGTATTTTCAATCACATCCGTAAAAATACAGGGTTGGTTTGCAGTGACAAATCCTTTCAAAACCTCCAAATAAAGGCCAAATTTGCACCAAATAAAGGCCAAATTTGCACCAAATAAAGGCCAAATTTGCTGACAGCCATATTTCTTCTTATCTTTCTTTAACTTTTGTTAATAAATTTGACTGTATTTAAAAAATTATATGCTAATTTATTAATAAATTTTGAATTGAGGCTTGTTATGTGAAAAAAATTCATTGATTTAATGACTAACCAAATATCACTGACCCTTTTACCTGAAATCATCTTAGCGTCAATGGAATTTGAATAATGGTGTCAACATTTTGGGTCAAGCTTAAAAAAATCATGTTTTTCATGACTGTTTTCAATTGATGTATATGTGTACTGGGTATATGTATAACCCTTTGCCTGATAATACCGCTTTTCTCCCCGCACCTGAAGCAGACGACTTTTGAAAACATTGTGGTAAAAGAAACCATTGCTTGTAATAAGTAATGGCTTCTTTTGCCACAATGTTTTCCACTCCGTCAGAGAGAAATCACCCAATTTTCTTAAAGAAATTAATGTTTTGTACATTATATTTGAATTTTGGAGAGTTCAAAATATACTTATGAGGTAAGGGATAAATGTATATATGTGTATTACAATTGAAAGTAGTCACAACATTAGTGTACATTTACCAATACAACTTTCAATGGTATGTCATAAATGCACACCACTTTCATTCAATACTTCCGTAGTTATACATTAAAACCTCAATACTGAGGTGGCCTTCAGGACATGAAAAATTGATCATAATAATAATGAGGTGGTCTCACTATCAAGTTGAATTGTAGAGGAGTTGTTGAAAGCCAGTCCAAAAATAAGTGGTCATTATAACAAGGTGGTCATAATATAGAGTGGTCACTATGTGAGGTTTTACTGTAGTGAATAAATCAATTCAAGAGGGTTTTATTATGTGTCGTTTTTTTTATTTTAGATAATTCTTTGATGTAATTGGGTGGTCTTAAATAATCATGATTACTACTTAGCATCACAGGTCTATTATTTCTACCTATGGTCTATGCATATTTTAAAAACTTGACCGGTCAGTCATGTTGTACATAGTGATGAATATACAGTGTTTTTGGGAGATAGTTGCTGATAGAGGCACTAAAATCAGCCCCATTCCCCTCCTGTTTAATGCTATCCATGTCCGTGGTGCAGTGGTTTACACGACTTGTAATGTGGATATCTAGGTTTGAATCCCATTCACGGCAGGTCATACCCTTTTATGGAGATCAACATTTTTTTCAGTTATACATGGTGACCGGTTCACCTAGCTAGTTTTCCTGGACTGTATACTAACCAGCACTAACTTACCCTTCCACTAGGAGCTGGCAACTTCTCCACATATGGAGGAAAATCGACATTTTTGTCAAATTTTCCTAGAAGGGTATGACCTGCCGCAACCGGGATTTGTTCTTGGATCTCCAGGTTACAAGCCCTGCGCACTAACCACTGGAGCACGGCCGCATCTGCTCATTGTTTTATCTGATGTTTGAAATTTTTTATAACTTTCAAAAAATAATTGTTATTTTTTGTTTTGTGTATTTCCAGGAGGAATGAACTGAAGAAATTATTAGATAAAGATGAACATCCATTGTCTCTCACTGCATTTCCTAGGTATATCACATATTATTTTATGTTTCTTTATGTTTCGTAACAACTGAGATGTTTTATTTAATAATTAGTATCAGTGGTTTACACCGGGTATGATAAAGAACCAGGCCCCAGTTTCCCGAAAAACTTAAGTTTGCGCACACTATTTTGAAAGTATTTTATGGCTATATTTGTATTTTTTGTACCTTATTTTCTTTGAAAAGCGGTGTATTTCTTGCAAAATTATAACTCTAAGTCAAAAATTTGTGTTGAAAACAGAATTATCTTGCTAAATTATTTTTTTACTTGAGCACGTTATAACAGACTCAAGTTTTTGCTCAAGTGTTTTTCTTCTTTTTTAGATACTATTTTCCATGAAAATCAATGTTATGTTCGTTCATCTTTTAAACTGGCACCAGTAGTACTCACCAAGATCCAATAGTAAACCTATAATATATTTTAACACCTGATATTTGAATTTGAAAATAGTGTGCTCAAACTTAAGTTTTTTCTTGAAACTGGGCCCTGATCTGTTAAAAAAGTGTAAGGATATTTATGCCCATTCTCCTTGTGGTCTTCTCCCCTCTTTATGGGTTGGCTCTGGAATGTCCATAGCCATCAAATGGGCCATTAAACAACTGATAAACCAAAATATGTATGGTTACCATAGCAACCAAATGTGAAAAAGGTATTTCATCAGAAACTAATGAGAAGTATTTGAGATTGATTTTTGTGGAGATAATTTGTATATTAGACGGTTTTACGAGTTTTTTTTGTGAAAATATTTTTAGGCTTTTTTGAGGGACCACTGCGGGCTTTATTAAACACTGTCAGGTCCAACGAATTAAGTTTAAAATAAATAAAATAATAAAAATAATAAAAGTTGAAATTCCTTCAGTAATTTGTATAAATGAGTTTTTTTTTTGTCCTGTGACAAAATATATGAAAGTCAGTATTTATTATTATTAGATTTTATAAAATTTATAAATAAACATCAGTAAATTTGGTCATGTATAATTAGGCTGATGTTTGTGTTTATATTCTTTCGAATTTTTTCATGGGTGAGTGGACCCATGAAGCCACAAATTTAAATTCCCAACAAAAATTAATGAAACTACAGTATCTTGGAATTTTGCCTAGCAACCAAAGCACGTTTGTCGAGTTTGTATTCCTCTTTTGAATTTTTTATGTTATTTTCAGTGCAAATATGCACATTATTGTATTGTATATGTATGTAAATGACACATTTACTTTACCCAACTTCCCGATATTCTCATATGTAAGCTGAACTCTATGAAATAGGGTCATATTGTTTTTCTCATGTGCTTCATGGGTGTGAAGTTTGCAATTTTTGGATAAAAATAAAAAGGTCCTTAATTTTTCCCATAATTTTAGAATGATACAAATGCCAACCAAATTTGTCTGAAATTGTGAAAATTATAACTTAATACAGTTTTGTATGACCTTTTATTGCATAAATTTATAAATATCTGATAAAGGGGTGAATATCAGTCTTTTAACAGTGTTTAACGTCGTGAAAATGCGTCACAGAGATGTGCTTGTTTAATTTTTTACAATTATTGAAGAATCAAGTTAAACGAGTAAAATCAGGCGGGTTATATTAGAACATTACAGTCGAAATGTCATATTATGGGGAGTTTTTTTTTGTTAAAATGGAAAAAAATGGAAATTATACTGGATTCGGAATGGATCTGTTTATCAGAATCTGTCAAATGAGTGGAAATAGATATATATTTGCATTTTTTCTATATTTAAGCTTTGTTCCACTATTAGAAACAAAAAAAAAACTAGGTATTTATATACATATTATATGTAATTATTAACTACTTATTGTCTTTTCTGCTTAGTTTGTTATCAAACTTAAAGTATCTGTGTAACTTTACTGGTACTGCAGTTCTCTATGATGTATATCTTCATAAATGTATAATACATTCACGTGACATGCGTGTGAATTTATTTTTTGGTGATCTTAAAGAATATTTTAAGAATCGCGTACAAAAATTTCTGGCCTTAAGTTCAACGTCTTGGTGTTCTTCAGGCAAAGTGTTGTTTAACCATTTACCTTATAATACTGCATTTCCCTGCCTCTGAAGCAGACGACTTTCGAAAACATAGTGGCAAAAGAAGACATTGCTTATAATGAGTATTGGCCTCTTTTGCCACAATGTTTTCCACTCTGTCAGAGGGAAATAATCAAATCTTCTTAAATTAATTGATGTTTTGTCTATTAACTTTGAATTTGGAAGAGTCCAAAATATATTCATGATCCAAAGGGTTAGAAATACATGGCTGAGTAGATCTCCCTCCTTTGTATTTATCTTCTGGTCTATCTAGGCTTCAAGTAATTAAAAAATTAATTAGATTATTGATTGTAAGTTATCTAACATCATAGTACTGAATTATTCAAAATGTGTCAATGTTAAGGCCAGAGAAAATTATTATGTTTATGGTTAACCAACCAGCCCCATTTTTTTTTGGAGGGGAGAGGGCTTTCCTTATGTTTCTTTCAGGGCAATCCAAATACAAAAATATCTGGAGGCAAATGGTACCTCCAAAATACAACAGGTTCATTTAGTAGAGAAAAAAATAAAAATAAAGTTTTTTGACCTTATTTTTAGCTACCCAAATTAATTTGGTCAATGTTACTGGAAATAGTCATGTTTACCATTACTTGACAAAAAATTGTGTTTGGTAAGTAGAAATTCCTGTCTTTTGTAATTTTTGTTTCTTAACATACCTTTCATTCTTTGGAGGTACAATTCATCCTAAAATACTTTTTGCTTTGGATTTTGCTGTTGGAAACTTTAAGGCCAGTGCAAAGAATGCTGTTAACACAACTTTGTCTGACCATTGGCCTTTTTTATCAATGTACATGTAGTATGTAATAAAGAATTGCTGGTGATAAAATTGTGGCTCAGCTTACAGGTGTTTTAATTCGGGTTTTATTGTATTTGTGAATTTTGTTCATTTCTTATTACTGTGCAAGAATGATACCACATTGTAAAATACAGTGGGAAATACTTCAATTTTGCTTAATCATCATGAAATATGAAATATTGCCAAACTCTCACAAAAAGAGGTGGGTACTACTTCTCAGTTGAATTCTTCTTTCTGGAGATAAAAATGTTAAATTATATACAAGTCATCTGATTTTGGTCAGTTAAGTGAAAAAAAATATATTTTAAATACCACAGGGGAAATGCGTGTGATTTGTCCAAATTTTTGTCAAATTTTGTGAATGAGCACTCTTTTCTGTTGTAGGAGTATCATTAAAATTTGGCCCTAAATGACCCAGATTTGAACTATTTTGTTGATAGTACGCCATAATATTTTCATGGTGTAATGACTTTTTTATTGTACCATATACTTTTGATCTCTTTAAATTGCATTACAATTTTGAGTATGTATTTAAACATTATCATTTCAAGCGTTAAGCGTGGTACATTTTTTGCCTAGTCACGATGATTGTGCAATTTTTGTGCCATTTTAAACCAGTATGTGTGTGTGATATAGTGGGTGGCGAAGGTGATTGCAAGTTATCTTCTTTAAGACTTTGATTTACTTTTTTCGTCAGTTTGATCTATTTTTATTACTACTTAAAATCTATTTTAAGATTCCTTTTAAAGTTAACTGTTGTTAGTAAATCAGGCTTAAGGAGTTACGTATTGAGGCTTACTTAAATGTCAAACCGGTGAAAGTCTGCAGTGGCTGAAAAGCAAACAGTAATTTAGAATATGCCTTAAAAATGCTAAAAAATATATTAAATGTGCACTAGATCAAACATTTTACAATTAAGTTAGTATGAATTCTTGTGGTCCAAAGAATTAAATGGAAACTGAACAATTCTGGCATGATCAGTAATTTTATGTATCTTAAGTAACGCGGTATTATGAAGCAAAGAGATAATACTTATGTCTGCAGTAAGTTGTGTCATATCAAAGTGCTACAAAATACATTATATCATTTATCAGTAGGACCTTTCTTTCTCTGACTGAGTTTGTAGTGAAGTGCCCTGAATTATTGACCTGTGATTTGTGACACAAAGTTATCTACTGCTGCGATAATCTTGGATGAGATTACCTATAAACTTCCCTGTAATGTGTAGCGAGACTGTATGTTTATAGATGTGTTATTATGGAGTAAATATTTTGCCTTTAAATTCAATTTCATTTTTTTTTCACTGGGGTTTAATGTCGCACCAAAAATTAGGGTCATATGGTGACTTTGCCAGCTTTAAAGGTGGATGAAGACCCAAGGTGTTCACCAGGGTAGAACCACTGACCTTCCACTTGCTAGCTGAACAACTTCCCCACATGTGAAATTTGTCTAGTCTTGGTTTTGGTTGGGATCCAAACTCACAGTGGTTAGTGGGGGTAGTGATTACAGGTCGGAGACTATAACCACTTAACCATGGAGCACCCTTACAATTTTCATACAAGTTGTATAGCTGTTTAGAAAGTAAAGAAACAAGACTAAATCAGGATTAGAAATAGCCGTATTCTGCGACTTAAGCCATGTGTGGAACACCCAAAATAAGTAAAAATATCTCAGACAAGCACTTAATACCATTGGATTGTAAGAGAATTTTTACACCTTCTGACCACCATACTAAAATCTAGATATCGTTTACGTTATTATCATTGCATGAATTAATATAGACATACTGATTTATGTACTTCTATGGAAGATATGAGTCTTGAAAATATGACTGAGTCATTCAACTACCATATGTACCCTAATAAACACGCCTCCAATGCTTGTCTTGTTTGTTTGTTTGTTTGTTTGTTTGTTTTTTGTGACATTGTCACTAGGGTTTAACACCATTTTTAAACAATTTTTCAGTTATATATGGTGACCAGTTCACCTAACCAGTTTTCTTTGACTGTATACTAACCAGTACTAACTTACCCTTCCACAAGTAGGTGGCAACTTCTCCACATATGGAAGAAAGTCGACATTTTTATCAAATTTGAACTGCTTGTCTTGTGATGGACAAAAAATCACCTTGAATCTTTAAGGTGTTGTAGTTTAAGGTTTTACATCCGTAATGCTCAACATATGTTACTTTATATCTACCCAATGCATCTCAAAAATGTTTATGTTACAAAAATATTGTCCACATATTGTCATTTATTTGATTGTAACTCTAGATAATTTATTTTCCAATACTTCATGAAAATTTTGTAAGAGTTGTTGCCCTTGTTGAAAATTGAAAAATATTAATTTCTGAAGGTATCGCGCACTGACCTTTGTTTTGTTTGTTAATTTTGTGTGCTTCATAAACATAATGAGAACATGATATTTACTTGTGGTATAAGGTTACTAAATCATGTTTGACATGTGTATGAAGGTTATGAATAGATCTTGAAAAAATCCAGTATTTAAAGTGACCAATTGTTCTATTTTTAGAATACTTTTTGGTCATTTTCTGGCTCTGAATAGGCCATTCTGTACTGTGGCATATACTTTCATCCCCACTGACTGGTCAGTCGCATCCCTCAAACTCACCCCTCAACCACACTACTCAATTATAATATACTTTGCCACCCTGAATGGTGCATTTATTAGGGAAATTCTGGTATTCAAAAATTCTCGAAATTGCTTCATCACTGCTGCACAAGGTATAACTGTAAGAGTGAACGTGATGTTACAGAAATTAGAATGTAAGATATCTTAAACATTGGATACATTTATGCTTAAAAAATTAGTAACATTTGTTCAGTTCATAAAAAAATATCATGATTTATCGCTTTGCTGTTTGATGGGGTTTAGATTAAATTTGTGCAATAAACATTCTGGTTTTTCTTTTGTTGTATATGGTGAATTTTAACATTAATTATACATTGCCAACTAATACGTAATAAATGCCCCTTGGGATGAATTTGTGTGATTGCTTTAATGATTTCTTGATGTATTGCAAATATTTTGTAGGATAATTAAAGCATTTATGTGGCAGCTCTATATTTCATTTTTAAAAAAAAATTCGAAAAAAAAGGGCTGTGTTTATCAGGAGATTGGTATTCATTCAGGATTCTTTGGTTTCACCTGAAGTCCTTTAAGGGATAGATGAAATATTAGTTACAGGACAGGTAGTCATTGGTGTTTGCTAGTTGGGCCCCTTTTGTTTAAGATTCAATTCCCAATTGCAACAGATCATATTCAGTATTTTGATTCTAACCACAAAAATTCTTGGCATTTTCAAATGTTTTACTTTAAAACAACCAGAACATCATTGTTGATTGGCTTTTTGATTTTACTCCCTTGTATTTGAACAAGTTTTCTTTGATTTATTTGGCAGTTACAATCACTAGGTTACAATCAGATTGGCAAGTAAAATGAACGTCATTGTCATTTGGCTCTTTGATTTTACTTCCCTGTATTGGAACAAGGTTTCTGTGACATATTGGGCAATTATAATTGAATGTCATTGTCAGTTGGCTCTTTAATTTCACTCCCCTGTATTGGAACAAGTTTTCTGTGACATACTTGATTTTACAGTCACTAGGTTACAATCAGAGGGATAAAATGGAACAGCAAACCATATTTTATCATTGAATAATGTATGAATTGATTTCCTTTATGTTTAAATTGGCAATGTTGCTAATCGTTTTAGAATTGATTAAAATACTCACGTACCAGAGAAATCTTTTGTTGTTTGCTGATAAGAAGTAAAAATTACATTGCTTTGAAGCCTACATGTGTACAGTGTAGTTTGACCCTAGGAATTTATGAACACTCGTACCAACCTCTACTAAAGACATTAAGTACATCATGCCTAGATTTGTGTGCATGCTTAAAGTGAATGCGCAAAAGTTCAGTAAACAAGATAAAATATCATTCATGCATTTTATGTGTGCTCTTTATCTTAATTACCTTATTTTTGGGGAGGAAAATGAAACTCCATTAATTATAATATTCAAAAGGGCGCTATTGGATGTATTGGTACATGCATGGTACACCGTTGTAGATAATTGTGAGATAATTTTTAACGCTCTTTTCATTTCGTTCTTTTCATCTCAAAGTATGAAGCTTTTATGTGAAGTGGTATCTCATTAATTTTTTAATTTTTAACTGAGCTGTGTAAATATGCCTCCTATGTTATTAAATCTGTAATTTATGTATACGTTTCTGTAGTATAAAAAAATCAAAGCTCAGCCTCCTTAAGTATTCAATGTTACTATTAATTTTCGTATGGCCTTGGGGATAAATGTTTGATACAAATTCTATGGCTTAACTAATTATAAGCTTCATTGTCGCTGAGGCCAAAAACAAAAGTTGCTGGTTTCTCATAACCCAACTGATGCTATTTTTTTCTGCCAACGGTAGACTTTTTATGGTCCTAGTTGATATTTTTCTTGCCACTATTTTCATGATTTATGGTCTATATCTTAGAACTAAAAAACTGTGTCTAAACAAAAAGTCCTGCCAATCTACCAATCTTGCGTTTTTTGGGGAATGTTAGCGGAAACCAGGCATTTATTTTTTAGCCTGTATATCTTGTTTGTAATGCCTTGAGATCTCATGTATGTTTCTATTCAAAGTTGAGTCATAATGAATGTTTATTAATAACCGTGTTATGTGTTTGGATTTAGGTCAGTATTGGCAAGTCATGTGGTGCAATTATAGGTTTATATAAGCAAGTTATGTGTCTAGAATTGGTTTACTGTAGGCAAGTTATGTTTTTGGAATATAGGTTAATAGGTTTATGTACTTAACATTTAAGATTGGTCTCCATTCTTGAATTTATTACTTGATAATATAATATGATGTTTTACACTTAGAAATGAAAATTGGGGCCTCCATGATCAAGTGATCGCTAGCCCTTCACCACTGTGAGTTCAAATTTTACCCAGTACCAGACAAATTCACATGTGAAGACACTGTCCAACAAGTTTACATAAAACCATGACCATAGTCCTGTGGTTAATGTACTGGACTTGTAACCTGGTGATCCAGGTGCAAATCCCGGTGGCAGCAGGTCATACCTTCCTATTTGACAAGGATGGGTAAAACCACCGGCTTTCAATAGGCCAGATGGACAGCTCCTTCACATGAGAAATTTGGTCTTGGTTGGGAATCTAACTCCCACCAGCGAGGGGCTAGTGATAACTAGTCAGAGACTGTAACAACTCAGCCACAGAGGCCGCTAAGGCCACACTGTAAGTTCAGGTAATGTCTTACAATTTTTTTTTTTTTTTTGCAGACTTGGTTGCAAGAATTTTACTTTGCCTTTGACGACCCCTACACCAACAGATGGCGCTTCCCACTCCTTATTCTATGCTGACGAAGTGATTTTTCAAGGTCATCCAAGATTTAGGTAAAATTTTGGATCATTTAGCGTATGTGAAGTTGGTACGCTGACAAATGGCTGAATTTTAAATTTCCAGAAATCCTATAGAGGAACGAGCATATTGTTAAGGCCTAAAACTAAAAGGTTTCTTTCTGGTTACCTGACCGACTCGTATTTTACCTGCCAGCTCATAAGTTTTTACAGCATCCAAATCTTAGTGCTATATTGTAGTTTTCACAACGGTGTTGCTGATATATAAAACAAAACCAATAAAAAATTCCTACCTTCCGATCCATTTTTTGGGGGCATGTAACTGGAAACAAACCTTTTTTTGTACATGCCTAATGCACTTTGACTTCTGTAATTTTTAATCTTTATAGAATCTTATATATGTATATCCTTCTTGTATCGAATTACAGTTAAACTGTGCATTGCAACCACCTCAATATTACGGCTGCCTTGTTGTAATGACTGGTTTTCAATTACTCACCTATAATTCAACTTTATAATGAGACCACCTCATTATTACGATCAATTTTTCAGGTTCAGAAGGTGGTCTCATTATTGAGGTTTTATGGTACAATAGGTTTTCTTATAAATGGTGTAATTTGCATGCAACGAACATGATTGTTATCTGAAGGAAGCTATTGACGATACATACCGTATTGAAACTTTTGGTTCAAAAATTCCTATCTTTTTGTGACCTGGATGAATTTGTTTAAGTTTTCAATACACTATTAAACCTATGAAAATGTGTCAGTGATCCTGGTCTGAATATCCAGTAAGGCCTAAACAAACATAAAGGTTTGTTTCCGGTAACATGCCCAAAAAAACATGGGTCGGTAGGTAGGGATTTTTTTCTTTTACGTTTTTTTTCATATATCGGCAACACTGTTGTGAAAATTACAATAGAGCACTATGATTTGAATGCCGTAAAAACTTTTGAGTCGGCAGGTTAAAGATGGCTCAGTCGGGTAACCAGAAGCAAACCTATTTTTTACGCCTAATGTTGAAACACTTTGGAATGTCTGATTAATTATTAAGACTGTCCTTAAAGTGATTGGTATGACCAGTTGACCGGTGTTTACTGTTTTTTACGTAATTGTCACTCTTTAATATACAGTTAAAACCTGATGTTAAGAGTACTGTTTGGACCAAAAAATCGGTCTTAATAGTAAGGTGGTCTCATTATAATGTGGGAATACAATGAAAATATTTGAAACTGTTTAGGAAATATTAGGTCATTATAGTGAAGTGGTCTTAATTTTAAGTGGTCTCACAGTGATTGGGAAAGGCATGCGCCATAGTCACATTGAAATTTAAAATGTCACATTGTCTTTGGGAACTGATGGGCCTAGGGCACATTCACATGTTTTCGATCCTTTCGTGTATGAAATGAAGTGTGTATGATGTAAATACTGCTGCTCTGTGTCATCTGAAGTTTAATGCAATTCTTTCCTTTTGTAAAAGCAAGCACCTCATGATAGACACTCTGTGTCATCTGACACTTATATGTTAGCTTTTTCTTAATGCAAGAAGTGCCTAGCAGATAGACACTTACAAATAGTTATGAAAACTGTTTTAATTGCTACTCAGTTATCATCACATGAAAATGTCACATTGGTTTTCAAAATGTCACACTGATTTTGCATCCAAAAGGGCCATTGTCCCATTAAGAAAATTTCTTTCCCAATCACTTGTCTCATTATAAAGTTGGAATACAATGAAACAATTCAAAACTTGTCAGGGAATCTGTGGTCATTATTGTGAGGTGGTCTTAAAATTGTGAGTAAAATCTCCATCAGAACAGTCTAACTTCTCAAGATAAACGTGGTGCTCGTAAAAACGAGGTGTTCGTTTGTTGGTTGAAAATTATATACAACTGAGAACAAAAATTGATGGGATTTTAAGAATTTCTTGAGATAAGTCGGTGCTCATTATATTGATGCTCATTATAACAAGGTTTTACTGTATTTGTATATATATTTGTAATTCTAGAACTTTAACGAGAAATATTCGTGAAAGACGAGGGGAGAAGGTAGCCATTAATATACCTGGTAAGAAATTGTAATGGATATCCTTTGACTGTCAAAATCATTAATACTGGGTGGTGCAGAAATACAGGCAAATAATATACAATATCATGTTGAAAATATTCGGTTATTTCTAAAACTTCTTTTTGACGTAAACATTGTATGCTTTGTAAGTCGTGTATTTATGGCTTTAACAGGAGGGAAAATAACTAAGGCCATGATTTCAAATTTCATTTTTCTTAGGTCTAAAAATTCTGTTAAATTTAATAATTTCCAGCCTTAACAATTTTTCAACTTTGTTTTTTTACATTTTTAGTATTTCGGCTAATTTCAACATTTTTCCATTTACAATTTTTGTGCAAATTTTCATCTTAAGACATTTTCGGGTTTTTTTTGTCTAAAAAAAGAAAATGCTGATTTTTATAAATTTCAGTGTTTAAAGATAAACATACACCCAGTCCATTCATTGAAGATTTGTCGGAGTTTGGTGATAATGGGGAAAGTCAACGTGCTGCCAAACCAGACCACATTTATATGGACTGCATGGGTTTTGGTAAGCTTGTACAGTTAAAAAATGCATTAGACTTAAAAAATTGATTGTTTCTGGTGATCTGACCTACCCAAATTTTTCCATGCAACTGTTTATTAGGCCCGAGGAACGGTACGTCCACTTTTTTTACCTTATGGCTCGAAAATAATCTCAACCATGGCTTTCATGAACAGTAAAAACCCTACCCTGTTTTTACTGAGCATGTGACCAGAAACAAACATTTTTTTATGTCTTATTAGACTTAATATTGATATTTTATACACTGAATGCTGTTTGAAGCTGACCATGACTTGTTCTGAGCCATATTGACTTCTTCTCAGTTGGTAGAGTATTTGGTCTACTGACCTCTGGCTTGTGAGTTTGAACCCTTGGCCTGACGATTTGTCAAAGTTATTGCACCTGAGGCCATTTATCCGCCACTGCTGATCTATCTTGTGGAGAAGAAGGCAGTTACTTGCGAAATACAGGGTTAGTACTGATGCAGAATCTAGGAACACTGGTTATATTAACTGCCTGTCATTGTATTACTGAAATTATGTTGGAAACAGTTGTGAAACCTGAAAAACTTGACTCGGTATCTCTAGTTTACTATATTTTACTTTATATTACCATATTACTATATTTTTCCACATTTACTCTATTTTACCATAGTTTTCCATATTTACCATGTGTTACTATACTATGTTTACCATACTTTACCACACTTACCATATTTTACTATATTTTGCCATGGTTGTTTTACTCTATTTAACGATATATTACCACATTTACTATATTTTACAATATTTTACCACGTTTACTGTATTTTACAATATTTTACCACATTTACCATATTTTACTCTGTATTTTACCATACTTTACCATATTTACTTTATTTAACTGTATTTTACTCTTTGTTACCATATTTACTATATTTTACAATATTTTACCTCATATACCATATTTTACTCTATTTTACCATACTTTACATTATTTACTTTATTTAACTGTATTTTACTCTATGTTACCATATTTACTATATTTTACAATTTTCCATATTTTTCCATATTTACCATATTGTACCACGTTGTACCGTATTTGCTATTATTACTTTTAATAATACTTTTACCTTTAAAGCAATGCTTTTTGTTATAAAACAATTGATTTTATGATGTTTTTATATCAAGGAATGGGATGTAGTTGTTTGCAAGTCACGTTTCAAGCATGTAATATCGCTGAAGCAAGAAATCTATATGACCAACTAACACCTCTCTGCCCAATTCTGGTAAGTCTAGACTTTTGATGCGTCTGGTCATCATAATCATATACTGATCCGCATCTTTGATTAGTCAACTTATATTCTGATAAAAAAATATAACAGCCCCGCTATTGATGGATATTAATTCACATTTTATCCGTATTGATTGACATGCGAGCTAGGTCTGTATTGTCTGAAATAAGCTGTACTTGCAATGACAATGTATATACATTGGCTTGGGCCCGTATTGCCCACTAGATATATTTTTGAGAACAATATGGTATATACCTTTAGGTCAATAGAAATGTTTCTGAGAATAGTATGGTATCTACCTTTAGCCTTGAGACTGTATTCACTCAATGTACTGTAAATTTGTTGTTTTTTTGTCTATCTACAGCTGTTGTCCTCTTTTATCGATACCTCATGATTTATATGTGTATTTAATAATGATACACATTTTATTTAATGACTGGATTGATCATTTATGTAGTAAAACATAAATTAATGATATCTACTCAAGAGATCTGTTTCCTCTAATAATCAATGTTTACTTGGAGTAATTAGTAATCTTGTGTTTGCTTTCTCGTCTTGTGGTACTTTAGAACTGGTGATCATAGTCCAAAGGCGCATGATTCAACATTTGATCATGGTCCATAAGTGTTTGTTTATTAGATTGTTGACAAGTGTAGTTATTTATCTTTGCACTAGGGGTTTGTTGATGCCACTAGACACTCTTTCACAAGTAAATAGTAAATTGGGAGCAAGAAAAATCCATGGTCCTAACCGGGATTGAACCTAAGACCCCTAGCACTGTAGGCAATCACTCAACCACATCGCTAAAGAGTTCACCCAACAGCAAGGCTGTTAAAAGTGGCCCATATTCCTACAATCACTACACTTTCCAGCCCCTGTGTGCTGTCTCTGAGACATCTAATGGTTATATTGTTGCAAGTTTTTTTTCCCATTTTTGACAAGTATTTGATATCTTTTTGTTAACACAACTGGATCAACTCACGAAATGCAACTAAAGTAAAGATTACGACTTTCTCTATTGCAGCTTGCTCTAAGTGCCGCATCCCCGTTATATAGGGGTTATATATCGGACTTTGACACTCGATGGACGGTAATATCACAATCAGTTGACGATCGTACGCAAGAAGAAAGGGGATTAAAGGTGCAGTTTAATCTCATTTAGTGAATACCTCAATTTGAACAATGTTGAAATAAACATTTATTTTTAGACTGGTTTTCATTACGTTCTCTATAATTTAACTTTATAATAAACCCAACTCTTTATTATTCAGCCTAAATATTTCTTTCCCATATCTGAAGTTATTTAATTAAAAAAAAAAAGGAAGTTTGTTTTTATTTTCTTCCCTGGAGTTTAATGATACATCAACAGCCAAGATCATTTGGCGATTTTCCAGCTATGATGATAGAGGAGGACCCCAGGCTTACACTTGGATAGAACTATCGTAAGGTAGCTGGACAGCTTCCTCACATGTGAAGTTCAGCCCTGGGTGGGATTCAAACTCACAGCAGTTATGGGCTAGTGACCACAAGTCAATTCCTTTCCCAGAATATGAAGAAATAGTGCAATTATTCCCAATTTGCTATTGTCAAATATCCCTGCCCAGGCCTTTTTATTTCAAAAAATTGGGAGGGGCCTTAGCCTTTCATTTTGGGAAATTCAAATGTGATTCTTGGCCAAATTCGGGAAAGGTAGACAGACTTTCAAGATATTGGTAGAATCATATTTCAACATATTGGGAATTTCACCATGGTATTTTAGGGAAATTCTTTCACCAAATTGAGAAAAAAGAGGCTTTTTGCAGTGGGAAGTCAACTAACATCAGCCTCTATTATAGATGGAAAAAAGGCCCTGCATGCTGGTGGTTAAATTGCTTCTCATACTAAGTAATTTAATGGAAACATGTCTTGTGAGCTATCGTTTTCATTTATTAGTGTATTCTATATCTTTCAGCCATTAAAAGACAATAAATTTGTGATCAACAAGTCTCGTTATGATTCCATTGATAGCTATCTATCATGTAACCTGCACAATGATATCAAATTGATATACGATGAAGAAATCTTCGAGAAATTGAAGTCAGAAGGTAAGATAGAGGTTTGATTTTATCCTAAAAGAAATATTTGAGAATTCAAATCAGAAAACATACTTAGAAACTTAAAATCAGTTGAGAATGACCAAGATTTATGCTTTGAGACTGATCTCATGTTTTTCACTGTAAAACTTGAGAACAGTCTCCAAGCTCAAATTTCAATATCATTCTCAGAGTACTGTATAGCGTAATATATCTGCGGTGTCAAATGTCAGAGTTTTTTAACGTGTTTTAAATTGACGGGATCATAAATTGGCAAAAACACTCTCAGACGGCCAAATTTAAACTCTCGTTGACAATAACATAGGGTCATGCATTGGTGATTACAAATAAAGAAATATATTTAACATAATAATGATTCATCTTGTGTATTCAGTCTACGTAATATATACAGTATAATGAGTATATATAAATGAATAAAAATGTCTGCATAATTATGTTTGTTTTTAGTAACAATAATCAAGGGAGACACATTAGAAGCTAGTTTACCATGAGCTGTCTATCTTTCAAATGATAATGGCGGTGATCTAAAATGGTGGTGCTTTGAATTGGCTGTGTTTTGAATTGGCGCAACTAACCCTGACAGCAAATATAGCCACAATAAAACCCCCGCCAAAATAAGTACTTATACAGTATATTGGTTGAAAAGATATTTATTCAATTTTTCATTACTTATTCAGATCAATTATGCTGATGAAATAACCGGTATGCATGAACTGTATCATAATGTTTTACCATACGCAGTGTAGAAAAATTATGAGACAGGGTATGTGGTTATAACTTGGTGATTGATCTCAAGTTTAATAACCTTGGACTGTGGGCCCAAATCTTATTTAAGAACAAAATATATTTCGATTGGAACAGACACATGAGTGATGTTTTTAAGAAACATTTTCTTCACAAAAACTATTGATAAGAAAGGGATTACTGGAAACAACTGATACAAAACATCCCACCTTCCCTTAATTAACCCTTTGCCTTATAATACTGCATTTCCCGGCATCTGAAGCAGACAACTTTTGAAAATATTGTGGCAAAATGAGCCATTGCTTGTAATGAGTTATGGCTTCTTTAGCCACAATGTTTTCTACTCTTTCAGAGAGAAATAACCCAATTTTCTTAAATAAATTGATGTTTTGTATATTGGCTTTGATCCGGAAGAGTCCAAAATATGCTAATGAGGCTCAGGGTTTAATACCACCAACCCCCAAAAACTCCCATCCCTAAAACCAATCCAAAACACAGAAACATACAAAAATCAGGGACAAAACACAATCTCCCTAAGAAATACTAAGTTATGATTGATATAAAGATGAGTATGTCAACTTATGGGTAACATATGTTCTTGATGTGAATAAAACCTCTCATGTTTTTATCATATTGCTTCAGGACTTGATGACTTGCTGGCTCAGCATATAGCACATCTGTTTATCAGAGACCCAATATCTCTGTTTAGTGAGAAAATAGATCAAAATGACGAGGAGGATACCGACCACTTTGAGGTAAAGTCTTAAGTTTTTGTATATCATTTTCAATGGTTGTACCAACTGTTGAAGTGCTGTCTTTCATAAAACTTGAGAAATTTGATATTCTTTTTGCCTTTTTTATGCTCAAACACTTAGCACTGACCTTTTTTTTTTTGTTATGCCTTAACAGCAGAATGACCATTCTTCCGAATTTGAAAATATGCTCAGAAATCAACCAGTCAAATACTTCAGTTTTGAAACTAATCTTCAAGTCCAATTCTATAACCGAAATTGTTACAATGATACCGGTAATGAAGCTACAGTCTTGACAGATTTCTGGTTTATGTTTGTTGTACCGAGATGAATATCGTAAATTTAAATGTGTACTTCTTTTTCTTCAGAATATACAATCAACCAATTGGCAAACGATGAGATTTAAGCCGCCACCCCCCCACAGCAATATCGGCTGGCGTGTAGAATTTCGACCAATGGAAGTGCAGCTTACTGATTTTGAGAATGCTGCATATACCGTCTTTCTTGTGTTAATGACTCGGGTCATTCTGACCTTCGGTTTGAATTTCATCATGCCACTGTCTAAAGTGGACGAAAATCTGATGAAATCTTTTAAAAGGAACGCTGTGATGGATGAGAAATTTTGCTTCAGAACCGATTTATTAACAGGTGAAAAAATTATGTAATGTCTTATTTTGTGCACAACTAAGATTCAAGGTCAATTCTGTTTGCATAGAATGTCTCTCATTTTGGTTTTCTTTTTGTTAATATACTGTGAAACCTTCTAGTTAAGATCATCTTTGGGAAATATAGAAGAAAAATTTAAAACAGCCCGACATTAAGTGGTTATAGTATTTAGATGGCTTAATATTGATGTGATCACTAAGCAATGCTTTACTGTAGTGAAATACATATGGAACTGTGATTTTGACTTCCATCCAGTTAAATCAGCCCCATGTAGCCTTGATATTGAAAAATAAGCCCCATGTAGCCTTGACATTGAAAAATCAGCCCCATGTAGCCTTGACATTGAAAAATCAGCCCCATGTAGCCTTGATATTGAAAAATCAGCCCCATGTGGCCTTGACATTGAAAAATCAGCCCCATGTGGCCTTGACATTGAAAAATCAGCCCCATGTAACCTTGACATTGAAATAAAGGGCTTGGTTCGGAATAATAATAACTTCATTTCGATCCCTATTTCCGGGTCTTCATAGTTGCGATAGCCCCCCACCTCTGTGAGTTCAAATCCTATCTTTGAACAGACAAATTTCACATATGAGGAAACTGTTCAGCTGGCTTAGAGACGGTCAATGGCTCTACCCAGGTGTATGCCTGGGGTGTTCATCCATCGTTAAGCTGGAAAAGTCGCCAAATGATCCTGGCTGTTTGTGAAATGATTTAACCCAGTGGAAAAAAAGATCCATATTTCACTATATCCATTACATCCAAATGAAGGGCTGAATGATCTATTTTTATTATTCAATAATTAATTTGGTTTATGAGTTATTGATTATTGATCTATACATTTAAAAGGTGATTGGTTAATCAGTATGAATCTATTGATTTAACTGTTAAATGATTTAATGTGATTGTTTTTTGAAAAATGAATTAGTATCATGATTTTATTGATAAATGATTAATGTAGTTTGATTATAAACCGAAGAAATTAATTAGTTAAGGATTTTATCGATTAAGGATTAATTAAAGATCTATTAATGATTGATTTAGATTAATGAATTTCTATTAATAGATTGTTCGCCGCCTGAAGCAGAGAAGTGTGTGATAGAATGCTGTGAGGGAAAGACATGTACAGCACAGGAACAGTTCTTAAAGCTTACTATCGATGAAATAGTTCACGGAAAGGTCAGCACGTGGACTGGGTTTATTCCACTAATTCTTATTTTGTGATATCAATAGATGCATGCTCAATTTCTTGTTTTAATTGGGTTTAACACAGTCAGTGAACAGGATTTACATTATAATTGGCAGACAATTAACCTAACCAGTGTCCCTGAGTAATTTTACTATATAATCCCTCACATCTTCATGAAGCATTCTTTATTGACTTGGTCGTATATTGTGAAGATATATGACCTGGAATGTTATGAACACGTTTAGATTATCACTTCAAAACATGTATGGAACTAATGAACTCACAATCAACAATTTGACACTATACAGATTTCGAGTTCAATATGGGGATGGTGCAGGGCTTGTTAATTAGGAATCCAATTAGAGGAAGGGGAGGGGTGGGGCTTGTTAATTAGGTATTCAATTAGAGGAAGGTACCAAGATGGGTCAACAAATTAGTTCTCAGTAAATGGTACATAACTGAGTGATGAAATCTTTCTTGAATTTATTTGATTATCTCCCTTTAACATGATACAGTGTAATAGCATTTATTTCAATTGGCAAGTTGCATGCATAAAGCAATACTGTCAGATTCACAGTTAAACTGTTGTAAAGAAGTTTCTTGTAAAGAAGAGATTGCTACTGTTTTGCTCCTTAAAATTTCGTATTTCTTGACCCAGTGTTAAACTAGGTTCAACTCTAAAGCTTGCCTGCCTAGCTGATTTGGCAGAGCTTCAGGTCCTGGATTCCTGGTTATCTGAATTTGAACCCTGGATGCGACACTTGCTCTCTTGTGTTAATTCGATTGAAAGTGTTGCATTTAAGGCTATGTGTCATTCACTGCTCATCCAAGTGATTCTTCAGGAGAAGTCAGCAGTTACTTGCGGAGGACAAGGTTTGTATTGGAATTGAATCCAGGATAACTTGTTAATTTAATTGCTTGCCAGATATACAACAGATATATTGTTAAAGTAGGTGTTAAAAGGAAACAAAAATAAATTCCGTTGGTTAATTTGCTTTATTGTTAGTCCTGAAAAAAACATATTTCATTATTTTATTTCAGGATGACTATCCTGGGTTGATTCCACTGATAAATAAATACATGGACATGGTGGAGATTGACGTGGATACTAGATGTACTATACAACAATACCTGAATCTTATATCCTGTCGGGCGTCAGGTAAGGTGTACAAAATATATATTATTATAATATAAAATATTATACATGTAAAACTTTGTTATTACGAGCATTGATATCATGAGCTCCCGACCTATCTTGAGGAGTTTTTACAATCCCGACCTATCTCGAGGAGTTTTTACAATCCCGACCTATCTCGAGGAGTTTTTACAATCCGGTTAGTTTTTTGGTCTTAGTTATGCATAATTTTCAAGCAACAAACAAATACCTCGTTATTATGAGCACCACGTTTATCCCGGGCATTTAGTTTGTTCTGGTGACTCCTCGAGATGAGGTTTTGCTGTACCATCATTGTTCTATTCCACTGAAGTGAATTACAGGCTTGTTTGTATTCATCAAAAATGGTTACCAGAATTACATTGTTTAGTAAAAATTATTTGAGCTATACCGTTTAAAACTATATAAAGACCGCTTTTGGAAACGATTGTCAAATCAATATTAAATATCATTTCATGACAAACATATTTATGCATGATCCGGGTTCAAATCCTGGTTGCTGCAGACAAAAATGTCAATTTTCTTCTATATATGGAGAAGTTGCCAGCTCCTTGTGGACGGATAAGTTAGTATTGGATAGCATACAGTCCAGGAAAACTGGTCAGGTGAACCATCCACTGTATGTTACTAAAAAAATTGTTAGAAAAGCAGCGTTTAACCCAGTGAAAAAAACAACAATATTGTTATTCATTGCACAACAGGACTGGTGTTCACCAGAGATGTTAAAAAAGGCTTTGTTAAATTTTATCATCCTTTGAAAAAATCCTTTTTGTGGTGAATTGTTAGCTTGATTTTTTCTTTAAATCTTTTTATTTTATTTTGTTGAATTTTTTACAGGAAAATTGAAAACTACGGCAAGCTGGATCCGAGACTTTGTGACGAAACATCCTGATTATAAACAGGACTCTGTCGTGCCAGAATCTGTGAACTATGACCTTTTGTTGAAATGTGCTCAGATTTCTGACGGAAAATCTTCAGATTCTACATTATTACCTTCCACTGTGACGTCTAGAACAACGGACAATATTCCTAAAGCTATGAGAAAGGTTGATGCATATTTAAACAAGAAAAATGCACAAAATGGAGATATATCTGTGCAGGATCAGTCTTCTTGATTCAACTTTTTTATTATTTTTATGCCCCCCTTCAAAGAAGTGGGGTATATTGCTTTGCACTTGTTAGTCTGTCAGTCAGTCAGTACGTCGGTCGGTTGGTCTATTTGTCAATAGACCAAACTTTGTCCGATCAATAATTAGTGAACGCCTGTGCATATGACCCACATAATTGGTTAGGAGGTTGATTGTGTCTTGTTGATGACCCCTACAGATTTTGTGATGAGTTGGTCAAAGTTCAAGGTCACCTTGCCCTTGACCACTTAAAGCTTGTCCGATCAATAATGTGAGATTTCTTTGGTCTACAGGCCACAGAGTCGGTGGGGAGGTTAGTTGTGGCCTATAGATGACCCCTATTGATTTTGTGGTCAGTTGGTCAAAGTTTAAGGTCATCATGTCTTTGACTGCTAAAAGGTTGTTGGATCAGTAACTAGAACGCTTTGGCCTTCAGCCCACAGAATTGTTGGGGAGGTTAGTTGTGGCCTATAGATGACCTCTATTGATTTTGTGGTCAGTTGGTCAAAGTTCAAGGTCACTGTAGGGGGCATACATGTTTCACAAACATCTCTTGTTATTTTATTTGATGCAATTTAGTAAGCCAGCCTGGCTCGTTATGTGTTAAAAGTTGTCCGTAAGGATCACTGTCAAAACTTCAAAGGTTCATATAAGACTCATTTAGTGACCACCTCATAATTACAGGACCACATATCTTTGGACCATTTTAAAAAAAATTTTCTCCTCTGTGTTTCAACTTTATTATTAAGACTTATTTATTTGGTCCCTGAGATGTTCCTATTATTGAGGTTTATTGTACATTATGCTCAAATTTCATTTTCAAAAGTATAAATAATTACAAAATCTATGTTAAGTTAACACAGCAGGCCACTGTTTTTTTCCTCATTTTTTTGTCTTGCAGAATATAGTTTCAAAAAAATTTGGGTAGGAAGGGAAAAAAACCACATAATTTCTGTGGGACTGCCATTTTGGCGGTGTGTGTGAGAACAACTATTTGTGAGAATCAATATGTAGGTGAAGTAGCTACCAAACAATGGAATATTGGGGGAATATCTTCATGTATAAAACGTGCAGTTTTTTTTTTTGCAAAGAAAATAACCAATACAGACAAAAAAATGAAATATGCAGTAAAACTCCTTCATTATGGACATTTGTGGTTGTGGTATAAAGTGTCCTTAATAGCAGGATGTCCTTAATAATGGGTCTCAGTTGTCAGTTGAAGAATGGCGACAATGTGTCTGATCTTTCAAAAACTGTCTCTTATACCGGGGTTGTCTGTAATTTTGTAGTGAGCATTTTACTGTTTATCATTTTGTTAATGTTTTGTGACTTCGGTAGTTTAACTAATTTTCAATGAATTTATGTTGCAAATATTTAAAGGAGATTTTATAAATCAAGATTGATCTATATAGTGCTAAATACTTTTCTCATGGTGAAAAGTTTTCCACAATTTTCCCGAACCTCCGGTTTTTCCCAGGTCCGGACCCTATTAGTTTTATTGTTTCCACGGCACCGAAGTTAAGAATTTTGGTTATTAAATTTTCAATTTTCACACATGTTTTCTTAAAAAAAAATGGATCATATTTTGATATATGTATGGTCATATTACCAATATCATGTTAAGGCTTTGTTGAAGTTAGTGTATTTATTCTCTTATAATTTGTTTAATTAAAACCCTATTGAGCAATCTTTGGCCACATTCTTGTGAGTGACAAACAGCCGTCTTGGTTGAGTTGTGTTTAATCATTGTTGGTTTTAATGTACGATTAATGTATGCCTAAATAGCGAACTAGTAGATATGTATGCATGATTCTGTTGTTAAAAGATATTGTAGAAATATGTATATATATACACACACTGTATTGTACTGCCGAATTGTGAAGCTTGCAGTCATATGGCAATATATATATATATAGCAAATGTATTTCACATCTTGACCAAACCAGGTACTTTGTGAAAATTTAATTTTATGGTAATTGATTAATAATTTGCATTTCAGGGCATTTTTTTCTGAATGTGTTCGAGAATAAGAAATAATCATGTAAAATTCAAAATTATTGTATGAAAAATTTAAACATGTTTCATGTAAATTTTAAATAATTTCATGTAAATTTAAAACGATTTAATGTAAAATTTAATCGAATTCATGAAAATTTTAAACAATTTCATGTAATTTTTTAAATCATGTAACTTAGTGAAAAATTCGGGTATTTTATTTTTAGAATCATGATTTTATTTAGAAATTAAACATTTTCATGTATAATTTATAAGTAAATGAGAGGTCAAAATGTTATGTTCTTATGTGTTATCATATGTTAAGTAATTCATGAATATTTTGATCCTTACTCATTTAATCATGTCATTAGTCCTGTTCCCATACACACCACCTTACTGCCCTCTGTTAATGATTTAAATTTCTTATAATATTTTCTAATGTTACATTGAAAATAGTCATGAAGATTTTTAATTATAATTTTAAGCTGTATTATTTAAGCTGTGTTTTATTGACTTTCCATGCTGGATAAAAAGATAGTATGATTTGTATCTTATATGTAGTTATTATAGCAATGTCTTGTTAAATATCATGTTTGAACTTCATTATTTGTATCTCACAGACTTTCAGCCGTAGGTCCGTCCTCAACTTATATCAAGGCATTGTTATTTCTGGTCTGGAAAGTTCTTAAATTTAGCCTTAGGCTTGAAAAAAATTGTTTTGTTTTCAGTTTTCTGACCAACCCTAATTTTTGGTGCCAACCCAAGTTTCAAAATCTGAAGTATGAAAATATTTTGGACCGAATCATACCTCGTATTCTTTCAAAAGTTATGCTTCAAATTGAAAAACTGAAAAACATTTTCAACCCACTTGGTACCCCGTATGTATACTTACTGTTTTTGTCAGGTGACCAGAAACATTGCTTTTTTCCAAGCCTCATGCTTCTTATGAGCTAACTGGATTGAGTTAAGTTGATTTTTTTGTTACACATAAATATTTTTATTCTGTTAATTTCTCAGAACTTTCATATTTATTAAAGCACTGTAGTAATTCTGTCTACTTGTGGTATTCATTCACTGATAGTTTTTAGCACTAGTTCAACTCTCTGAGTTGCTCTTACTTTGGGCTACGGTCATAGTATACATGTATTTCCCTTAATATTCACTATTTTAGCTTGTCTGTTTCGCAGGAAAGTCGAGCTATTATGATCACTGCAGTGTCGTCATGGTCATCGTCATTGTTGTTGTCGTGCAAAAACATTAATGTAGCCTATTACTCAAACACTTAGATATCAACACGACGCTTGGAATACTTGAGTATCATGACTAGGCGCAGTTGCAAGACAAGGGGCATATTCTGAAAGCTGTTTGTGTAGCGTTATGCCCCTTTTTAACTTAGAATTTTGGTCAAAATAGCTTATTAAATAGAATGATGTAAAACAGACGAGTGTTGGCACTGCTCAGCGGAGCTCTTGTTTCATATCTGGTATATTTGGATATGGTTCTGTTCTATTCAAGTCTTGTTATCCAAGTTATTGTATTGTTTCTTTGTTGCAGAACAATTTATCAATAAATGCTTTAATTCAACTACATGCACATACTATTGTTTTGTTGTTATTAGCAGCGCCTTCATTTGGCTGTTTTAACCCTGACATTTAGATTGGTGTAATTTAAGTCCCAAGTCCCTCTTGCCCTGTTTTGGGGTTGAAAAAGGGCCCTATTGACCCTGTACTTAGAAAAGTTTCCTATATTAAACAGTATGCCCATACCATGTGACTTTGGCACTATTTAATGGTAATACGGCAAGTAAAGTTTATCCACAAACTGCTCGATTTGAAATCTTCCTCTTTACGCAATCTCTTTATTTCTTGATTAAATATGACAAAATGAAGTGGAGGCTAAGGCCAAAAGAGTGAACCAAAGGCGCAATGTATTGATAAACCTAAATACCCCTCATACACATGGTCACTAAACTGTATATACTTATAGTTGACCATTTTAAACCATTGAACATGGTCATTATAAACCCTAATACACAGTACATGGTCGCTAAACTGTTTAAGCCATGCTTCACTATGGTCCTACCGAACACTTCATAAGACTTTAGTGAGTTCAAATCCTACCCAGGACTAAATATCACATATAAGGAAGGTGTCCAGTTAGCTTACGGAAGGATGGTGGTTGTTCCCAGGTGTATGCATGGGGTCTTTCTTTACTGCTAAAGCAGGAAAGTCACCGAATGACCCTAGCAGTTGGTGTGATGTTAAACCCAAGGGAAAAAAATATAAAACACAGTACAAGCTCAACACAAGAAGCGAAAATTCACTCTTAAAAGATTAATAATTTATTCTAAAAATGTATTCCTCATTCAGAGCGAATACTCTGACAAAGGTATTGTTTCAAAAAAATCCAAATTTGCAAGCAGATCACGTTCTGCAAAGCTTAACTTAAAGTAAACGAGTTATATCCCTTTACAATACCCCCCCAAGTACCTGCAGACGGGCCTCTACGAAGTCCTACGAACGATGTCGAGATATTCCGATTAGCCTGATGATAAAGACAGATAACACGATTGGCTATCGGTATTTGTACTACGGATACTGATTGGACAATAGTATACGTCACTTTGTTTACATAATAAATACATGTGTAGTAGACTATACGTAATGTCAATTTAAGAACGTGTAGTAAGAGGATTAAATTCTGAAAACCGACTTTAGAAAATTAGTTGCATGAGTGGCATCTTGAACAATGGAAGGGAAACTGAAGCAAGGCGAGGTAATGTCATTTAGACTTATCGCACATACACTCGAAATAGTTCGATAATTGTCGGTGTAAATCATTTGATCTCTGACTTAGTCGGTAGCTTTTTTGTTTGTAATTTAATACTGTCGGGTATGTTTTCAACCTCAGAGTCATAATATCTGTGTATCAAACTTATAACTACATCTGTGTTTAATGTTCGTTAAATTTAAAAAATTGTGGAGCATTTGGGATAATTTTGTTCGTGGGTAAGAATGGAAAAATGTTAATTGCTAAATTAGTATTATATACTGAACAGTTTTATGTTGGTCTAAATGTTGAATAAATATCAATTATTTTTTACCTAAGCATATTTTTTGGATTGCAAATTTCTAATGTACACATATGATGATTGTAATGTATGATTTCATATTAATTGATGAATTTTGTTTGCTGCAAATTTTATTTAAATTTTAAGAATATGAATTAATAATTTAATTATAAATATTCATGCTTAATAATTAATATCAGCTATTTTTTTGTATTTTTTATAGCTGAATGACGGCTGTAGTTTTTTTTCAAATTTTCCAATTTTTTTTCTGATTTATCGCATTATATTTTCATATAACTTTTTATTTTATATGTAAGAAAAGTATTATGAATAATTTGGCCTCCATGGTCAAATGATTATTGTCTTTGACTTGTTAACACTAGCCCCTCACCGCTGTGAGTTTGAGTCCCATCTTGGACCAAATTTCACAAGTGAGTCTGTTTTCCAGCTTACTTTTGGAAAGTTGGTGGTTCTACCCAGGTGTATGTCTTGGTTCATCTTCCACTATTAAAGCTATGAAAGTTGTCATTTAAATGACTCTTGCTGTTGGCGTGACATTTAATCTCTCTGTGATTGACTTACTCTTCCCTTGATTTCATGCTTAAGCCAGATATATGCATAAAACCTTCATAAGCTTAGTGGCTATCAAGGAAAGGGTCCTTAAGAAAAGATTTTGGACCAGAAGTAAAATGGTCATAATACTGAGGTGGTCTCATTTTCAAGTTGTCATGTAGGGGAACTATTGAGGATAAGGCAGACAGAACATAAATGTTCAGGTCAGAAAAAGATAGTCTTATTTACAGTTACCTAACACCCCCCAGTTTTGGGGGCTTACCCTAAAGAATCTAACAGCAAAATCCAAAAGTACGAATATATTATGGTACTAATCATACCTTCAAAGTACGAAAGGTATTTTTGCAAAAAAGAAAAAATAGAACAGTTTTTCAGGCTACCTATCCTGTACCCATTGTTTTAGTGAAATCATCGAAAGTATTTTTTTCTAGCCTCATTATAAGGGGATGGTCATACTATTGAGGTGGTCGTTTAAAGATATGTCTTTCTGTATGTGTTTATGAATTGTAATAAAAGGCTTTGTATGTATGGATATTGGTTTCATTTGAGTGAGAATTTTTGACAAAAGCAAGATAACTGTATACAGTAAAACCTCAATTCAATAATGTGCCCCACCTTCAGGACCCCAAAAATTGGTTGTAATAATGAGATCTCCCTGGTTGCCTCATTATCAAGTTACATTATTTGGGCCTGATTAATGACAATTAAAAGATGGTCTGAAAATAAGTGGTTGTTTTAACAAGGTGATTATGATATTGAGGTGGTTGCTATTTGAGGTCCTACTGTATATTTCTAAATTATTACACGAATGTTCATGACTTTTGAAATGTCCCATTTACTGTGCAGCATGTCATAATGCAAGAACCTAATTATATCTGTTTGTAACAAACAGACCAAACGTATCAACATGTTGTGATGTCAGGCTTTGAAACCCTGCTGGAATTTTGTGTCGCAGGAACTGATATTGTGATGTTTATTGGTTATTCTATTATTGTAAATGTAATCTCATAGCATTCCATTAGTGTATGTGTGAATGGGGGTAGATTTGTGCATTTATTACACCAATTATTATCCCAACAAAAAAAGTAATAAGTACAATGGACTGTCTTTTAATTTGTTCTTTGTTCCATATGAAAAGCAATTTTCTACAATTCCCCCCCCCCCCGCTCAGTTACAAAAAGATTTATATCAGGGCTTTCAATTAATCTTAAAACACCATTTTGACTCTTGAAATCAGTAAAATAAAGCTTTTGACTCTTGAGAATTTGTACCAAAGGGTCAAATTTACAATAAACTTAGACAGAAATTTGTTGACTCTCCAAATTATCATCAGTCAATGGTCATTTTTGACCGCAACTTTTGATGTCTGGTGTAAACCCAGAAACTTGAGTGCAATTTACTATCACTACTGCTTGTTGACCAATAAAACATAATGTTTTTGTATGATGGATGTACAGTAAGGCAGGGTGCTCACTAGACGTCAGAAGTTAAGGGGTCGGAAATGACCCTCAGCCAATATAATCTGAAGAATCAAGAAAAATTTTCTTCCATTTCAGCAATAGATTTGACCCTTTGGTATAAATTCTCATGAGTCATAAGCTTTAGTATACTAATTCCAAGAGTCAAAATGCCATTTTAAGGGTCAAATGAATGCCCTGTAAGGTATTTCTCTTCTCCAGCGCAAGCATTTGTACAGTCACACCCCTGTAGACTTAACTTCATGTACACAAATCCGTACTTCTGAGATTTTGAGATTAAATACCTTGCTACTTTCATTTATCCTAAACACTGGACACTAAATCCTTTGTGCTGTAATATAAAGGTTAAATAGATAGGTCATTGGGGCATAGATTATGACCAATTTCATTATTCATAATAATTACAAATAGAACCCATTTACTGGTCACTTTTATGATATTTAGGGTTGATCTATAAGTAAGATATATAATCATACCTAGAAACAAAGGCCCCCAAAGTTAGGGATTGAAATATGGCATTTTATGCTCAGATGGTAGGCTTTTATTTAGGGTTCATTTGTCTGTTAAAATGATGAACAGCCCTCGTTCTCTGGTGGTCTTTAATTAAAGTTTCATTCATTTTATTGTAAATTGATATCACTAATCAGTTGACTATTGAGTTGGTATGGAAGAAATTCCAATGATAATATTTTATTTTGAAACACGGTTACAGTCAATATTTGTAGAAAAAAATACACCAGAAAAAAGGTAGTCATGTTTCTTGTCACTTGACCAAAAAAATGGATAGGTAGGTAGCAAAAGTTTTCTTTTTTTTCAATTTGGCCCCTAATGTTTTTGTACTTAGAAACTTTAGCGTCGGCACCAAAAAGTTGGGTGGGTTGGGTAATCATAAACACGTCTTTATTATTCAGGCCTCATCAATCATAGATTTATAATGGAACATTGGAACACTGAGATAGACTACCATCTTTTTGTGATTAACCATGTATATTTTAATAGAAACATACCTTTCATACTTTGAACGTAGGATTCAGTCCCTAAATGTTTTCATACTTGTATTTTGCTGTGAGGAATTTTCAGATCGGTCCAAAAATAGGGTTGCAGTCGAAAATAAAGACATTTTTTCCTAATTCCCGCCATAAAAATTCCCAATTTTGGCATCACTCAGTGCATTTTTTTCCCAATTGGACCAGACCTGGACCCTTTCCGAAAATTGCAAAAAAATCACTAGGTTGGTCGGGTAACCGTAAACCTGACTCTTTTTTTTTCCTGCCCTTAGGTGCATTGCAGTCATTTAGATCAATGATTTCTCATCCTGGTTTTATGCCAATAAAATCAAATACTCTTCTTGGAACAGCTTGCGTCAGCTGTATTTCATGGCTAACATCCGGCACCTTTTCTTACTTTTAGTACATTTGTAATGTGAATGGTCTGGCTTTTATTCAATATCTCTTTCAATAGGTTTAGATAACAGCTTGTATGTCTACATTTCTGGAATTCAATAAAATGATACATTGTGAACCAACATAATTTAAACCATTAAAGCTATTTATAGCTGAACAGAGGCTGTGATTGTACTTATCAAACTTGGGCAAAGACAACCAGTCTGCTTCATTAATTATGACCAGTCTGGTTTTCAGTTTGTTTTTCAATTTTAGAATTCTAGATTATGGCCCTTGGCTATAATTTAAATTTATGGACCGTGCGTGCTGTCCCAAAGTACAATTTACAATGATACAATCTTAACCAGGCTTTTCACTAGACCTCTAAAGTTGAGGGTAAAAAAATGACCCTTAGCTGATGATAATTCAAAGAGTCATCTAAATTTCCTTATAATTTTATCGTAAATTTAACCCTTTAGTACAAATTCTCGAGAGTCAAAAGCTTTATTTTACTGATTTCGAGAGTCAAAATACTTTTTTAAAGGTCAAATGAAAGCCTTGGTACATATATTATACTTTGTCTTAGATTCAGTATGTTTTATATACCTGTGATTGTTTGTAAGATATCAGTACTATCATGATATTTTCAAATACAGTAAAACCTTGATAATGACACTACTTTTGGGACCCAAAAAATCAGTCGTATTAATGAAGTCTCATTGTCAAGTTGAATTATAGGGGAGTTATTGCAAGTCAGTCTGCAAATGAGTGGTCATTATTGAATGGTGGTTGTAACATTGAGGTGGTTCCTATGTGAGCTTTTACTGCAATGAGCCATTGACTGTGCTCTTGGCCATATATTGTTTATATGAGAGTTTTGCTGTTGGTTTCTACAAATCTTTAAAATGTGAACTTTGTCTTTTCCTGAGGTTAACAATATTTTTGACAAAAAGGTTCATGTTTCATTTCCTGATTGGGAATTTCTTTATTCTACCAAAGACAGAGTCTGACAGTAAGAACACAATCAGCTGCATCTGTCTTCATTTGTCAGGCTTTTCATCTCATTTGACCGACTAAATTCTACCTAATATCATTGTCCCGTATTACACTTGAACTTTTCTGTATTTTGCTATTGGCCTTATAATAACCCGAGTTGAACAAACATGTGTCATGTTACCAGAAATTGGCCATCATCATCATTTGTTTATTTATATTTAGTGCTGTAAAAATGTTTTGATTTTCTGAGGGAAAAATGTTTATAATAGGTTAACTGTACATGTATGAAAGAAATGGTCAGAAATTAGATTTTGCCAACATACTGTTGATTAAGGTATTTGTTTCCATTTTAGCCAGTCAGATATCTTATTTAATGATTTTTTTTATTTTTAGCCAATCAGATGGATTTTTAAATGATCATTTATTTTTAGCTAATCAGATTGCTTATTGAATGATATTTTATTTTTAGCCAATCAGATGGCTTATTAATGTTTATTTTTCAATTTTAGCCAATCAGATGGCTTATTAATTTTATTTGTTTTATGTCTAGCCAATCAAATGGCTTATTAATGTTTTTTCCATTCTTTTTACCAATCAGTTGGCTTAGATTTTCAAATTTCAAAATAATTTAAGTAGTTGCTTGAAAGTCCTCTAGTGGTTTTTCTTGTTTAAGTGTTTTTGGCAAGAAAAACATACTTTGTGGTAAATAAATTGAAATAAGTTTTGCATGTACATAACCTGTCCTTTAAAAGTCAATGCCACCATATTTATTTGATTTTTTGTTGATTTTTTCTCTGGGGTTTTATGTCGCTCCAATAGCGAGGTCATATGGTGACTTTTCCAGCTTTAATGGTGGAGGAAGACCCCCCAGGCTTACATTCCCGTCTGAACTGTGACCAATCACTACCCAGTAACTCACTAACTGCACGTGTTAAACAATGAACCAATATTCTGTTGACGTGTTGAACGATGAAACTATTGACGGTGTGAAAATTAAACCCATTTTCATCATCATTTAAATTGTTGTTTCCTGAATATATGAATGAATTATTGAGTAGTCTTTGACTTTATCATCATTTTAATCAATAAACATAGTAAGGCTGTTAAATTGGTTTGTTTCTGGTGACTTTGTATGTTTGTTTTTATGAGACATTGTCCCTGGGTTTTAACGCTGTTTTTCTACAATTTTTCAGTTATATATGGTGACCAGTTCACCTAGCCAGTTTTCCTGGACTATATTCTAACCAGTACTAACTTACCCTTCCACTAGGAGCCAGAAACTTCTCCGCATATGGAGGAAAATCAACATTTTTGTCAAATTTTCATGGAAGGGTATGACCTTCAATGAACAGGATTTGAACCAGGGTTGTCAGGTTACAAGTCCTGCACACTAACCACTTTACCACAGTCGCAGCTGTTTCTGGTGAACTGGCTCTAAGTGTAATTAAGAAGAGGGTTGATACTGATATCTTTTGTTCAGTTTTTGGTTGCACTTTTATGTTACACACTTTGTGTGGTCCAAAGAAGCTAAATGGACCCAAAGTGAAGAAATTCTTTTTGCGAATGGAACTAAGAATATAAAATTTATGGACTGGTGTGGTCAAGGGAACAAGATCTAGTTTTATTTCTTTGGCCTTAATGTTAAGTTAGATGAATAATTCCTACACGTATCATAGCTCTGCTGAAAATGTAGCGTAATTATACTTTGTATATGTATATTCCTTTTATGTCAGTTGAAAACAGTTGAAGACTGTCTCTTTATATATGTATATTCCTTTTATGTCAGTTGAAAACAGTTGAAGACTGTCTCTTTATATATGTATATTCCTTTTATGTCAGTTGAAAACAGTTGAAGACTGTCTTGTGATATTGTCTTAAATTAGAACTTGGAATTTACCTGATTAAGAAGGTATTTCAAACTGGTTTAATATTTTTGTCATTTGTGTTTTGATTATTTTTAAGTGTAATAACAATTTGATCAAACATTTTATTTTTAAATATGTACCGGTAGTCCAGATTAAATATGTTTTTAAAGTGTTTTTCATGCAATTCATGGTCTTATTGTCATTATTTAACCCTTTGCCTCATAATACCGCATTTTCCCGCATCTGAGGCAGACGACTTGAGAAACATTGCGGCAAAAGAAGCCATTGCTTGTAATGAGTAATAATGTTTTCCACACTGTCAGGAAGAAATAATCGAAATTTTCTTAAATAAATTGATGTTTTGTATATTGGCTTTGAATTTGGAAAAGTTTAAAAAAATATGCTTATGAGGCAAAGGATTAATGGGTAAAAATTGATGATAAAAGGATTTTTGGTGATACTCTTAATATTAAGAATGTCAAATATTTTTCTGGCCTGCTTTGTGTAATAAGGAGTTTGTTAGGTAAAGTTACCCTCACTTTATGAGTTTAAACCATGTGCGTATCACATGTTCTCTGTGATAATTTGATTGAAGGCATTGGGTCTAATGGCTGTTCGTCCTCCCTTACTGATTCATGTTCGGTTACTTGCGGAGAACAAGGTTTAGTACTGGTATAGAATCTAGGGATGTTAGTGAGACTAACTGCCCTATGGTATGTAACTGAAACACAGGCTGTAGTGGCTGATTTGTGATAGTAAAATTGTCATCAGAATAATTTAAATGTCAAACTCAAACCCATACTTATCTGAAATAAAAAGATATAAGGCGTAAAAAAATTGTTCCTGGGTACCCAACCTACCCTAATTTTTCCCCACAACCCTATACTCTTTATGAGGCATGAGGAATTGTACATCCCCCATCTCACTTTTTTACCTTTCTGCACATAAATAATCTGATAAGTGATTTTCCAGAATAATGAAACAAAATTCCCTTCCAAAAAAATTCCCATCCTTCCTGTCCTATTTTTAATGAGTATGTAACAAGAAACAAACAATTTTTTTACACCTGAGCTAACAGAAGTTGTGTCTTGTATTTTTGTTTCCATTTCGGATAATTTCATTACGAGAGAAAACTGCAGATATTGCAGAAATACGTCCCTGTAGAAAAGTACTCTTAACACAATATTATGTGAATGCGTAAAAAACAATTTTGAACCACATCAAATGGGTCTGCAGGTCTATTTTGAGCAGTTTCTTAATCGTATTATCCTCTGTTTTGTGTCTGCAAAATATTTCAGTTGATTGTTAAGTCCTTCAAATGGGTCAGGTCTGAACTAATTGGGAAAAAATGGTCTGTTGCAACGGTTTCCTAGAAATTTGGGAAATGATCTAATTAGGCTAGAAAAAAATAGTCTGGTTATTTGGTAAAAACATAGGGTAGGCAGGTTGCAAAACTCTTCTTTTCTAATTTTGTTTCTAAACGTACCTCTTGTATGAAGGAGGTACAATTGGTCCCAAAATATCTGAGCAAATGTCAAATTTGTAAATCTTAAGCTTGACTATTTTCAGTTTTTGCATGAAATGAGTGTGAAATTCATTTTTATTTGGTATGAAATGATATGAAAGTGTATGAAATTTATTAATTTTTTAGCTTTAATTGATTTGAAGATTTCATTTTTTGTACAATACAGTCTAATTATGAAAACTATTGTTTTTGTTTGAACTTGAAGTTTTCCTCAATCGTAAAAATTAAAAATTATGTACAAATTACTGTAAGTGTGAAAATTTGCTGGAAATGATATTGGTGTGAAAATTTGCTTGACAGTTTATAGAATAACCTTACACATCATGTTTCATAATGAATGCTCCTCTCCCCCCGCTCTAATTAACACTCCACCATTTAAGGTGAAAAAAAAATGCATCTTATCGTAAAAAAATAAATAATCCTATTAATTATATCCAGTGCTGTCAAAAATCATTTTAGTGATGAATAAAATTTTTTAATAAATTTAGAATCAATTGGGTATTTTATCATCTTCAGTGATAGTTTTAGTTTCTTTAAAATTCAGTACTGCCCTGGATGTGTTTTTTAGGAAATACTTGGTAATAATATTTGTCTCCAGTTTTGCTTCGTATAGTATAATGCCCCAAGCACTGTTGCATTTCTTAATCAATACTTAAGTCTTCATCTTCATCTTCCACCGAAGCTGCAGATTTTTTCTTACTTTTCTAATATTTGTGCACGTAGAATTGATTTCCTCCAATCTGGAGAGAAAAGATTCTTCGTAATGACATTAGTTTTTACGCTGCAAATATGACCTAATTTAGAGAAATGCAGGTCGTTAGCTGAAAAGTTATTCAAAGAATTTGGAGCTGTCTGTTTAAGGTCTAAAAACGAAATCTTGATGTTACATTTTTTGCTGATCTGACCTAATTTTAGAGAAATGCATGCCTTAAGTTGAACACATCTCTTATTTTCAGACAATTTCGATATTTTTACGTTATTTCAACTCCACAATGAGACCATCTGAAAATTAAGACTGATGTTTTTGTCCCTAATTTGGTCCAAAATGCGTTCTCTAATGTAGTCTTATAATGGAGTATATTCAGTACAGTCAAACCTGTGAACAAAGGCCACCCTTGGAAAGGACAAAATGTGGCCTTTAATGACAGATGGCCTTTATTCAGAGGTCAGTTTGTTCCAAATAACCAGTGATGGTTTTTGAAAGAATGGCTCCCTGAAAACCACAATTCTCTGAAAATTGGACGATTGTTCAAGTCCCATTTTTTTCTGTTCCATAATCAATAGTTCTCAGAAAACCGGACATTTTGCCCAGTCCGGAAGGTGTCTGGTTTTCAGGGGTTATACCATATTTTCATTTTGTTATGCTCGCATGTGTTTGTCCTCATCGAATGCTGTATATGGAAAGTAATTGGTAAGTTTGCTGGATAAATTGATTATCTTCTGCTCCTCTGAGATCAATCAATAACCTTAATTTGTAGTTCTTGGATTTTACAAGCAGATGTTGTTGACTGGTTATTGGGAATTGAATAATGACAATTGAATCAAGTTCAAGTGTACTTTGATATGAATGTGGCTTACTTATAATACCCTGAGCCAAGAAATAGCAGAACTATGTTTCTAAATCAATGGTATGTTAGACTTAGCTTGCATTTGGTAATGTTGCTGGGTGGGTTGTATAGTAATTTGATGTTTTTCTTTCTGCACCTGAAAAGCTTCCATGAAATACTTGTTTTACATTAATAAATCTGCTCCTTAAATTAATTTAAATTACATCTCTGAACCTTTCTAATCTGAACTTGATCGGACAGTCAGAAATGTTCGGATTAGAGAGGTTTTCAGAATAAAATGGTTCTTGTGCTTGAGAGCTGTTAGTATTTTGTGTCATAGTAATGCTTAGTGATGTTCTCTGTACGAAGGGTGATTTAGTGTTATGTGTGGTTAGAGGATATTTTGTTATGTGGTGTAGAAAGGTTAGTGTTATGTGTGGTTTGAGTGTTATGTGATGTCTTCCATTTTTTATATGCTGTAAGAATGTTCATGTTGGAGTTATGAAATATTTGTATAGATTGTAGTGGGAAAGTTTTAATATTTTATATATTGTAGATATGTTTTTTACGCCATTGAAATGATTGTGTTTCGTGTTGTAAGACTACATACAGGTTTTTTCAGCATTTTTGGAACATGACCCAACCCCCAGAATTTGGGATTTTTGCGACATTTTGGATAAAATTGGGAAAAAGTCACACTGTATAAAAAAAATCTAAATAATGAAATGAAACTAAAAAAATTACAAATTTCATGTTTATTTTTGTTTTTAGATGTTGATAACATTGTTATTTGAATGGTTTAGAAATTCAGTAAACATTTGAAGTGCTGTAAATTAATTTTTCTTTTGTCTTTTTTTCTCATTTGAATTGGCAATTTTTACCTTGCAATGGGAAAAAACATACTCTTTGCCATTGGGAAATGCGACCGAATATCGCTCATCTAAACAGCTGAAAAAGCCCTGACATGTTTTATGCGGTTATACAAATTAAGTGTTCTTTTTATTCCAGACTCCCTCAGCAATGGAACAGTTTGATATAAAAATAGAGCGACCTAAACCAAACCCTATTGATGAGCTTATCAACTTCCTGAAGAAAATTCTGGACTGTTGTTTGTACTGCGTAACATGTGGTTGTTACCCTGGTAACGGGTCAAGTCGAAAGTCAAGTCGAAGGTCTAGTACATTTAATGGTGATTCAGACTACAGCTCAATATTATTGGATGATGAGAGACAAGCTGTTCAAAACCTGTTGCTATATTTAGAAAACGGTAAATGACTTGCATATATTGTTGGATTTTGTTACTAAATTTAGACCAACTTTACAAGTAAGCCATAGAGCATTCTAATACATATTCTAAATTTAGAAACAATGTTCTGTAGATAGAAATGATAATGAATATTTTATTTAGATGATTATTAGTAAATTGAAATCAAATATACGATATTAATATGTTATAAGACATAAAGTTTTGAAATCTGTCCCAGAACGAAGCTTTGTCATTGGTCAATATTTTTGCAGTATTGAAAACAAAGCCGTCTCATTGGTTAATATTTTGGTAGTATTGAGAATATATAGCCTTTTCAATGTTGATTTTTTAATTATTTTGGCAATTCTGAGAACCAAGCCTTGTCATTGGTCAATAATTTGTCAGTTCTAAGTGCAAACCAATCAGAAACTTGTAATTTGAGCTACAGCACAGTTTATGAAATCAAGACGACTGTTGACCTTTACTATGAATTACTTTGTATATTGATGTCAAGATTTTGAATTGATATCATGAGATCAATTTAACACATACAATATTGCATTAAACTTAGCATCAAGCGATTAACTTTCAAATTGCTTTTTTAATGACTTTTTACTGCAAATGTCTTTCTTAGAATATAGCAACTTTGGTTTACGCTAAAACTATGATAATGACACCACTTTGGGTCAGTCATAATAATGAGGTGGTCTCATTATCAAGTCAAATTATAGAGGAGTTATTGGAAGCTGGACGAAAATAAGTGGTTGATATAACAAGTTGGTTGTACTATTGAGGCGGTTGCTTTTTGAGGTTTTTGTGTATTTTAAAAAAATTTGAATTTCAGAGGAAACAAGAAATCCTGTATTGGACGAAAACCATATCAAGGCACTTGGTATCCTGACGTACTCCGATAATACTGACTTGCAGAGATCGGCTGCTCTTTGTTACTCTGAAATCAGTGAAAAAAGTAGGTGTTTTTCCACAAGATACAGAATACATGACTATATAAATGACTCTGAAAATGAATGCAAAGGAAGGATTTTACTTTTTTCAGGGATGTGATGTTTCCTCCTTGCAGTAGATTTCCTGTTTTAGATAATTTATATTTCAAACAAAATGACCTGATCCAGTCAGATCTGCTCAAAAATTGCTCGAATTTGCTAAAAGTTTTCTCCCTTCAAGTGTGTGTGCTATCTCCCCTTCCCCCACCCACTCTGTTTAATTTGCCTTTCATGTATTGGATTGTCACAACTTAGCTAAGATTGCAGTTTTTGAACATTAGGGGTGATAAAACATTGTTTGTTCCTGGTTACCTGACCAACGCTAATTTTTCCCCACCACCCTAGGCTTTTTTACCCGGCCTAAGGAACGGTGAGGTGCATCCACTGTCTCTCTTTTTTACCTCTTGGCACAAAAAAAACTCAACAGCATCTTTTAAGAATAATACAAAAATGATGGAAAAAATCCCTTACCAGAAACAAACAATTTTTGACTCATTAATATAATACCAATCATACATGAGGCATTTTCTTTAGACAAATTTTAAATACAGAATGTTGGCATAAGAACAATGACTGGTCCATATTAGTTTTCCTTTACAAACTTGACATGACATGAGTGTTATGAATAGAACATTCTAGCTTTGCTAAGATATGTCTATCAAATGACAATCCCTGGTATTAAGAGATAGGTGGCCCTTGTTCATTGGTGGCCTTCAATGCAGGTGTGACCTCAGTCCGAAATCCAAGACAATAATCATGTTGAAATTATTTTAATCATGATTTTTATATCAATTAGTGTTGAGTGCATTGTTATTACATTCAGAGGCCCTCATGGAAGATTGGGGAAACCCAAATTTACAGCTCCATTAAATAATCTCTATATTAGTATCATTATTATTATTTTATATTTCAGTGAAGGTACCAATCACAAATCCCCTTGCCAACCCTCTTGTGGCCCTTTTGAAGTCACAGGATGGTGAAGTATTGAAGGCCACCACTCTCGCCATGAGTAATTTCGTGCTGAATGGTCCAGGTAAGATCATAGTATCCTTCAACCATTTGTCTGTTACTTGGTCTAGGTCAAGGTCAAGGTCGCATGCTCAGATCAAAGGTCAAACAGGTTTTGTACTCTATAGTTTGATGATTGCTCAATTCAATATGTTGTCCCCATCATTTTCTTGGATCCTGTTTTTGTAGCTATTAATAATATTTCTTTGTTTACTTATGTTAATATCCTTCAACCATTTATCTGTTACTTGGTCAAGGTCAAGGCACACACATGATCAGGTCAAAGGTCAAACAGGTTGTTGTACTCTAAAGTTTGATGATTGCTCTCTTCAATATGTTGTCCTCGTCGTTTTCTGTGGTCCTTTTTTATGTGGCTATTTATAATATTTTTACATTTTTACTTTGTTTATGTTTTCGACATTGGCTATCTGGCTGTTATTGTACCAAAAGACAGTAAATCATTCGTGTATGCATAGAATTTTTTTGTCTAGTACCTCCCCCCATTAATTCTAGGCACACGTGTTACCATGGTAACAGATGTTCTATTGACAGATGTCAATTAAATTATAAGCATGAATTAACAGTATATAAAAGATTTGCAGATTATTTACTTTGTTGTTTAGTAGACTTGTCTTTATGTATCACTGGAGTTTGATGTCACCCCAACAGCTAGGGGTCAGTCGCTGACTTTCTCAGCTTTAAACAGTGTAGGAAAATCCCAGGCATACACCAGTGTATAACCACCTATCTTCAGTAAATTTCCCCATGTGTGAAATTTTGTCTGTGGGATTCAAACTTACTGTGGTAAAATTACTAGTCAGAGACCATAACCACTCAACCTAGATTTAGGTACGTAAGTCTGTTTAGTTTTTTAAAATTGCAATATTGCATAATTAAGATAAATTTCCACAGTATAAATGGTTTAACTCATTACCCTTCAGATATGCATGTTTTGTAGTCTATTGATAGCCTCCCAGGTACACATTTTTTACACATTTGGTTTGTATTGCACATTTTAGTATTTAGAACCATTTGTCATCATGCCAAATGTACATTGTTATAAGTAATAAAGGTAGATCAAGAATAAAAGCCACAAAAAATATACAGTTGCTATTAAAACTTTCGCCTTAAGTTACGTTGAAATCTTCATAATTAAAAGTTGGTCGGATAATTGTAAACACAACTGGCCTCAGGAGCTTTATTCTTGGACAAATGGAGAAGTATTCAGTCACGTTAAGCCACGAAACAATAGAGTCCTATTAACGCTAAATGGAATAACCATTTGATCTTCTGAGGAAATGAATAAAATATTCCCTTGATGTCTGCAACTTCCTGTTTGCAAAGTGTTTCTTGAAAGTAAGGTTGTAATTATAATAACCATTTTCTTGCATGTTCTGTAACCACTGTTTGCGAATGAGAAATTCTCAATAATTATTGTGATGTTAAGTGGTAATTGGGATATTAAAAGCTGTCTTTATTGTATGGATTTCCCGTGATAGCTTGTGAAGCTGAGTAATCTGTGTTAATTTCATCTGTCAGAGTAAATGTCGGCTCCCTCTTCTCCCAGTAATTAGGTAATTCTTGAATGTATAGTTCAAAAATATGGGTCTGTTCTTTGTTTGTGACTATGAAAATGTCTTTGTATAGCGTTGAGTTTATTTAGCATTTTATTCGGAATTAAGTAAACCAAGCATGCAGAGCGTATCAAAGTTAGCGTGATTACTTAATTTGCGAAGAATTTTTATAATAATCTCTGACTTAGTGTTAGCCTGCCCATCGCTCATTAATGCGTCAATCACAAATGATCAACAATGGATGTGTAAAATGGCACATTACTTAATTGTGACAAAATTTCTTCATGAATAAGTAACCATCATGGATTAGAAACAAGAAAATTTGAAAATTGGAGCCATCTGATTGGCTTAAAATTTTGAAGCACGAAGATTCCAGTGAAAATGCTAGTATATGATACCAGTACAGAAATTAACCAGATATATAGGGGGGTATGATTTCTCAGTAGATTTCTGTGAATTGGATCGTCTACTGGCCTATAGAATTACTGGTACTTGTATCTAACCAATTCTTCAGTTTTTAGAATGCTTTCTGGTTGGATATCGTGTTGTGACAAAAATTACTCCCTCTCGTTGGTTTCTAAGATCATTCTTGAAATTGACCAATCGTATGGCTGTATATTAAGATTTGACTCCAAACTTTAAGTTTTTCGTTTTATACCCTATTGGTGTTCAGGTATTCATTGTCCAAGTTCTAAATAAATGTCACTCTGTCAAGTGGTCTGCGCTTGTATTTAATTTACATCATATTGAATAGAAATACCTAGAAAATTTAAAAGGTGACAGAAAGGGGGAATCAAATAAATTGCTGTGTGAAATTGGAAATAAGCCTCCATGTCATTGCAAAGAAACCCAGATAATTCTCGCGCAGAAATTATTTTGAACAGTATGAGTGTTGTTGGAGCTAATATTAAAATTTTTGCCTATGGTTGCCATGGAAACTTAGAAATTTCCTTTTTCCTGTTTTCTGCACATTTATGATGAAAGCCGATCATTCTGCTTTAAATCTACAATTTTGTTTTAATGACATGAATAAATATGCGTAACGTTATTACGTTCCTCTTATATCTTACGAGACAAAAGTCGCTCACTTGTTCATCGTAACAAAAGTAATCAATATTTTAGTTCTGTTTCCTAGCGATTGAGTTACTGCATGGATAATGTGCGGTACAGATTTATTGGTTTAAAAATCCCGTAGCTGTCTCATTTTGTAATAGTCTGTAAGTGCTACGTACAGGGTTTAATGAGTTTTAGTCTTAAAATAATGCTGAAAAAACTGCTTGCATTAAATTTAATGGCTTTTCGATGAAAATTGAGTGCCAAGTTAGAAACAGAGGGGCATAAAGAATATTATGTTAGAATTTATGATGTGATTTTTTTTAAAGTTAGACAAAAGCTAGAGGGAAAGCTGTTAAGAGCAACGAACATGGTTTCATATTCTTGTGAAAATTATTTCAGAAACTTTGAACAACTTCCATCTTTGTCAAATAAAGTTTAATTTGTAAACGGAGGATTTTCTCTTGACTGACATTTTGTGAAAAATATGTACAGATCCAGTCTTGATCTGCTAAAAGAAATATGCTTTTGCTCGATGGGTAGGGTATTATGCCCCCCCCCCTATCTCACTTCTCCATTTTTCCAATCACCATCTTGTTATTTCATCCCTGTGTTAAGCTTAGAGAAAATGCAGAAAACCAGTCTGAAAAAAGTGGTAGGAAAATTGAGGGGGCCTGAAATGGTCACTAAATGTGGTTCTACTATATTACAGTCAAACCTTTGAACAATGACCACCTTTAGAAACGACGAAATATGGCTATTATTGACAGATGGCCTTTATTCGGAGGTCAGTTTGTTCTGAATAATCATTGACAGTTTTTCAAAGAATGGCCTTTATTCACATGGTGGTCTTTATTCAGAGATGGCTGCAAACACAGGTTTGACTGTATAAGAATTGCTAGCAGCAGTTCAGACCGTCACAAATATTCAACAAACCAAACAGTTCAATGTCCCATTATTTTTTATACGCATTATTTTTTATCATCTCATTTCCCCCTGGCTACCATTGTTACATTTTATCAATTAGATCATGTTGGACACAAATACAATGTATATTTAATGGACAAAGAGATCAATAATCATGAACTTCGTGTCCGCAGGCTAGATTTTCCTTCTGGAAGGTGGACTAATCAAAGAGCTGGACAATTTGTCCATGTAATTGACTCTTATTTTTGTACATTGAGAAAAAACAAAAGGTTGTTGACCATCAAACCCTGAAAATGTGTCAGAGAATGTCTCCTTCCTAAATGTTTCAGTTTAGATTTTTTTTACACAGATATTGAGAAAAAAAACAAAACAATGAAGGTTAATGACCAACAATTTTCCTGCATTAGAATGACATACATTCAGTTTCCAGTTTCATGAGTCATATTTTAAGTTCATTGACTTATGGAACAATATTTGTTCTAGATAATCTCAGCATAATTTTTGTGCTCTTTGTCAAAGCTTTTGCTCTAGGAATTAGTATAAGTGTAAGTGGGTGGGGGGTGGAGGGTAGTTAAAGCTACATTATACAGATTATTTTCAATGATTGCTGTTATTGTTTTAATGAATATTTTAATGGTATTAGATGTACATGTATATCTAAACATAACTTGAAGGCTTATTGAAGCACTTAAGATGATAAGTCACATTTTTTTTGTTCTCAAACCCCCCCCCCAAAAAAAAACGAGGGCGTAAATTACAGGGGGGGCATTCATCAAGGAATATACGGTAAATACATCATCTATTTACTTTTACGAAGAGAAATTTCCTGTCATCCTTTTCCAACAAAGAAAAAAAATGCTATTAGATATCTAAGTGTTACTGACCTGAATATTATTCTAAAACGTTGTCTCATATTACTTGCGGATCTGAGTATTATTTTTTTCTCTTTCAAAAATTTTGATAAAAAAGAACTAAAATTTTATTACAAATGTCAAGAAAAGGAACACTATAGATGTAGTTCATTTTTAGCTTGTCTGTTTCAAAGAAAGTCGAGCTATTATGATTGCTGTAGAGTTGTCGTCTTTGTCATTGTAGTGCAAAAACTTTAATGTAGCCCATTACTCAAACATGTTTAAAGATTTCAACATTACACTTGGAATTCCTGATTATTATTACCAGGTACAGTTGCAAGACAAGTGGCATCATTCTGAAAGCCATAATTATGGAGTTATGCCCCTTTTTAACATATGATTTTACTTTTTAAATAAAATGATGTAACACAGTCAAGCATTGGCACAGCTATTGTTAATGAATAGTTTGAGATAAAAAGAATTATTTTATTGGTTGTTATCTGAATTCAAATGTTTGTAGATCATGTGATATTTGGATGAACTATTCCTATTGGTTAATTTAAACCAACCAATCAACAGCCTGATATCATATTCTTCTTTTTTTTCTCATTTTAAATTAAATTAAACTACAGTAATATGTTTAGTAATTCCATCCTTAATCACATTTTAATGATTGATCTAAATAGTTTACTCTTTGTCCTGTTTTTTATTTCAAGAAACAAACTTTTTTTTATAAACTGAACTTTTTCTCCTTTTTCTACTTGTATTTTTTTTTCACAAGAAGGAGACATTTTTTTACAAGCTGAAGTTTTTACCTTGACCTATTTTTTTAAAGAAAATAACAGTCTTTATAAATTGAATTTTTTACCCCTTTTCCTATTTTTTTTTCACAAAAAAACGAACTTTTTTTTACTAGTGACATTCCTAGAACATAACCGCAGTAGAATGGTCATACAATAGATATTGGTCCTTATAGACTTGGATTAAATTTCCAAGACTATTTTGATGAGCTATTAGCTCTTCTTTCTGCTTTTGACTTTTTTCCTCACAGTCATTGATAACGCAATGTCGGTGTTTACTCACATTGTCCTTCTAATGTTTGGATGTAAAATGTGTTTCTTTTGAGATAAACAAACTCCTCATGGTAACACCAAGAAACTAATCCAGCGTCTATAGTCTCTCGATGTCAATAAAATCTAATTTGTGTACATTTATTGTTGTTCATTGTCCAGGGAATGGCATCTAATTTGATGATCTGGTTTTCTTTACAACTTGTTAACATCCAGTTGCATGTTGTTCAGAGAATTTACAGACAAACATGTTAACAAAGGCCACCCTTTGGAAAGACCAAATGTGGCCTTTATTGACAGGTGGCCTTTACTTGGAAGTGGCTGCAAAAACAGGTTTAACTATAGTTGACATGTGGCTCTGTAGAACGTTTTAGGAATAGGAATTTAAGACTAATGCTTATACATTGTTTTTTTTTTCAAAAATGAAAAAAATGTGGAAGATTTGATATATATATTTACCCATAGTTTTGTTTTACTGGTATTTCCAATGTGAAAACTACGCTAATGTAGCAATATCTGAAATATAAGAGTTTTACAATTTCTTGTTCGTAAGAAACAAAATATCTGTATTCAAATTATTGCTTTTGGATTTATTGCCTACACATAATGGTGAATGGCTGCAAGATTTTTTTAATTTAAAAAAATGCTGTCCTAGAGTTTTAAACATTACCATTTCCCAAGTGGCATGGAAATATGGTGTCAAATCATTGAATTTTTTTTTGAAAACTCACAATTCAAACAAACAGGTTTTGCCCACGTTTCAAGGACTAGAACTTAACTATTTAATAACAACCTGTTACTCAGCGTACTGATTCCAAATTTCCAACACAATGCTTGCATCTTAGGTGTGTGATGAAAAACCTTGAATTTAGTAATATCTTCTATGAATTTTTTCCTGGAGCGTGAGTACCTCACCCAGGTCTTGGAAACCAATATACCCATGGTCTGAGGTCATAAAATTGAGATTGATCTCTTGTTAGTCAGGACTAGATTGTACACCTTTTTATTTGGTATTCTCTATGCAAAAATAAATTAATCGACATAATCTTTTAACACAAAACATAAAAGGCGATCAAATTTTTTAACATAAAAGGCGATCATTGATCTGACACAAAATTGAGAACAAAAATGAGACCTGAATCTTGAGATTGTTCTCAAATTTAATAACTTCAGACTCATTTCTTAATACCTTGATCTCTAGATAACCAGTCCAATTTTTTTATCCTCATATTGAGCTAACAGCCTGCCTTACAGTGCTTTGATTCTTTCGCAAATTTACTGTCTGGCTGTCTGCGTTATTGATTGCTATATATTTCCATTTAGCTAATAGTATATACCAGTACATTCATGTTCACAGTTACTATATTAATATGTTCAGACATGCAAACATTTGCGTGTTATTTGATATATTTTGTAACTATCTATCGATTACCTGACAAAACTGACTGTTAGGAATTTAGTTTATGCATTTAATGAATTGTTCTTGTAAATGACTGGTGCTGTAAAATGCTTAAAAACATCCCTCTACTTAGAAATGAACATTAGTGAAGGACCATTAGAGAATGTGGTTTTCTGATGATGTTTTTTCTGTAGAGTTTATGGTAAAATTGAGAATCGTACAACTTGATGCTTATGGAAAAAATAGCAGTCGTCACAAAGGCTGTTAGACCTTTGATAAAATTTTGATGTAGTCTGGTAAAATTCATTACCCTGGAATGGTCTGTAGCAACCCTTTGCCTCATAAGCATATTTTGGACTCTTCCAAATTCAAAGCAAATATACAAAACATTGTGGCTAAAGGAACCATTGCACATGACAAGCAATGGCTTCTTTTTATTGACACAATGTTTTCAAAAGTCGTCTGCTTCAGATGGGGGGGGGGAAATGCAGTATTATGAGGCAAAGGGTTAAACTAGTGGTGAAGGCCCAATTTCACGGGTACCTGCATCACAGATTTTATTTATGACATTTGCTCTGTTTCTTACCAGCCAGGTTTACTTAATTATTCAAATGATATTATCCAATAATATTGAAGTATTCAATTATACCATCCAATGATATTGAAGTATTCAAATATACCATCCAATGATATTGAAGTATTCAAATATACCATCCAATGATATTGAAGTATTCAAATATACCATCCAATGATATTGAAGTATTCAAATTGTATAGTAAAAATTATTTCAGCACTTTCAAAAGTTTGAAGTAGTCGTAATTTTGTGTTCATATGTACGACATAAATGACTTCTGAATTCTGCTTGGTTATAAATGTAGAAAAAAATAGTACGATATTGAATTGACTATACAGTCAATGTATTATCAGGAAATTGCATTATCCAGACAAATTTGTCAGTCCCGATTTGATTATCCAATATCTTTTGTAAGAAACTATGTTAATATTTTTGTTCAAAATGACAAACTTCCAGATTCAGAAATTCTACTTATCTGGAATTTCCCCCTGGTTTGCACAAAAATTCTTCTTATCTTATTTCCTTGGTCTCAAAGATGGCCATGATATGAAGGTTTTACTGAAATTTGTATTTTTGTATATTTCAGCCATAAACAGACTGATATTGGTGGATTCGGGAGCCCTACAGTTACTTATACCCTTGTTGTATCATGATGAGGTCGAGGTACAGTGTAACGCCTGTGGTTGTATCACCACTTTGGCAACATCAGGTAGAGACTAACTGTCTTGAAGTTGAAGTTATAGAAAAAACTATTATGCACTTGGCATTTTTTCTCAGAAATAATTTTAAAATTATTCCGGTGTACAAAATGCTATGACCAATGTGATGTAATATATAATGCCATATGTCATGCTCATCAATAACAGAAAAGGGATCAAATATCCCTTATTTCCATTGTGGTCTAGTAACCTCCCATGAGGCAATGTGAATCCTAAATTGGCTTGCACTGGTACCCATTACTTCTAAGTATTTTACTTTCATAAACTCATTTTTTTATAGTATCTGGAACTAGGGTTTTGGATTTGAACTAAAAGTATGGAAACCAGTCTGAAAACTAAGCCTCTCATTGGTTGATTTGAATTCAACCAATGGCATAGGTTATGGTCTCTAGTGTTATTTTGAATTTGACCAATGGCTGGGGAAACAGTTTAGGCTATTATTTTGAATGCAGCCAATGGCAGAGGGTACAGTCTCTGCTATTATTTTGAATTTTGACCAATGTCAGAGGATACAGTCTAGACTATTATTTTGATTTTTTTTGTATTGCAGATACCACAAAGAGAATGGTTGCTGAGAAAAATGGCATTCCAGGATTGCTACAGTTAATACAGTCTACTGATCTCAGAGTTCAACGAAACGCCGCAGGATCTCTGCTTAACCTAACACACATAGGTAAATTTAATAACTTCAAAATAATAGCAAATAAATACCTTTAATGGTTGTGTTTATGTCGAATTCATCCTGATTAGATGTTGTAATGGTTCAACATGTTATGTCCGTCCCACCTGATACCTATTACTGTAAACACAAAATTTTCAAAATATCAGAGAGAAACTTATTCTTATATTTTTCAAATGTGATTTTAAAGATGTCATGCTCAACAAATATGAAAAAAGAAATCAAACAATTTTCATTTTTTGCTCTAGATGCTATCAAAAATGGCACATTTACTGTGCAATTGGCCATAACCTTTAATTAAGTTTTACGAAGCCCCTGTGGCCAAACGCAGACAAAGCATATGTTCCTCCTGTTTTATGAGTTTCCTTGACAAATTTTATGTTTTCCATGTTAATTTGAGTGACAATATTGCGTCTTATTTCATTCCTCATCTTGTTCCACAAAATTGACAAAATCACAGTGTCTTTACGTTTACTGTTAGAGGATTTTGTGAATACGTACATGTTGTTCTATAATTGACCTGACGTTGGTGTCGACCAATGAAACTTCAGTCTGCTATTTAATTGCTTGATCATACTCTAAAACCTCAATTAGTGACACCCTCAATATTAAAGACCACTTCTATATTACAACCACTTACTTTCCTTAACCCTTTGGCTCATAATACCATGTTTCCCCGTATCTGAAGCAGACGACTTTTGCCACAATGTTTTCCACCCTGTCAGAGAGAAATCACCAATTTTCTCAAATAAATTGATGTTTTCAAGGAGTCCAAAATATGCTTTAGTATGAGGCAAAAGGTTAAATGTTCGTGAAATTTACTGACATTACGTTAAACCTTGACCTCATCTTGACACACTTTTTGTTTAGATTCTTCTCCTCATAGAGATGCATACTGAACATCATCCTCGTCATCATCATCATCATCATCATCATCATCATCATCGGTTCTTTTGATTAACATGCAGGTTAAGAAGTATTGTCTACACTAGTAGGCTCCCTTCCAGATGACTGACTAGTTGCATGCATGACAGATTTCATCGCATGTCTCCATTTCTTACGATAATAAGCGTTGGAATTTGACAGCTTCCACAGTCTACTATCTCTCTCTGTGAACTCTTTCCGAGACATCTTTAGACAGCCAACACCTCGCTTTCTAGAAACCTGTAAATCATGTGCGCACTTTATCGCACTGCTGGATCTTTGTACATGTCCATACCAGTGGAGTCTTCTTTCTCGTATTATGAGGTCAAGGTCTTCGAGGCCAAGCCGCCCCAGTAACTCCTTAGACCGTACGGTAGCCATGATAACAGCCTATAAATTTGTGGTATAAAATTGGTTAGCCGGGACTGTGTCCAGTGGTTAATGTGCTGAAGTTGTAACCTGGCAATCCTGGTTCAATCCTGATTGCAGCAGGTCATATGCTTGAAAAATTGCTGAAAAACTGCTTTATAGCCAAAGAAAAAAAAACTTGCTCAAAGCCTTCATGTTAAGATCATCTTTGTAGCAAATATTGAATCGCTCTTATTATCAAGGTGAAACATAGTGGAAAGAATGAAAACGGTCTGAAGATAAATGATTATTATAATAACATCATGGTTTTATTAATGAAGGAGTCACCAAGTGAGGATTTTACAGTATTTTGAGTTATATTGTCCAGGCTTCCTGAAAGTTGCTGGACCGACTTGAAATTTGTCCGAAATGTCCGACAGTCTGGCAACTTTCACAAAGCTTCGACAAAATAAACTCAAAATGCAGTAAAAACCTCACTTGGTGACCCCATCATTGATAAGACCAAAGACTTGTCAAGCAATCAGGTCCAAAAACTTTTCGACAAGTACCAGATTAGATGTCCGGCAGTTGGGCACAATTTACAGCATTTATCACTTATCTGTAATATATTTGGTCAGACATATTTTTCATTTGGTCAGACAGAAATTCTAACTTTGCCTGACCAAATGTCAGGTAAGTATTCCAGCAGTTTCCAGAAGCCTGTTTGTATGCTTATGAAAAGCACATTTCTACTCTAGTCTTGTTGGCATGGCATTTTCAGAGACTTTAAATATTGTGCCTTTTTTTAACCCTAGACAGAACATAATGGTGATGATGTTATTAATTGCTTTAAGTGAAAATCCTTGTTTACATTTGAAGTGTAATCTCGTTTAACTGACAAATAATACATTATAAGACTGAAAGTATAGTAAAACCTCATATAACGACCACCTCAATATTATGACTACCTTGGTATAACAAACGCTTATTTTAGGACCGGCTTTCAGTGACCCCCCTGTAATTCAGCTTGATAATGAGGCCACCTTATTATTACGACTGATTTTCCGGGTCCTAAATGTGGTGTCATTTTTGCTGTACAGTTTTACTGTAATTAGACAAAGGCAAAGTAGTGTTACATATAATGTTTAAAAGTTATTCTTAAGCCTTAAGTGAAATAAATCGGTATTTCTATGTTCTCGAGGGACAGAGGTGTGGAAAACTTATTTTGCTGCATTAATGCTGACACTCTTCGCCAAGAATTTAATCAGTTTCTTGGTTACAGTAGATAAATAGATTTATCACAGTAAAGTAATATTGTGTATGGTGTTATGTAATGAATTATGAAATAATAAATTGCATCATTGTGAGAATAATACCATTACTGTCTTACTAACACCATGGTTGACATAAAACGGATAGCAGTAGGGACCAGAATAATTACTTCATTATAACCATATTTCTTCATATCAAGGCTCGACAAATTTTTACCTGGATACTCATCCTGCTGGACAACCATCTAAGTATTTTAACTGGTTCTACAGCAATTTCAACTCATCCTGAGTCAATTTCCACTCGTAATTATGAGTGGACAAGTGGATTTTTTTAACCCTGCATATCCATAGCGAAATAAGGGTGTGTTCAGGGAAAAGTAAACACCTCACTGTATCTGAATTCTTAATAACTGTGTTTAACTGTAGATCGTACCCACAGGTACTTACTCTACAGTTGTCACATGATTATTATACTTAAGATTTATGTGTGCTATTAGTATAAAATGTAGAGCTGTCATTGATTCAGTGTTTTGCAAATCAATGATGTTGATATATATTGGGAAAGTGATGATAAATCACTACATTTATACTAGTACTCCAAGAATAAATTGGCCAATAATGATTTTCCTTATGTTTTGTATATTTCACTATGTAAGTCAAATTGAAATGTTCTATCTATGTACTTCAGAAGAAAAGAACCGAAAAAATAATTTACTTTTTTGTAGTTTCATTACCAGAGCTTTTTTTCTTACTTTGAGATAAAAGCATTTACGTCTAAGTTCCTGCCATAAATTTCTGCCAATATATTGATATCTTTAAATGTGTATCTATTATCGATTGTCTGAAAAAAGTTATTGATATATAGATAGCATTTAAACTGATGACTGCACTAATAAAATGTTACTACAGCAAAACCACACTTAGCAACCACCTCAGTATTATGACCACCTTATTTTCAGACCGGCAAAATTAAGGTTTGACTGTAATCCATTACAAAGAAAAAAAAAACAGAGAAAGGAAAGGGTTAATTTTCTCTTTTGAGGTTGAAACGTTGCTTTTAACATATATTTCAGAACAAAATCGTAACGATATCGTCATCGACGGTGCCATTCCTATACTGATACAAATTCTACAATCAACCGTGGATCATGATATGCAGTATTACTGTTGTGCTGCATTGAGCAATCTAGCTATCAATGAGAAACATCGCGCCATGATGGTTGCAGTGGGTTGCCATGACGTTCTGGAGTTGATGATCCATTTACTCATGTCCAAATCAGAAAGGGTGTGTATTTTAATAATTTGAACAAATAAGTGTTGTAAAATGTATGTTTTCAGCACAAAAAGTGGTGTTTTTGTGCAATGTCACACTGCTGTAGACAAAGGTTTTTTAACGTTTTCACTTTGATTGTTTTGAGATAATCTTCATTTGGTATTGTTTTCTTGTATCATGGTCCTGCATTTTTTTACTAATTGTTACAAAATGAAATAATAGTTTGATTTTTTTGCAGGTTAAGTGTCAAGCATGTTACGTTTTACGCAACTTAGCATCAGACGGTAAATAATTTACATATAATAGTAGGGCAGGCAACAACCAGTTGTTTTACTGATCAGTTAACTGTTTATTTTTCTGACCAGTGATCTTAATTCATATATTGAAGGGTTCTTTATATGAGGTTTTACTGTTTTTGTATCTGCATTGTTTCTAATGTATCTTTATTAAACTTCAATAATCAAGGTTAGAGATTATAGTTTGGTTTAGAGACTATTCTAAACCATCAGTCATCTGATTGGTTGTTTTTGAATTTGATTTAACCAATGGCAATGCTTCATTTACTGAAATGTTTTAAAATTTCATTTATCACACTTTGCTCAAAGGATTGGTACTAATTGGTGTCACAATGCTGGTTTTATTAGCTGTTATTGATAATGAAATGTAATCCATTAATCTTATTGAATAGGAGTAATTGTAAAGCGATGTATTTCTCTTCTCTTTCAGCGGACAATCAGTGTTTAATCGTGCAATACAAGGGATTATCAGCCATTCATCGATGTATTCGTCATTCAAAAAGGGATACAAAGTCTGCGGCAATGGCGTGCTTGCGTAATCTTTCCATACATAATGCCAATGAGGTAAAGATAATGACAATAAAGTCCAGCATGAATCAATGACAACTCTTAAACAAAGGCTGCACTTATTTATCAGTTTCATTGACCAAATTAAGCCTGATTGGATAAAAAAAGCCACACCATGTATTTAATTATTCTAATAGTCAAATTCATATGAATGAACCACTTCTGCGGATACGAAGACCACTTTTTACCAGTTTGTATATCTTTTTGTCATTTGTATTTCTTTGGTGTCAATGTTAAGCCATTTTAGCTAGACTTTTCCAGTAATCCACATATTCGACATAAACTGTGATAAATTAACTTACAAGAGAGAAGAAATATTGCCATTATACGCAGCTTGCGTTTATTCAGAGGTACAATTGTTTGAATTTCCCATCAATGTGTACAGAAGAGAGGCTGTTCACCTGTGAATTTATGTATATATGTGAACTATATTGGCCTCTCATAAGGTAGTGTAACTGGCCTTTTTACATAATATGGCACTTATGCTACATTAAGTGCTAACTGGTTGATGTAAAAGACCAAATTAACCCCTGAATACAGACAGGCTGTGTATATAATCCAGTGGGGTCCCACTTGGTTGAGTGGTTATTGTCTCTGATTTGTAGTCACCAGCCTCTCACTGTTGTTATTTTGTATCCCACCTTGGACCATAAAATGTGAGGAAGCTATCCAACTAGCTCATGGAAGGTCAGTTCTACACAGGTGTATGCCTGGGGCCTTCCTCCATTGTTGAACCTAAAAAATCTCCAATGACTCTGACTTTTGGTGTAATGTTAAAACCCCAGTTATGTAAGCGACCAGCCTTTGAAGAAAGACAGACTGTGCATATAGGTCATATAGTCTCTCCCTCTTAGGACCTTTCTTGACAAGTTGTTGACCTCTACTGTGAATTATTACTCAAAAGAGATTTTTTAGGATGGAAATTATGCATTTATGTTTTGTTATTGTTTTTCACATTATGAACACATAAACAACCCACATCTGAAAGTAAAAGCATGATTTCATTGTAAGTGTAGATTTTGTTTGCAATGCTATGGAAGTCCAGATAATCAGAAATTGAATTAATGAGTGGTTTACATGATGTGCTGATTACACAGAGGCATCATAAAATGATGAGACAGTAATGATAGTAACATAATGCTGAATAATATAATAGACATAAATCCATCAGTTCATTATACAGAATGCTAGCTTAGACCACTATCAAAAATATAGTTGTTTGCTGTCTCCTGACTGATAAAAAAATCTGTTCCCTGATCAGACATATGTTTATGTATGTAAAAATCTGGAATGAAGTTGAACGTCAAATGCTATTATTAATATTATTGATGCTAGTTAAACTTGGCCAAGTACAAATTTTTCCTATAGGCCCTAGAAAATTTTTTTCCCAGCCATTGTTTATTTTCACCTTTTAGGGAAAGTTGGCCCTTAGTTAGAAAAAGGACAAATAGCATCTTGAGGGGAAATAGGGAAAAATTATGAGATAATGTGTACCTGTCATCCCTAAAAGTTAATTGCCAATGATCTTTTACCTTGATGGTTACATACAAAATAAACTATTCCACAGGTCAATTTTACAATCTTTTTGATAAAAAAAATGTCTCCATGGAAATGGCTGTAGATGCAATGTCATACTCAAGTGAAAAATGAATTAATGTTCACAAAGAGCCACTCTTCTGCATTAAAATATTGTCGAAGTCTAACTCAACATAGGGCAGAAAAAAGTTATTTTTAGTGTGTAATCTCCTCTGAAAACCTTATATCTTCATTTAATCTTAACCCAAGTGTTTAGCTATTCATATTTCAATGATTTTATTTACAGGGTCCATTGCTGTCTACAGAAATTCTTGGTGATATTTTTGAAGTTTTGTGTGACTCTTCAATGGCGGAGGCTCAGAGGCATGCTGCAGGTACCATTCGTAATCTCTGCGTTGGAGATCATGTAAGGGTAGGTACACTGTGGCTGTTTTATTCTTGAAAAAGAAGATACACTGAAACCTTGATGTGAAAACCACCTTTGGACCAAAGAAAAAAGTATAAAGAGATTTGCCTGTCTACAATGGTATAACCAAGCAGTCAAGTGGACCTGCTTATCCTATTTTCCCCTACTTTTTTGAATATTTAACCCTACTTTTGCCCTACTTTTTTGCAGAAGGTCATTTGACGGCCTGTATAGCCAGAATTTTCATCCTATTACTATGTCCTGCTAACAGACCTGTTGTCTTACTACACCAGAAAAGTAGTTCATCTTTCAATTTCATTCATAAATGTGTATGAACACATAGCCCTATCTGGACTATCACAGCTTTCATTTGACCCTTAAAACAGCATTTTGACTCTTGAAATCAGTATAATAAAGCTGTTGACTCTTGAGAATTTACACCAAAGGGTCAAATTTACAACAAAATTAGAAGAAAATTTTATTGACTCTTTGAGTTATCATCAGCCGAAGGTCATTTTTGACCCTCAACATTTGATGTTTAGTGAAAACCCTGTCTATGTTGTGGTAATTATGCTTTCACTTGTGGAACTATTTATAATATTCACTTGTGTTTAGTCATCGAAATTGTGTCAGTATGGAACATGAGTTTAATAGAGATTTTCCTATTGCATTAAAAATATTTGATGAAAATCCACTTTATTCCTCGTATAACAGGAGCTAACAGACCATGGTTGTGTTGAGAAACTTGGTTGTGTGTTGTTGGATATAGAAACTCGTATGACTGTTCTTGCCGAAGTCACAGCAGCCATTGCTGTTATGGCTGATGATGGTAAGAATGCTAAGATGTTTATTTTCTGTTATGTTTCTTAAATTCAATGGTTAGGAGGCGTATTTTTCCCTTACAAATTGTACATTTTGAGACGGTCCTTAACTTCAGTTTCATTTTCTACCAATTCATGATAACTTATGCCAAAAAATGTTTTTTTTTTTATATTTTTCAGATCTCGTGAAACACCAACTCATGATGATGCAGGGTGGGAAAGTGTTTGTGAAATTGGTTACTATGGCAACCCTTTCATCCAATACTGAAGTTCAATACAATAGTGCTGGGATACTGGGGCAGTTGGCACTGATAGGTATATTTTCTTGACTTGTTGGATCGAATTCAAATCTCCATGGCAACAGTGCCTAGTGTTTGCAATCCTGGAGCCCATTGCATAGGCAGTCTTAAGATAGCTAAGATATGAGATTCTGAACTTGAAAATCTTTCTTTGCCTTTTTGTTAATAAAAAGTCCTTTATCCTATTAATTGTTTTGGGGGATCTTTTGTCAGCTGTTATAAAAATGTCTGAAATGTGTACTTTTAGCAAGATTATAAGTTTAAAGACTGTTATTTTAGCTAAGGTATGTTTATGAAATGAGCCTATGATAGTGATGAGATAGAGCAATAGAGCTTACAAGATAATGTAAAAAGAATTGATAACTCTTTTCCTTTACAAATTCATGGTTAAAAGTTTTCTGGAATTTTCTGGAACCTCGTTTTTTTTTTCCCAGGTCCATACCCTACTGGTTTTTATTGTTTCGGTGGCACCGAGGTTAAGATTTCTGGTTTTTTTTTTTTAAAGTTTCAACTTTTACCCATGCAAACTATGATTGGCATGATTTTTTAGGTTTAAAAAAAATTGTTAAATTAACAAAGAAATGTCTTTGAAATGTCCCCAGACTTCAAATGTGACTTAAATTTCTATGGTGATAGGAATTTTCTTATTTGTTCAATTTTCTCTTTAGTTTTTGCATCGTCCTTCTTCAAGAATCATGATTCTGTTTTTCCTCTGGGTTTTAATGTCACGCTAACAGCTGGGGTCATTTGGTGACTTTTCAAGCTTTAACAGTGGAGAAAAACTCTGGATGTATGCATGGTCAGAACCATTGACCTTGTGTAAGCGAATTGGACAGCTTCCTCGCTTGTGAAATTTGGTCCCAGGTAGGATTCAAACTCACAGTGAGGGACTAGTGATTACTAGTCAGGGACTATGCCACTGGACCAGAGTCCTTTACCTTTCATTGGTAAAAAATAAACCATTTAACTCTTCCCAGCCATAGGTTCATGGAAATGTGTTTTGTTAGTGGACTGCTTCCTGTATGATGTATGAAAATTATTTTTTAACAAAGTCCTATTTAAAATGTATCATTTGTTGATTTTTTTAGCCATTCCGACACAACTCAAAAGTGAGAATCTACAGGGTATCGTGTTGTATATTGACAAATTCCTGAAGTCTGAAGACTCTAACTTCAATCATATTGCATTGTGGACATTGGTTCAAATGTTAAAAGGTGAGTGGTGCATTATGGGTAGTTCTATTTATAGTAACAATGTACATGTATTTTATTAGCTGTAATGATTTTGTAAAGAATTAGTCGTTTTGATTGTTACTCAATGAAATAAGAAAAAAAACGTTGCTTTTTGCCTTTGGTCGTTGCTCCTTGTTTTGTATTGGACCAGTCTGAAAAAAGGGGAAATGATGAATTTAAAGACGTGTGGTTATGAAGCTGCTTTTGGAGACATGAGCAAAATGTTCATGTCCTTAATTTTGGACGAACTAACAGTCAATCAAAAAATGGAGATATTTATACAGCAATTATTATGACATAAAAACATGGCTGTTAATTGTGAATTATTTTACTAGAACTGAAACTTTTAAATTGTGGAACATTTCACTTTGAGATATTTTGTAAAACCAGAGCTTGGTTTCTAAACTATGCCTTAAAGCTTTAAACAAGATGTTGTAGCTTTCAATGAGGACATTGACTTCATCATTAAAGACAAGAATTTTTTTTTCTCAAATTTGTGATTTTTTATTGGTCTTTGTCAGGATTAAATAGTGAACAATTTTACCCTGCACCATCCATCATGTTATTATAAAAAAATATTTAATTTAAAACGTGAGTCTGTAATGCTTAATAATTGTGATTCAACAATAAATTTCAGATCCATTATTTCTGCAAGCCTTCAGAGATCATGGCATCGAGCATATTGTGACCAAGTTGACGATTGTTGAACATCCGGCAACAGTGCAAGAACTTGCTTCCAAAGTATTGCTGAAATTACAAGGAGAATTAGAATCAAGTCCTACCAGCAGTGAATAAATGAATCAAGCACAGTCTGAATATCTATTTTTAGCAAGAACATTGTTTTATAGAGATTTACTCTGAGTGTGGAACTCATAATTCTTTCTTTTTTATGGGCATTTTAACGTTTTATACATTTACAGGTATTAAATAAAAGGTTGTATAAATGTGATACTTTGTTACATTTTAGAACTTTATGTTTTAAACCATATTCAGACTACCATTGTGATGTTGTCTGCTTTTATACCCTAATGCTGCAGACAGTATGGATTGTAGATTCTGTTTCCGAAATTATCACATTTATTGATATACATTATATTTATGTGTTGTGCTTTTATGTAAAAATGTACCACAACTTTAAGGTCACTACTCTTGTAAATGATATGCTTGGCCAGTTCTGTTTCGCCTGATGTATGCATTAATTTATGTATTTATAGTATTGTGATGTAATGCTTTTGTCAAGTGGTCAGTTATAAACATTTTGTAATAGTTAAAATAAAATGGGTACATTTCTTTGTGCGTGTATTTTTACAATGCCCAAGGCTATGAAACAGAGCTTGTTGACCAGTGTCAGAATTGAGCCTTGCCATTGAATACTCTCCGTACCAACCAATGAAATAATAAGGTTTATGGACCAGTTTCGTAATGTGGCTTTATCATTGGACAATCTTAGGATTCATCCCAGAAATAACCAATTCATTTATTTCATTTTAATAAAAATCATTCTTTTGTAACTATCTGTATTTGCTTTTTATCTACTTTTATACTGTTTCATTTGTGTGTCTTTTTTCATATATTGCACACTTAAGCCTCATTGTCTGTCTGAGTCAAATGAGTCTTGATTGAAGTTTTGGTCCTTCTAAGATAAAAGAAACATTAAAAATGCAGATCCAATGATTTTGGCTAAGTGAAATGTCAGATTGCTGCAGTTTCATTGGTCAAATTAATGACTTTCTCACTGAAATAGCCAATCAACGACTTGAAATTGATCTCAAATGTCTTGGGTAGTATAAACACTGTGTATTAATAGATTTGTATGTAAACTGTGATTGTTTTGTCAAAAGCTTGTATTTTATGAGAAGTAACATGATTTATTAGCTAGGCTTGAAAAAAATAGTTGAGTTTAGGGTTGCTTAACCAAAAGAAATAGGGATTGAAAAAACTTTTTTCTTAACATTCCTTTGGAGGTACTGTTTGTCACTAATATTTTCATAATTTGAATTTTGCTGTGAAAAACTTTAGTGTAAGTCAGATAAATGTAAACTCTACTATTTTTTTCTCACCTAGTATTGCAATTACTGTAATATATGATCTTATGCCGACTTTAGTGTGTTGTCTTGTGATTTGAGTATTTATGTATATTCAGACTGTCATATAACTGTTGTGACTGCTTAACTGTATACAGATCAACTATGAATTAGAGGTTAGGCTACTGATATTTTATGAGATTTTATTTCCTTTGTGTTTGTTTGTTTGTTTTGGGGGGGTTCTTTTTGTAGAAAAGCTTACCTTGCTAATTCTGGCATTTTGCCAAAAAGACAGGGTTTTTATACTGATAAATTTACTTTTTAATCATGTCATTGAGATTTTATGGAAGTTTTATGTTTTTATCGATTAGAAGTTTGTTTTCAGTATAAGCATTAGTCTGAAAACTGTATACCTGGTAGTCCTTATGATGTAGAGGGTCTGTAGTTAGAGCGGTAGAGTGGAAATTATGTGGAATTTGAAGGGTATCAGATAGATTGGTCAGCATTGATTTAGAGAGGGTACTAGTTAAGAGTGGTCAGCATTGATTTAGAGAGGGTACTAGTTAAGAGTGGTCAGCATTGATTTAGAGAGGGTACTAGTTAAGAGTGGTCAGCATTGATTTAGAGAGTGTACTAGTTAAGAGTGGTCAGCATTGATTTAGAGAGGGTACTAGTTTAGGGTGGTCAGCATTGATTTAGAGAGAGTACTAGTTAAGAGTGGTCAGCATTGATTTAGAGAGGGTACTAGTTAAGAGTGGTCAGCATTGATTTAGAGAGGGTTCTAGTTTAGAGTGGTCAGCATTGATTTAGAGAGGGTACTAGTTAAGAGTGGTCAGCATTGATTTAGAGAGGGTTCTAGTTTAGAGTGGTCAGCATTGATTTAGAGAGGGTACTGGGTAGAGTTTGGAAGTGATTTAGAGTACTGGGAAAAGTGGTTGGTATTAATTTTAGAAAGGGTCTAAAGGGTGGTTACGATATGAAGAGGCATTTATTTAAGGAATATTTTGTAATTAGAGATTTTTTGTTGTATACTCAAATATATGCAACTTTTGTATCAGGTTCATTTACAAATTAGTGCAATTTACATGTACATTCATGAATATTAATTAGCTATTAGAATACTAGTATTTATGAATACTAATTAGACGTCTTAGGGGTTTGATAGTCCTAAATATTGTGATATTTGATAAAACTGATTGGTTTACAAAATAAATGATGTCCAAGATATCAGACATATCATGTGTTTGTTTTATATTATTGTGTCCTAAAACTTTTATTTAAAGGGACTCAATTTGTGGAAGAATTTTTTTTCTTTTTTTTTACTGGAGTGTGATGTCACATCAACTGCCAGAATCATTTGGTATCGTTCTAGCTTTAACAGTGGAGGAAGACCCCAGGTTTACACATGGGTAGAACCACCAACCTTCTATAAGGTAGCAGCTTCTTCAAATTTGAAATTTAGTCCTGGGTGGGAATCCAACTCACAGTGAGAGGCCAGTGATTACAAGTCAGAGACCATAACCACTCAACCATGGAGGCCCCCATAGAATTATTAAATAAAGCATTTTCATGTCTCTGTTGGTGAAATTAGTTTTCGTATGGATCTGTAATGTCACTATTGGCTATTATAGATATATAATGTTTTTTCTCGAGAAATTTGAGATAGAATGGTTAGCGTCATTCTGATGTATAAAAAAGATATGAACAGATTAAATTTGGAAAAGAAGGTGTACTGTGGAGATTTATTAGGCTAATAGTATGTTGTTAACTGGGATATGGTATATATGTGTATAGTGATGATCTTGGGCCTAAAATGACCACATGGACCAAAGACATGCAAAAACACATTTATTTACATAAATTTTTATAGATGATAAATGTCTTTTTGGTCCATGTGGTCACTTTAGAGGGTCTGTTATGGTATGATATTTGATAGATGTATGGGTCTACTTTAGTGAGATATGTGATACAGGGGTCTGCTATGGTGATTTATGTGATACAGGGGTCTACTAAGGGTGCATATATGGTAGGGTTACATCACTTAGATATGAGGAAAACTTAGACCAGTGCATGCTTACATGACATATGTAATAGGAGACCTAACTCTATTAATTTGGAACCACTATATAAATGTTTGTCATATAATATGCAGACATAAATTCCATTCTTAAAATAAGCATTTTTGTTTTCCAAATTTGTTAAATAATCCATATGGTCAGTATCTTACTGAAGAACGTTTAATTAGAACTAATTGATATCAAGAATATATCCCCGTCAAAAAACTGACGGGTGCCGTATATTATCATGAGCTAGTCCGCATAGCAAACTTACGAGTTATTTCCCTTGGAATTTGTAATTGCGCCGGCACCGTGAGACAAAGGCGTGCTAATTTAAGAACAATTCGGATGTTTGTTGGCCCAGTTAATCCTTACTATCAGGTATATATCAGCATAATTGCTCTAATTTGCGGAAATTCGTTAGAATATGCGTATGAAATCCTAAAGTTGCTAATATCTTTCGTATTTACTGAGCAAAATTATGTCAATTCAAGGGAGACAATAAACACGGTGCGTTAGCATTTTTAATCAATTTCATAACATTTCATGAATAATCGATATATTAGCATTGTGCTAATGCGATTCTTTTGTTATCAAATTACTTAGAATTTCTAAAAGAAAAGGTAACCAGGCCCAAATCCGTAGAATTATCTGCATATGTATTATAATCGTATTTGAATCGCAAGGAACCATCTCGTAAATTACCCCACCCACTGAAAGGATACGAAGAACTCTGATTGGTTGTTTAAATTCAAATACGTCCTGACCTTAAAGTTACCTTACTTGAGATCAGTATACAAACTGAAGTGTCGTTTTCATTTCTCAATTTATTTTGGTTGAACAAATATCAGTCAATTAATACATGTATTTTTCAACTCGGCTAACTTACAGGTCGGTCATTCTACACAGATTTATGCTTTGGGGTCTTCCTCCATCATTCAGGGTTCGAATTTAGGCATACTCGCTAATAGCTTGTAGAATTTCTGAATAGCAGGTGGCCTTAAAAGCCACTCGCATATTTTAGCGAGTACATGGTGGCTAATTGGTCAGAGGAAGAAGAGGCCAAATAAAACTCCATATGGCCCATGAAATTAATAATTTATTGAACATGGGTTAATAAAATTTTGTTCTAAATTTTAGCCAGCCGCTTTTCATTTTAGCTAGTAAACAAAAAAGGCACAAGCTAATTTTAGCTAGTAGAATTACTAGAAAATTATGCTAAATTTGAACCTTGTCATTAAAGCTGTAAGTTGCAAACAACCCTGCTCTTTGGTACAATGTTTAATCCCTGTGGGAAAATTAATGTTATCCTCACCAAACTTGATCAAAATGTTGATTTGCATAATATCTTGACCAAGATTGATATTAAACCAGCAAATCCTCTCGTGGCTCTCTTGAATTATGGCCCTGTTTCAGCAAAAAATTGGTGAATGATGAAATAGGCCTTGGTTACTCTCTCTGTTGAAATATTTTCATGGAGTCTTCACCAGATAATTTTAATGTGCATATTTTGTTACAACTTGACACTGTTGTGTTCATTGTGTTAAGTTGTGGCCAAGCAAACTCCTATTATGCCTGACAAACGTAATCGGTATATACCTCAGTAAAGGCTTACTGTTGTTACAGGCCATATTTCTTCATTCTCTTCTTTGCCTAAAATGCTTATTTTTACAAGTTTGACTGTTGGTGATTTGCCTCGGACAGTGGGATATGTAATTTTTTAAATAAAACATGTTATTATTTTCCAGGAACTTAGTGCAATCATTCATGCTGATGATCAGAGATTGTATTGCTGTCCACAAGCGTGATTAACACTTGTCAGTGCCATAACATTTGTATTCTTCCTCCGGATTTGATCAGCAAAGATGGCTGCTCCTGACATGGACGTTATTAAGGAGATACCAGGCTATAAAGTCATCCTGAAAGCAGTGTTAAAAAGTCAGATTCAACAATTGGTGAGTACTTTTTATCATTCTGTCATCTTTGTACTGCTGTGTAACTAAAAATGACCTGTCTGTGGTTGCCAAAAGTCAGTTCTCCTGACTAATATTTCTCAATCATATTTCATGATTTGCTGTTATCACAAGTTATTCATTATTGTGATCAGGAATTCCTCTTTTCCTTGACCAATTCCCCAAAATACAAAATTTTTTGCATATTGGATGAAAAAAATTGTAGCCTTGAGACTTGGGTTTGAATTCCAGTCGCGGCAGGTCATACCCTTCTATGAAAATGTTACAAAGATGTCGATTTTCCTCCTTATGTGGAGAAGTTGCCGGCTCCTTGTAGAATGGTAAATTAGTACTGGTTAGTATACGGTCCAGGAAAACTGGTTAGGTGAACCGGTCGCTGTATATAACTGAAAAAATTGTTGAAAAATGGCGTTAAACCCCAGTGACAATAAGTCCCATAAAAAACATAAAAAATATCCTGTTTTGAATGAACATGTAACCAGAAGAGAAACATTTTTTTATGCCTTATGAGACTTAGGTCTTGATATTTGGCTGACTGATTCAACTTCATTTCTTCTTCGGAAATCATTTTTTCACTCTGCGCAATCTCTTTCTCCTCTGTTGATATAGGTTGAACAGTTGGCAAGCAGTACTGATGAAGAATCTGTTATACTCACGGCAAGTGTTGCTGATGGTACATTGTGTCATCTTGGTTCAAACTCTGGAAAAGTTTTCCTAGAAGATCATGAAGATATTAAATCCCAGTTCCTTGGCTTCTGTTTAAAACGTAAGTCATAAACATGGAATTTCGAACTTCTGTCAATTGGAAGTTACCAATGCTGACAAGAAATCAGCATTCCACTTACGGCTTTTTGAAAGGGTCGTTTGTTATTGTAAAGCATCTCCATTTTGGAGCAGTTATGATCTCTTACTCACAGCTGTGGGTTCAAATACCACCAGTTACCAGACAAAATTCAATTGTGAGGAAGCTGTCCAGCTAGCATGCTTAAGTTTGGTGGTTCTATCCTGGTGTATGCAATTGGTTTTCCAATTGCTAGTAATATCTTATTGCATAAATTTGATGATAAAATGCCCTACTTTCATTTTGAAAAAATAAAAACAAAAATTTGTCAAATGATGGTCAGAATGTCAGCTTAGTTGCTGAAATTGTTGCTATATAATTGAAACCAAAATTATTGAAGTGGATATTACTGATCCATTTATTGTCAGTTTGTTGAACTGAATAGTTATACCACCATTTTCATGCAAAATGTACTCCTTTCTCTGGTATGGCTCTTGTTTCGGAAATTCTTGAAAAATCTGTAGGTCATAATGATTCATATAATTCCTATTTTTCAGGTCATCATAAACAAAAGCAAGAAAAAGAAAAGCAGGAAGCACTAGAGAGGGAAGAAGCCCTGGCTCGTAGTATGGCCCCTACAACACCACCGAGATATGGAGGTATGGGGCCACGACCTGGTTATGCGTCACAACGTTCACCTAGATATTCTGCTCCACACCCTATAACGTTAACAAGGGCCTCACCTAATGCAGGCTTGCGCGCTCAAGGTGCGCGTCATCATCCATATCAAGCAAATCGTCCAGCACGACCTCGTCTTAGTCTCGATCAGCAAAATTGGTCAGCAGGCCTGGGTCAAGGTCCTGGACCAATAAAAATGCCTGAAGGACAAGTGATAAAAATTGAACCTGATGATGACAATGATGAAAATGCAGATAAAGTTCAAACTGGCACAGGAGCTGATACCAGCCAGCCATCATCTCCATCAGTTAAACCCAACACACCATCATCCACACAGGGGCCTGGGGCCTCGGACAATGATGACGCCAAATCAGAATCATCCTCATCAACTATTCCAAATGAAGCATTAGATAAAATAAATGACAATATTCCAACAGCAGGCCTTAGCCTTGACTCGGATTTATCTAACCTCATCAAAGCATCAACATCAGACACTGATCCTAACGCATCTCAATCTAGTGTCACTCAGGATTCTAATAGTGCCCCACAAACTCCTGTGCAATATGACCCAAATATTGGTGTTAAACTTGAAGCAGTAACTGATGCTGAAATGGACTTAGAAATTACTGGTGTGGAATTAGGGCAAAGGCCCGTGCAGGAACCAGTTGGCTCTCCAAATTGGATGCCAAATATCTCAATGCAAGGTGCTAGCGGGAGTACTGCTGATATGAGTGGCTACAGTAAGTGATCATTTTCCGTTCTTCATTGATCAAAGCCAATCTCAACTTAGGCTGAAATAACCTCATCTGGAATTGTGAAGGAAATTGCTATTCTTACTTCTACTTGGAAAATGTCTTTCTTGGGTTTATGTACATGTATCAAGTTTTTTCCTAAGAGTTTCTGCTTAAGGGTTTCAGGGACCCTCAATACAATATTCTTGGGGTCCTTGGAGAAAAATTAAGGGTCCCATGTATGATATTTTCAATGTCTATAAATATGGCCATCTCCATCTCTGAATTAATTTCAGGTTTTGCTCAAAACTATGCAAAAGAGAAATATATCAGCCATGTGTGTCTTAGGGGACACAAGGCTCTGGAGAAAATGGGTTCCACGGCCAATTTTATGCAAAAGGATGCAGTGATCCTGCATAAGGGAAACCCCTGCTCATTCATGCCCAAGTCTGTAAGCCCACTGGCCCCCTGCAAAACTTTTGATTAGGTCTGGTAAAATTAGAGCATTTACTGTCTCTCTTGTCCGGTGAAATCATAGTGAACATTTAAGTCGCTGTATAGTGTTGGCCAGTTGTATTATGCCTGGTTTAGTGATATTTTCAAGTTAGTGAGCCCTTTAGTCCAGTAGTTAGCCATTGTCTTTGACATGCACTGGTATTACATGGAAAATTTGGCTGTTGATGTAAATGTTTAAAAAATTTCGCATTAAACAATTATGGAAATACAATTTCTGACAGGAAGTATGAGTTACATTCTTGAAGAAACTCTGTATTACGACATTATGGATTAGCTTCAAGTACAAATACCACCACAAGCCCCTTGTGAGGGTTTTTTTTTTTTTTTTTGGTTAAGCATGGCAGAATCCTCACATGCGGAAGATCAGTTTGATCAGCTATGTTTGAGATTGGTTGACAGTTCACAATACAATTGCTCAAATTGTTGTTAAAGAGTTCTTTCCCTTTGATGCAGAATTCACTCATGTTATATAGTATGTACATCTTTTTTGGATATTTCACGTTGCTTTTGAACATGATACATGGAAATGAAAAGTCATTTCAGACGTTTTAATGTAGTGAAAATATGTAGTAAAGGAAATGTTTTTTCTTCCTATCTGATTGCACCAAAAAGAATTAGATACCTAGTTTCTGCTAACATGCTAAAAAATATGAGGTTTGTAGGTTAGCCAAACTTTTTTATGCTCTATGGAAGGGAGGCATATAGCAGTCGCATTGTCTGTCTGTCCATCCATGTTCACATTCTGAAACTTGTGTGGTTATAATTAAACTTGTATGACATTCATGTGGCTAAATTCTTATATGTGGCTAACCACATAAAAGATTTTTTATCATATGGACACTATTTTCTAAAATTAAGTGGCTTTATTCCATCATTGTATTCTTCTAGCTGCATAAAATTGGATATGAAAATTTCCATGCTATGGATGTCCATTACAGTCTTTTGTGTGGTTTGAACATTTTTATGATGTTAGTAATTCGCAAGTTTTCCGGGAATTTCCGTAAATTTGGTGCGTTTGCCTAAATTTGATGCACATGTGCGATTAAGCACAATTTTCCATGAAACCATCATACCATGCCGTCTCAGAAGGAGAAACGTAAAATTTTGGACAAAAAAGTAAGTAATAATAATTTTATGGATATCCAAATGTTGTTTGACAGGCACTAAATATTTTGATTTACTGAAAAATGCAAGACTTTTAACAGATTCATATTAGTTATCCTTTTTTGAGTTTTTTTTTTACTCTTTTACACAGTTTGTACTGGTTTCCTTCAAGTTTTATTTAAATGCGCACTAAATGACCGCTAGTTGTTGAGGCACTATAAAACACCATTAAACATTATGATGTTTTTATACCAACAACTATTCATGCATCTTACCTTTTTTTCTGTTCCTGTTGAGTGCTAAACATGTGTATAAATCCTTTGATACCCAAACTTTGGCAAAGATATTCTCAAATACACAAGAACGTTCAGAAAAGTCTTTATGTTTTCATTATTTTTCATAAAATTTTCACCAATTTTGTGCAAAGATATGATTTACTAAGGCAGAGTAGTTTACTGAGTGAATTTGTTGCTTTTGAAACTTTATTGATTTCTGTGTTGAAAAGGTAACTGAAACACAAACATTAAAGTTTAATGTTTTCTTTTTTTTAGCTCCTCCTCACATTTGACAAAAGTACCAAAAAAACCTTGCACCCAAAGGTCAGCTGTGGTCAGATTAAAAAGTGGATATTAGTGTTTCATGTTCAGGTCTACATCAAAAATGACAATGCCATGTAAGTGTAGTACAATGAATATTTGCATTTATGTTTTAGGAAGTGGGAGAGAAATTACAACTCTTTTTTTGATAAACCCTAATTCTAAGATATTTCCCTCACCCTGATTTGATATAAATGTTAAGAGACCAGTGCATTGATGGAGAAATGAGCCGGAAGCCGGAAAAATCAACCTGCTATTTGAGCATTCTTTCTTGGCTACTTTTTCTCCTCAGGGTGTGTTGCCCCCTGGTCCCATAAATACTGAAAAAATATAGGGATAGTTAAAATAACTCATTGACAGGTCTTAGTCCCTTATCTTTAGACATTGAGGCCCACTTAAGGACATAATTCTAGCATATCAGCATATTTGTTATTATATTTTGTTTAAACTGAAATTTTCGTCATCTGCCTAGCACAATTTTTTGCCAAATTTCATCCATGGGGTTGCAGTGAAAAAACTTAGCCACAAGTCAATGACATTTTAGTAAGCACCATTATGGACAAAATTACAAATTTTGTAAATCAGTTACTCATGAACAAAATGCAGCCATCTTTGTCCTAATGATGTCGCATTGTACTGAGGATTGTCACTGGGGTTTAACGTCGTTTTTCAACAAATTTTCAGTTCTCCTAACCAGTTTTACTGGACCGTATACTAACCAGTACTAACTTACCCTTCCACAAGGAGTTGTAAATGTTTTTTTTGTTATATTTGTAGAGAAACTGAATGAAAGACTTGCCACTTTAAAGAGCTTCAAAGAAGACTTTGAATATGCTACTGGAGAGCTCAAATATGCTGAAAACCTGACAGATACCATTAGCACTAGTCTACATTTGGCCTGACAATGTAGCTCTGATTGTTGTGACAAAAAGGATGGTTTGGTAATCCACATGTCAGAATCAATTGAAGAGCCTGAAACTTTGTTACAATCTTCCGGCGCTAATCTACTCTGTGCTAGTCAAAGTGTTGCGGATTGTGGGGACATAAAGGATGGTTTGAAAAACGACTTGTCAGAATCAATTGGACAGACTGCAACCCTGTTAGAAACCAGGAGCACTGCAGAATATTCTACCATGAGGATGACATGGATGTTGATGATGATTTGTCAGTTATTCCATCTGGTTCAAGGTTTGAAAAATATTCACAAACTGATGATCAGACAGAGTTTGTGGAATGTTCTGACTTCGAGAAATGCTCTGATGTTGGGGCATCAGCTGTTAATGGTCTCGTGTTGGATGAAAAATACAAAAGTTGTGACATAAATATTCCAGAAAACCCGGGATTATGAAAATCTTGTAGACACGTGAAAATGCGGTAGACACGTGAAAACCCGGGATTATGAAGTAAAGGGTTAAGGATGGTTTAACATCCACGATCTATCTTCTACCGACAACTGAAAGCAAATCTAAGAAACCTGACGACCTAAAGTTTAGATAGTATACATGAAATGTAAAAAGAAGTATAAACTACTAGATTCTAACCTTGTTTTGGGCGTAGTATAGTCTACTGGTCCACTGCAAGGATTATTCTTGGGGTTACTTGTACACAAACTTAAAAAGAGCATTAAATCTGAATTGACCTATAGATGATCCCGAAGGTAAAGGTCACTGACCTTTGGTGACAAAAAAAATGATGCTAGAACCTTCAGACCTAGTAAGAAAATTTATCTAGTATGTGACCCTTATGTCAAATGTTGGTCATTATTTAAAAAAAACAAATGATATTTATGTTTATACCAGTGTGATTTAATTTTGAAAAAATAAATGATATTTGATGTATATACCAGTCCTTGACCTTTTATTTGTCATCCATGGTTGAGCATATAGTGTCATTGAACCCAAGTGTTATGCCCCTGAAGATACAGTAGCAATAATTCAAGTCTTGTTTCCATATGTATGATGGCTATGGAAGATACAGGTTTCTATTCAAATTTAAAAAATCTTGTAAATGGGACAAAAAAGTAAAAAGAGTTCCATCATTATTCTCAAATATTGGAAGAGCAGCTACATAATTTAAAGTGAAATGGACACAAGCCACATAGTTTATGGTGAATTAGACACATTCACTAGCCACACATCTGTCAGTATGTGAGTAATACTTGAGTAGCCACTTTTAATTGTAACCACATAAGTGTTTGTAGCCACTTAATTTTTTAGCCACCTATTTACCCTCACAAATATTCACCAACACAAGACAATGTGTCCTGTGCAAGACCCTGGCCTGTAGTGCTATGGTCATATTCAAGGTCATTCAATATGTATAGAATTTTTGTATCTCAGCCATCACTTTCCAATTTCTGAATGGATTTTGGAATAATGTGGTGCTGATGTTAATCATCAGGTGACAATATGTCATGAGTAAAACCATGGTCTGTAGCACTAAGGTCAAGGTCATATATTAGGTCATCCATTATGTATGGATTCTGGTGCTGTAAATTTGCATCTTGGCTATAATGTTTTAAATCCTTGATGGATTTTTAAAATATCTGTCTATAATTCTTAAATCTGACTTCGACCTTAAGAGCAAAGGTCAAGATCATACTAAAGTTCACTCGCTATTTATGAAATTTTTGTTGTATTTGGTGTATACTGTCCCTATATTATTTGCAGCCAATCTTGGTCGTATTAGTACCTACTTAGTGGGTTATGAGAAGTGTCAAGCAAAATGATGCTAAAAATGTGTTGTAACTTTCGGGGCATATGTCACATTCAGTGACAGTTCTTGTTCTGATTTCTAGTATTTACTGAGTCCAAAAAGTCTAGGGTTGGCAGAAAAAAATTGGATGTGTTGGGTATGTGAAAACCTGAAAAGATTTTTTGTTTGTTGATTTAGATGATTTTAAATGACTTGAATTCATTTTTTCATGGTTCAAATGCAACTGGAATAACCACATGTTAATCTGAGAGAGGAATCTCAGATGACCAGTATTGTACTATAAGTCTGAATACTGGTTGTTGTTACTCTATTATATTAGCACGAAGTTTGAACTTGAGCATAAATACCTCCATGGTATTTTTGGTTGCCAGAAGATCAGGTAAGCTGTCGTATAATTATTTTCTTTATGACCTTCGTAAGATTTAAAGTAGGAATCATTGTGACAATTTTACCAATGTAACCTGAAGAAGTCACTATATGGTTATTGTATCCCGGTCTTAACATGATTGCATCATGTCGCTCAACTATAACAACTCAGGGGTGTGACTTTTCCCTGGATTTCTGCGGATTAGAAGTCTTGGGGTCATTTTTGTGATAAGTATAAATCTGTTGAGAAAACTTGTATGGGATAGCATAAGCTAATTGACCTCAAATTCTCGTTCAACAGATGTTGATGCGATTGGTAGCAGAATGATCAGAACTATATCTGATTAACTGTCTAATTATTGTTCTGCACCCTGACCAAAAATTCTCACCCCCAGCCACTCCTACTCCCCCTGATCTGTCACACCCCTACAACTGAATATGAACCGTTTAGCATCATTTACAGACATAGATTTGAATAGGATTATATGCTTTGTTTCTTATTTTTGTATAACTGACTTCTGAAATGAAAGGGAAAGAATTTCAAGTTTATTTTATAAATCCAAACTTTAGTATTGTTTATTCAACAATGCCTGCATTCCTCCAAGCATTCAAGAAAGGGATGTTTGAAAAGGCTTGTTAATCCTCAACTCTCATACTTTTTAAATGAGTTGGGGGCCAAGCCCCTCTAACTCCATAGAACTGATGAAATTTAGTCAGTTCATATATAAATTCTGTCTTAGTACTGTTTGTGTGCATTTTACACTACAACATTTGAGCAAATTTGGGCTTGTATTGTATTGTGATCTGTTGGTCCTTACACTCCAGATGTGGTATCAGCCAGTGATGAGAAATTATCAAAAGAAAGTTTATTTTGAGCTTTATTTTGCAAGGTTCGATTCCTAAAAAATCCATTGTCAAAGTAGAAATTACTCACGTATGCTTTTGTGAAACAAGCATTCTTTCAAAGAATTTCATTTTTAGTACAAACTGTGAATTGATAGAAAATTATTATGTAAATTCTATTGAAATACCTTCATGTTTGTAATCAATACAACATAATGTGTGTATTTCTTACCATCTTTGGCAAGAAATTTCTTTTTTAGACATCTGAAGTGGAAAGACTTTTGTTATTTTGTGTTTAATTTGTTTATCTTTGACAAATTTTAACACATTATTGATTATTACGATTATCAAATGAATGTTTACCAGTATTTGAGGAATGCACATTGAATCATTGGACGTATGAAGCATAATACTGTCCCATTAAAACCATGATAATGAGGCATAACATCTATAAATTTAGATCAGCAGTAATCAAGTATGCAGGCGCAGGACTTAAGTTTTTGAAGCTAGTTGTCAAAAATATGTCAAAAAGAATCTTACTGTATATTAGGAGACAAATTTGAAACGAAGATGATTTAAAGATTTGTAACGAAACTTCGATACAAAAAGAATACTAAAATCAAAGTAGATATATTTGAATATCAAAAGAATTCAGTTGTGTAGTCCTCTTTGCTGGCTATGGGATACTGTATAACAAAAATTGAATGTATGATGAAAATATGATGTATGTATGTTTTAAGCTTATTGAATGTCAAATGTTATTTGTTCTAACTATGAATGATTTGGTTGGGGAGGAGTAGACACTGTTCCCTATCCCCAATAGATATGATGTACATAATGTCCCCCAGCCCATACTCAATGCCTTAAAACACTGTTGATTAAGCTGACAAGCTCTCGTTTTGTAAAAATGTTTAACATATAATATATTGTTGTGTTATATTTACATCATGGTGTGTACTGTTACTATGTTTGCATTCTGAGATGTGTTGAATTCTTGCGTAAGGAAAATATACACAGCCATTTTAGGGTATTGTGCGTTTGAAAATTGCGTTTTGTACTAAGATATCTTAATAATGTACATTTTGTTATAAATTCTTATAAATGCTATTGAATATGTATGTATTATGACTCTAACAACCGAGACTGTGCTGTAATGCCTTTATGACAAAATGGTTGCCATTTGTGCTGAAATAATGGTATTGCAGACAACACTTATCTTACTGAAACACTATTAGTTGTCTTGAACTCCAAAACTATAATTACCATACAGATTTAGCTTTGATGCCATTTTATGGGCATATTTCCTTGTAGAATGCCTGTTTTTAACATGTGTTGTTAAAGTCGGATATTTTTTGATTATCTGATTTAGTGTCACATATTTGTTTACTTCTGAAAGTGAGATGCCAACGTAGCCAGGCATTGTTAAAAAGCATTAAGGGATTTTGATATTCAAGTCAAAACTGAGTTACAATGCACAATATTAGTGTCAAACCCTTGTGGAAATTCTGATGTAGGTCACCTTATTGAAATGTATATCAATCAGGGTAAAGGTGAAATTACAATACCTGAATCATTGGTGCAAATTTTGTACATATCAAACTTTCAAGTTCTATTATATATTACCAGTTTTAGTTTGGTTTTACTCTCTTAAGCTAATGTCCTGAACTTAATTGCTGACATCAAGTTTTTTTTATGTCCTGTATGTACAAATCAAGCTGGGCTTATGGTGTTGGCTATAATGTGACACTGTGTAGTTCCAGTATATCAAATTTTTAATGACAATCTATTGAACATACTTTTTTAATCGGTTGAAGACAGTTTTCATACGTAAGTTTTTTTTCATGTTTGATAATGAAACAAAAGGTTGCATTTATTCGCATTTTGAACATGATTAGATGTGTACTGTTTATGCTTTCTTTGTGAAAGTGTTTTGTCCTGTGTTTGACCTTGTTATTCATAAGGTTGTTCATGACTATTATGTAGATACTGTTTATTCTCCCATTAGCCTACATAAGTACATGTTACCTACAAAATTTTGAAAACTATGATATGTTCTCCAAAGGACATCATGAAAAGATTTTTGTGGTCATTTGGGTGACAATATTGATATTTATGAACTCGGCAGTGAACAATTTGTTTAGTTAATGATGATAGGCACAGGTATAGATGTGAAAGGTGCCACTCTCTCTCTCCTGGATGTTTCTGCATTTTGTCAAATGTACACTACCCACTGTACGCTAAAGTGCCAAGGACATGTGAATAGTATCAACTGGATGTCAAGATGAAAATGGAACAGCTAGTCAGGGATCTTCAAAGTCAACAAAGTCAACATACAAATTATTCTGGTATGTTATTCCTCTTGCAATAATGATGTGGAGAATCTTACAAACAATATTGAAGTCTTTAACCTGTGTTTGTGAAAAGCTAACTGATGGCTTTGCTTCAGCCTTGTTGTCAAGGAGGTTAGGATGCTGATGTCAACATATGATATGATTGTTGGAAGGAGTAGATGTCTACAAGATTTGAATGTATGCAATGTCTTATAAGATCTAATGTCAACACTGTATGCATTCTGGCATGAATAATACAATCTGTGCAGTTATAAGTTTTGCCAGGTTTCAATTTGGACTTCACCAAATATAGTTTTGTTGAATGTAATTAATCCAAAGTTTACTAAAACAAAGGCGGATTGGATTGCCTCGAATGTGACTGTAGTAAACTGGACTTTTCAAATCCAGCTGGTGCATTTAACTGTTCCAAATGTTACTAGTTGATTTGTCTGTTACAAATCTAACTGGTGAATTGGACTGTTCAAAATCCATTTGGCAAATTGGACTGCTCCAAATTTAATTGGTGAATTGGACTGTTCCAAATCTGACGGATGAATAGGACTGTTCCAAATCATGCTGGTGAATTGGACTTTCCCAAATCTGACTGGTGAATTGGACTGTTCCAAATCTGACTGGTGAATTGGACTGTCCCAAATCTGACTGGTGAATTAGACTGTTCCAAATCTGTGTGGTGGATTGGACTGTTCCAAATTGACCTTAATAGTTGGCATTGTGGCTATATGTGTTAAAGGTTAGAGTGTTATAAAATAACATGTACTGCACAGGGCTAATTGGAATTAGGCCATGGTTGATTGATTGTTGTTGGAAGTAGAGGCTTGTTTGGAATGAGAGTCTGGAATATCTGTGTTGTGAATAGTTTTCACTTTTCTGAAAATGGTTGAACTGGAACAGTCATTTTTGATCTGGGTTGTAATAGTATTGAAGTTATTTGTTCAGATTTTGAGGTGTTATAGTTGTGACAGTGTTTGTTGTACCTTTTTTTGCTGATGTGTAATTATGAATGATTGCTTCATGAACGCTAGGCATCATTCATATCAAAAGCATCATCTGGAGGTTTTTTTTATCTGCATGAATTTTTTATTCTTTTTACATTCACGAAGTTCACAAGTGGACGAATTCTAATTGCGATGCCATATTTTTCTTTGATGTTTTATTCTCATATATTTTGTTGCAAGTCCTTATTCATTACTTGATTTGTGTGTCATGTATTGCAACTGAAAAATTAAACCATTTCTAGACAGCTATTACATTTTCAGGTGTTCCCATGCAGACATAACTCAGATATAACTCATCTCCAGTTTCAAAATGTACCAGATTAAAATAAAACATTTTGATACAAAGAAATCAAAGATCAATACGGACCTATTGTTTCTGTACTTATACTGTTTCTATATTGGCTGTATCTTCCATTGTTTGATCCGTTTGCAACAGGCTTTTCAGATATAGAACACATCTAGTTGATCATATGCGGATTATCCGATACATACTGTGGAAAAACTGTTTGTGTGCAGTAACTGCAATCGTCAGTTCACGCAGAAAAGTAATCTGAAGAGACATATGGCTTGTATTCATTTCAATCCAAGTTTGAAACATAGGCAAAAATTGCTGAAATAAAAGAAATGAACGCTTCCTGGTGATGTTTTCCGCTTGTCCAGCTATCTTCAGTCATGAATTTATGAAACAAAAGATGTGAAAACAGCTGATGATGTTTTGTTTGGGGCAACAACTTATTTACCTTATTTCTGGTGTCAGTGTTCCTGAATTTAGTAATTTATTCAGACATTCATTCTTAAGTATAGTACGGCTCTCCAGAAGAAGTACGGTTTTGTCTTCCAAAAAGTGATCAGTTGCATTATTTTATGTCCATTAAAATATGGAATAAATGAAGTCCTATTGAAATACATAAATAACATACTTTGAATTTGTGTATCTAGCTTATGTTGATAATTGTTGGTTGTGTTAATTTAGAGAAGTTTAAATACTTTTATTTGTTGAAATGAATTTGAATGAAGATTAGAATTGTTTTGATGCTACTGTACACATTTGTATTGTTTTGTTTTGTTTGTGCGTTGTTTGTTCATTTCCCAGTACTACAGTACAGCTTGTCTGACATTCAGTGTATAACAATTTGTCAGTATATGTCAGATTCAGTGGATATGTTAGAGCATATATCACATGGCCAGGCAACTTAAGTAAACATGTTGCTATTGGACGCTTAGACATTTAGTGTTAGATTATGATGATAAAGGGCTTTTTTTATAAAAAATGGCCACTGCTATAGAAGAAAAAAACCTGTGATTGAAGTCCAAACAACACAGAATCTTGTTTGAATAGGTACTGCAACTTTTGAATATCATACAAGTGTCTTTAAGGTCACTTAGTGCAACAAAAGAAGGGTTCTCAAGAATTTATTTATTAAATTATATTATTATTACTTATAAAAAATGGCCCCTGCTATAGAAGAAAAAAACCTGTGATTGAAGTCCAAACAACACAGAATCTTGTTAGAATAGGTACTGCAACTTTTGAATATCATACGAGTGTCTATAAGGTCACTTAGTGCAACAAAAGAAGGGTTCTCAAGAATTTATTTATTAAATTATATTATTATTACTTATAAAAAATGGCCCCTGCTATAGAAGAAAAAAACCTGTGATTGAAGTCCAAACAACACAGAATCTTGTTAGAATAGGTACTGCAACTTTTGAATATCATACGAGTGTCTATAAGGTCACTTAGTGCAACAAAAGAAGGGTTCTCAAGAATTTACTTCTCACTTTTACAGATTTGTCGGGAGGTGACTGGTGTACTAACAATGAAAGCAGTTCTGGACGACGAGACAAACCGCAGTTGTTCTGTGAATTGTGTGGTTTAAAAATAAATAGGCCGTCACAATTGGTCATTCATATGAGGACCCATACGGGGGAAAAGCCATTTGCTTGTACAATTTGTCATAAAGCATTCAAGAGAAAATATCACTTAAAAACTCATATGGCTGTTCATTCCAAAGATTATCAGCAGTTGTTTGTTGAGCAACAGTGAGTGAGTGACATGATCAGTAACTGCGTAACTATCAGAAGTTGTGTAAATGTTGGCTGTTGTGTAACAATAATTGTTGTGTAACATAGCTGTTGTGCAACAAACACAAATTGTGTATATGTGACTGTTGTGTAACAATAGTTGTTACGTGACAAACACAAGTTGTGTAATTTGAACTGGCTTTATGTGATATGAAATCAGTGTCTCTTGAATGTATGGGTTTTCTTTCAGTGTCTTTGTCTCATGAACTTTTTTGTCCATATCAGGTCCATGTCAGTCAAAACAATCAAAAAACAGTGCTCCTGATTTCCTTTCAATACTATATATTTTGTAAGGGCTGCACAAAGGGGCTGTTGGTACTAAGAATAAAATGGTTTTTAAGGGCTGCTAGTACTAAAAAATAGAATTCTTATGTAGGGGCTCCTGGTACTAAAACAGAATCATTTTGTAGGGGCTGCTGATAGTAAAAATAAATTTTGCAGGTGTTGCTGGTAGTAAAATTAGGATCATTTTGAAGGGGTTATTGGTGGTAAAGATTGAAATATTTTGTAGGGGCTTATGACATTTTCTAATGCCCTTGTTGGATGAGAATTCACACAATGTTTCTAATGGGACCACCTTTTGTGAATGGCTTCACCAATATTATTTATTTACATAACATAGTCTACTGACAAAATTTGTTGTTACTACATTACAGGTTAGAGATTTCAGGGTCAGTTGACCATTTTTTGCTGTAGTAAACTGTAATGTGACATTTGTGACCATCTATTTTTTTTTGCTGCATATTTGACAAGTTAGTATTATTCATTCACTGTGATTTTTGACCTGACATTAATATAAATGAAATTTATAAAATAAATGAAATTATATGTTTTGAAATAAAATGTTCTAAACTTGTATACTTTGGTATGTTGTGTTGGACTCACATTTGGCCATCTGGCATATTCTTTTGTGACTCTATTCTGGACAACAAGAACTGAAATCAGCCGTAATATGAGCTATAATGGAGTAGATACCAGTATTTAGTTCTGAATTGTAAATTATTATTCTATCTAATGATTGCATCTTGCTTTTACAGATATTTCAACCTCCGACAACAAAAGCGGACGTCGTCAAAAAAATCCCATTCATTGTGAATTCTGCGGACTCAAGATGAACACACCTTCCCATCTTGCAGTACATTTGAGAATTCATACTGGCGAGAAACCGTTCGTTTGTCAAGTTTGTAAAAAAGGGTTCACTAGAAGATACCATCTTAAAACACATTTGGCTGTTCATGATCGATATCTGAACCTGCTTAATCTTTCTACATGAAATAGAATTTAAGGGTTATTGCCGAATATTCCTTAATAATGCAGCTCTGTTCTCACAAAATGTTTGGTTTGCAATTGCGTGACCTGACTCATTAAAAAAATCTGACAATTTTGCTTAGGATCTTGCAAAAAAAAAATTGCTTGCACTTTATTCCAGCCTTTTGCTTTCAGTACAGAAATATTAAACAATGAAAAATGCCTACCTACCTACCTACCTACTTAACCACTGTTCAAAGTTTAAATTGCGTAACCACAACAGCGATTTTTTTTCATTTTTGTTTGGGTCTGGTAAATGGACTTTCCAATTGAAAATGAATTTTTTGCCAATTCCCAACCTAAAAGTTCCCAATTTTGGCATCACAATGTGTATTTTTTCCTAATTGGACCCTTTCCCAAAATTGCAAAAAAAAATTACTGCACAAACCAACATTTATTAAGAATGACGTTATCTTGTATATTGTTACAACTCTTTAAATTTTTATCATATGCATCAAAATATCATTATTACAATGATTTGAGTAAAAAACAGTGAAATAAAATATAGCAACCCTCAGGGGCATTTATTTAGGAATATTCGGTACTTTGAATCTTCCAACATATTAATACATCGGACAGTCGATTGTTCAGATGCCTAGCAACACTTTCGAAGGTTACACGTTATGATGTTTTCCAAATCCAAAATAAAATTGTACATTTGTTGCTACAGATTTAACTCGGTCCAATCTTATGAATTTGATTAAAATCTTAAAACTATTGTTTTTTTATAATGGATCAGACAGACATTATCTGTCAACCTATTATTTGACCCTTAGATAAAAATGATATGAAAGCCTCAAAATGCTATCAAATTTCTCAAGTGATCTCGAAAACGGGAACCGACTGGAATGCACAGTTCAAGTACTAAAAATGGGGAAGTCGGTGAGCTTGTGATAGGATAAATGAAAACATTTGAAACAACCCGGATTAATAGAAATCCCATGGATTATGGGCCACTTGATTCCCTCACAGAATGTTTGGGGTCGCAAAATAGGGTCTATGATTCAGATTTGTAGAAATTTATTTCTTACTGTTTTTGATAATGTTAATGATGACTGGTAAATTTAACTTACAAGGTGACATTTTCTGTGGTAATAATTCTCTTGTGTTAAAATATTTTCTTGTCTAGTGTTTTGATGGATATTTAATGGCTGTATTGTATATTTTTATTATTTGTTAAAGAAATAAATTTTACTGCTAGATATTTGTGTTTTTTCCTATCTTTATTAGTTAAGAGTTAAGTTTATTGGGGAGAGCCCAGGAATGACAAATTCCAGGCAGAAAGGATTTCTGCATAGTCCTGGCCTTGAATTACTGACTCTAAAGAATGGGCTATGATTTCATTTACTCCAATTTGTAACACAATCGAAACCCTTCCAGTAGTTAAGCTTTAATCATTACATTATGTTACATGTGTTCGTATGTTTTGAAATTAGTGTCCTTCGTTGTTCCTCTTTCTTTTGTATGTTTTTTTTTTATTTCACTCGGAGAATTTTTACTGTACATGTGTTTGAATTTATATTTATACACTTACTGAATGTAACCTGCTTAGTTTCTTGTTTTTGTTTAGGAATTTTGTGTAGTGGACATAGGTTTTGTTTTGCCAAATAATGGCTGAAGATAGCTTTGTGGTCCTGGAGCATACTGGTAGTTCTGTGGAATAAAAGTGCATGCTCAACATATTTTGTATGTGGCACATACAACTGTTAGAGATATAGATATAAAAAGAATGAATCACTAATATATTGTTTTTCTCCTTCACAGATAACCCTATTGGAATTAACAGGGATGGTAGAAGGAAGGGCAATAGATCCCCGTCTCAGGGTCAGATGGCTCTACAGTGTGTAGACTGTGGGATGCAATTTAAGTTTCGATCGCAGCTTGAAATTCATAGAAGAATTCACACGGGTGTGAAACCTTATGTTTGTAACGTTTGTAACAAAAGGTTTGCGCAGAAAAACAATCTGAAATCCCACATGGCTGTGCATTGTACCATGTAGATTGTGACATAGCCATGATGTGATCATTGCATGCTTAGTTCAATTTGTGATTTTTGTTGTTATGTAATGTTTGCAGCCTTCTATGAATTGTTTTTTGCCAAACAGGGACTTTGTTGTGTAGGCGTGAGCGACCAAGGCCACTCATGGCCTACAGGGAAAATTCATCCTTTTAGCCCTACAAGTTCGTGTGATTTCATTCACCAAATTGTCTTAAGCTGTTCATAGTAAAGGACTAATGTGCACCATTTGAATTAACTAAGTTCATTTTTGTTGATTCCTGAACGTACGAAAGTAGAAAAATGGTGGGAATTTTGTCAAGATTATGTCCTATAATCAAGTTTATTATGTAATGCCATAGTTAAATTAAGCAAAGATACGTTGGCATTGATTTTATGATGCATTTCATGATTTTAGAATTCTTCGCTTTTATTGTTTTCCTTCAGCAATAAAAAGAAAATTCCATAGGCAGAAATACTGTGGAATTCTTTGTAGAAATAAATGTTGTTACCCGATACGACTTTTGTTATTTTTTTCTGTGTTTTTTTTATTCATGCATTGTTGTTCTATAGTGTATTTGTATTTTGTAGAATTGTTTTTTCATATAAGGAGTTATGAAAAGTGTTTTTAAGCCTACAGTCTCAAACTGTGTACTGATTCCATACCTCAATCAGGGCAGTTGACCCTGAAAATCACTAAGTCTCATATATTACACTATTTAACACTTAGCACTAAACAAAACATAGATTATGACAACATATCATCTTGAATCAAGATAACGATGAAAATAAGTATGTGTTGCAGTTTTTTGTTATGTTTCAGTGGCTATCCAGCCAGTGATAGCTTTTGATGCAGGCTTCTACTTTGAGCTTTTGTTAAATAGAGGAATGTTTTGTTTTTTTTGTTTCTGCAGTGCAAAGTTTAAGATACCCATTTTTTTTGAAAATTTTCAACTTTTACCCATGATATTACCACCTCGTGTTATAGAAGCTGTGTGGTTGGTTGAAACAAATATAGCTAATATATTCCATTTTATTTCAAATTACAGGTAAAGATGCTGTACAAAGTGTGTCAAGTCTTACAGCACCCACTGATCAGACCTTTCAAAGCTCGGCGTTCGCTCGGTGCAGTTATTGTGGCAAGAAAATGCAGTCTTCTTGGGCCAAGACTCGCCATGAAAGAATACATACTGGTGAAAAACCATTCAAGTGTGATATATGTGGCCGGAGCTTTAATCAGAAATCTCACCTTTATAGACATACTGTTTCTTGCCATGTGCTCAAATATTAGTGTAATTTACTAGATTTGACTTCCTGTTTGTTTGCCATGCAGTGAAATCTTTTAGCAAAGGAATAGTTGCACCATGTTGTGGATTGCCATTTGCTTACATATTTGAAATACTGACTTTTTTTATCATACCATGGCTTGTCATATGTTGGAAGTATTAGGAATTTTAACTACCTTCCAGCAATTTTTTCCTTCTGTGTTTGGGTCAGGTAAACAGACCCTTCTGAATAAAAAATTAAGTCATTTTTTCCCAATTCCCATCCTAAAAGCTCCTGATTTTGGCATCACACCACACATTTTTTCCCAACTGGACCAGTCTGGGACCCTTTCCCAAAATTGCAAAAAAATCAGTGGCTTCTACATTGATTATCATTTTAGCTTTCTCATATTGCCTGAGTCTCGAACATTTGACTTTGTTTGACTATGAACAATGTCAATATGTTGTAGTTTATGTTTATTTAGTGACCTCTGCTTTGTTGTTTTTCTGTTGCTTATGTAAGCCTAAACACAGGGGTACTAGGTCAAGTGCATACATCCAGGCAATATGGATATGGTGGATTTAGTTATGTGTGTGAGACAAATATCTATTGATATCCATTACATTAATGACTAGATAGTAATGACACAGTTTCTCAATGTCAAAAAAAATTTGAAATTGTTTTTTTAGAGCAATTGTGGAAGTAGGACTTACATTGAATATTGTGTTGTAGTCAAAATGTTTGTATGATTGTTTTCATATATATTTGCCTCCTTTTGACTGAAAGTGCCATATTGATTGTATGCTGGTGATTATTCTACTTTTAGGGAGTTGCATTTAAGCTTTTGTTATTGAAAGCACTTAAATAAATTGTGAGAAAATTTAGAGTCATTGTGGTTTACTTATTTTATGTGGGTATTAATCATGTGTAACCATTTGGCTTAAATGGAATAAAACCTTCCTTTTTCACTGCAATTGAATGTTGCGTCAGCAATGTGTCATTTTGCAAATTTCTAGCTCTAACAATGGATGAAAACCCCAGGCTTACACCCGACCTTCTGTAAGCTAGCTTGACAGCTTCCTGGTCTTGGGTGGGATTCAAACTCACAGTGGTGAGGGGCTGGTGATTACAAGCCAGAGACAATAACCACTTAACCACTGAGGCCCCTATAGTAAAACCTTTCGATAATTACACCTTAAGGAGAGATGAATTTTACAGCTTTCATGCATACATGGCATTGTTTCCAGGATTTATCTAATTCTTGCATTGATAGATATGCGCTTAAAAGTGGTCTTTGCTCACATTGTGACCTTAATGTTCTGATGGTCATTAGCTGCATGATTGACATGGTAACGTCTTAAACCTTAACGCCTTAAAATAATAAATAAACCTTAACATATAATAATATGTTACTAGATACAATATACAGTGGAACCCGTCTAAACCGGCCGAGCTCAGGACCAGGTCATTTGGCCGGTTTGTAGGGGATGCCAGTTTAGAGGGGATTTTGAATTATATAGTAATGAAGTTGGGACCAGAACATTTGGCAGAATTAGAGGGGAAACCAGTTTATAGAGGAACCTGTTTAGAAGGTTTCCCCTGATGTTGGAAATAGGATTGTTATATTCATGAACTGTTTTCACCATCATTACCATTGCTTTTTCCAGAACATCGGTGCCAATTTTGTGGGAGGATCCATGCATCAAGATGGGCATTACAGATTCATGAAAGAATACATACTGGCGAAAAACCGTTTGTTTGTAAAGTTTGTGGTAGAGGATTTAACCATAAAAGCAACATGACGAAACATGTTGGAACTGTGCACAGACATATGTTTGATCAATGAAAAGAAAGTGTTAAGGAATGTTGTGCTCATTGATGTAGCTGAGCCAAAATCAGGATGTATGTGTCATCCATTTTGGAAACTTGGAACACAGAAACTTTGAAATATCTTCATCACCTGAGCAACAACTTGTGTATTTACAAGTATATTTGATAGACTCTCTGGAACTATTTTTTTTTAAGATTGTCCATTACTGCATTCAGTTCTTAATAGAATGCTTCTGCATGCTAAGGGGTCTTGAATGGTAATAGTTTCTGACTTGTAATCACCAGCCCCTCACTTCTGTGAGTTCGAATCCCACCTGGGACCAAATTTCACATGTGAGCAAACTGTCCATCTAGCTTATGAAAGTCAGTGGTTCCACCCAGGTTTAAGCCATTGGTCTTCCTCCACTGGTTAAGTCAGAGTCACCAAATGTCTCAGGCTGTTGGTGCAATGTTAAACTCAAGAGTCAGCATGTCTCATTACACACTATCTTTTATATTTGTGCTGTTGTGTTAAAAGAATAAACAATAAAATTGAGTCGTGAGAAAGAAATGCATGCAGTGTCAATTTTTTTCTCTTTTAGTGGGAAGTTGGTGAATCCTCTTGAGTGAAGGGTTAGAGTGTATAAAAATGTGATGTAGAACCACAAGTTTTGAATATGGTGACATTCCCTTCTTTAACAGTGAAGAAAGTTCCCCAGATGTATTCTTGGATAGAACCACATGCGAAATTTATCTGGTTCAGGGTGGGATTCAAACTCTTTGCAGGGTTGGATGGGGAGCTAGAACAAAATGTGTTTTTTTAAATGAGAATTGTTTCTTAAACCAGTTGTTGAAAAAAAAAGTTTCTTATTTGGCCTAAATGAGATAATGTGAACTGAGCTCTCCAGCTTTTTAATTGAAAAAAATAATTGAAGGACTTTGATTATAATTGACGTATTATTTCACCATTGTAGGTCATGATATTTCAAAACTACAGGAAGTTACAAAGGGTCCCTGGATGAAGAATGTATGCCATTTCTGTGGGAAAGGTCATCGTACACATTCCGATCAGTTACGTCATGAACGAATTCACACTGGTGAAAAGCCATTTGTTTGTACCATTTGCAGAAAGGCGTTCAATCGGAAGAGCACACTAAAGACACACATGTACACCCATTTAAATCAACACTATGAATAGCACACATTATTTTGGTTCATTTAAAATTCAGTTATTTTTGTAGTGTATGATTCTTTAATAGAGATGTAAATTGCTTTACCCTCTGTGATGTTGTTTTGAAACATTTCATGATTGCTTGACTAAAGCATGCGTTTTTTTCTGGATGAAACAGTTGCCCGTTATCCTGAAGTCTAGGACATGTGGAATATATTACCAGCATGTGAAAATAGAAATTCCTGAGAATAGAAAATTTTCTCTTTCGGTGAATGTGAAGATGTCTTGGAAGAAAATGTATGGTGTATGAATAAGTTTAAAAAATTTGAATACAAAAGCCTAGTTTTGTTTTCGTTGGAAATGAGTGTTCACATATGATGACCTGATTTACTATTTGATTGGTTCAGCTCACGACACCAGTGAAGACTGGTTCTGTTCTGGTTATTGTTGCAATTATTCTGTTCTATAAAATCATCAAATAGCTTACATTTCTTGTTCCTTGATGTATATTCCGTGCAGAAATGAAAATAAATTTTACAGTTCTAAATATCATCACTTGTCTGTTCTATACTTAATATTCATCCAAGGTGAAATATCTGGTGTTATATTTATTATGCCTTCAGGAGGGTGGGCATGTGTGTGACATTATCAAGTTGTTCCTGTGCAATAGTTTTGGTTTAGGTTGACCTATTGCTACCAAACTTGGTATGTAGCAATGTTTTGGAGGACCTTACTTGGGTATTTTTGGGTATTTAGGGAGTCTTTGGTCAAGGGTGAGGTCACTGTTATTAAATGTAGAAAAACAGTTTCTGCTCGGACTGTGGAAATGTATTGACACAGTTGAAATAGTTGTGAGTTTATTCATATTTGAATAAAGTGTGATCAAGAAACCGCGATTTTTTTTAATTTTCAAAACTACTTGTAGCTTTCTGAAGGGGAAAATATGACATGTTAGAAAATTAGAAAAAAGGGGAAAATTAAAAAAAGATCACTTATTTATATAGCACTTTTAGGGGAATTTATAACTTGATTGGACTAGGGGAAACGACTGTAAAATATATGGAAAGAATCATTGAGAAATGGGACAAAAGTCTTTATTGTTAGTTAATTTAGGCAACTTTTTATCAGTCTGTAAAAACAGTTGCAGAATGTGTCCGAAATTCTGAAAACAACATATTTTATATTTTCAGGACATATGTATGATTCACCATTCAACCCCAGTACCCATGTTCAAAGAGTGTTTCAGAGTGTCGGAAAAAATCAATGCCAGTACTGCGGGAAGTCGAACGATAGCAATGCTGATCGAATCCGACATGAACGTATTCACACTGGAGAGAAGCCGTTTGTTTGTAGCATATGCAACAAAGGATTTTCCAGGAAATACTCACTAAAAGCGCATATAATAACGCATATGAAAAATACGAACAAAGAGTGATTTGAAATGTTCAATTGATGGAGTGTTTTAACAAGTTTTTTAAAATATTTTATGAAATTCAACTTGGTTTAGACCTGTCCTGGTTTAGACGGAATCATGAATAAAAGCGCATATAATAACGCATATGAAAAATACGAACCAAGAGTGATTTGAAATGTTCTATTGATAGGGTGTTTTTAGCAAGTTTTTTAAAATATTTTATGAAATTCAACTTGGTTTAGACCTGTCCTGGTTTAGACGGAATCATGAATAAAAGCGCTTATAATAACGCATATGAAAAATACGAACCAAGAGTGATTTGAAATGTTCTATTGATAGAGTGTTTTTAGCAAGTTTTTAAAAATATTTTACGAAATTCAACTTGGTTTAGACCTGTCCTGGTTTAGACGGAATCATGAATAAAAGTGCTTATAATAACGCATATGAAAAATACGAACCAAGAGTGATTTGAAATGTTCTATTGATAGAGTGTTTTTAGCAAGTTTTTAAAAATATTTTACGAAATTCAACTTGGTTTAGACCTGTCCTGGTTTAGACAGAATCATGAATTGCAGATTTCTATATCATTATCCTGTGCTTGAACTAATTTGTTTATAAAGCACAAGCCTAAACTATTAGTGCAATATGAAAATAAACAATTTACCAAATTTCAGTGCCATATCAGTCATAAAAGACTATGTATGAAATGTAAGGTGGCAGTATTAGATTTGAATTGACAAAATCTTAAGTCCCATCCATATTTGGAAGATAATTGAAACCATGAGAAAAAGGGTGTAGTATGTATTATTCTCTTAGGATATTGTGTTTTACTTTGTAATCATGTATGTTTTTATAAAATGGAAAATATATTATTGAGGTTTTGGTGTTTACTATTTATTCTTGGATTAAACAGTTTTTATGATGAAAGGATGTATTGTTGTTTTTTTTTAAACTGTGCTTGTGTGACGCATTTTAAAATATTTATCCTGACATTTATTTAAAAATACACAAAAAACATGTTTTGAAGATGAGTTATCTAAAAGTGCCTGCGAGATCTGAGACCAATTTTCTTACTCAGAATCTGATTGGCTGTTAATTGATGCTCTCTGACATAAAATCGCCGAATGGTAGGACTGCTATCTGTGCTTGGTCTCTACTCCAAATCCAACTTTGATAATTTCAGTGTTAAGCTTGATTGTTATGATAAATGTGTATCAGATAAAGTGAACAAACTATGAATATGAATGCATGTTTAGTACAGTAGAACACGGTTATAGAGAATTTCTGAGGAGCTGAATTAGTTGTTGCATTATTTATATGACAATGAAATAAAGGACGGCTTTGTAAGGGAAAAGTTTTCACTATATCCACGTTCCATATTACGGTGTACTACTCTATGACACAGCATGAATCCGCATTAATGATTATTGTTTTCCATAATTACAGGTCATGCAGAGGAGCAAATGTACCACCAACAGATGCCTCCCTACCACAGCCCAGGTCGGGTTATTCCGCAATCAAAGTATCAGTGCCGATTCTGTGGGAAAGGGAGCCCGTCACCAGCTGCCTTACGTTTACATGAACGAGTACACACTGGAGAGAAACCCTTTGTTTGTACTGTCTGCTCCAAAGCATTTGCTCATAAGAGCAATCTCAAAGCACACGCAGCCATCCATATGAAATTTTAAGTAATTTTGAGCATCCATTTCATTTAGTAAGTAACAGTTCAAATCTTTGTCAATACACCAAGAACAATTTTGCCCATATCTGCCTCCAGTATGACTTTTAAATTTTGTTCAAAACTGAATGAAATTATCTTGAGAATTTTTGGTTTCATAAACTGCTATGTATGGATGGGGCGTTGTTATTTCATCTGATACTGTGATTCAATTATAGTATTGAGCAGTTTACAACCTAACATAAATGCAGTACTTCAGTAGTAAAAGTAATGAGTAGTCGCTTACATTTCAATTACTTATATAGTAATGAATAGTTCAATACCTAATGAGTACCTTAATTTCAATTAGTAAGATCGTACAGAACTGTTGAGTGCCTTTATTTCAATCCCTAAGATAGTAATGAATAGTTGAATGCATAATGAATAGTTGAATACCTCCATTTCAATTAGTAAGATAGTAGAATGCCTATATTTCAATCACTAAGATAGTACTGAACTATTGAATATCTCCATTTCAATTTAATTGTGAGCAACGATATACCTCAAGTTTAATTACTGTGGTATCATTTATTTTCGTTGGACTCTATTTTTGTGGTTTTTTGACTATTTCGTTGGGACATAAGTTTGTTGATTTTGAATTTTTGGGAAAAAAAATTTTCCTTTTCGTTCTCTGAAATTTTCTTCATGAAATATCCTCGCTTATGAAGTAAAACTATTGCTAATTGGCCTTAACATGTCGAAAGGGGACCCCATCAAAAGTTATGCAACATGTGACAGATATCCGTTGATAATCTTGAATACACATGTCAAATTTGACATCTGTTATTTGCAAATTGACCATGGTGCAAAGATGGAGCAAAATTTTATGGGACCTATCATGTTCACACCTTTCTAAGGTACGTCGTGAATGTTATTTTAGCATGGTCCTCGTATTTCTGTCTGTTTGATATGGTATGTAAATGATTATTATTTATCATAGAACATAAACTGAGACCAGTTTCATTACTGATTTTGGTGTGAACATACCTTTCCTACTGATTACTCAAACAATGACCGATTGTTGGAGCTTGTTATTTTCCGGCTTTGGAACATACCAGAAGTTGTATTGCAGCTCAATTTCGGATACCACCAAAGTTCGGATGGTTGACGGAAATTTCGGCGTTTATATTCGTGGGGATGTCCCACGAAATCCACGAAATTAAATCCCCAACGAAAATTAGTGAAACCACAGTCTGTAATGCACAGTTTTAGCAATCATTGTTTTGAAAGGGAATATCAATTATTTGTCAACTTATATTTTCAGAAGTGTTTCAGAGCCCTCTTGGCTCAGCAGGTAAAACAGATCAGGAAAGTGAAAGAAAGTATTCGTGTAAATTCTGTGGAAGGTGCATCAAAACAAAGGGAATGCTTAACCGTCATGAAAAAAATCATACTGGTGTGAAACCATTTGTGCGTAATTTGTGTGGTAGAGCATTTATACAACGTAGTGATCTAAGGCGCCACTTAGTGACTCATATATGGTAGGATACCGTTATATTGGAGTCCAGGAGCCATGAAAAAGTACCTCGCTGTGTCCCTAGTTCGCTTTATTCATACAGTGCAACTTCATTTGATCTGTTTCGATATCGAGTGCTAAAAATTTCCTTGTTTCTGCTTGATCTTCAAGGATGTTAGAGGAAACCAGTTTTTTTTGGCGGGGGGTCAAATGAACTATATTCATGTTTGTTCATACTTATGACCGAATATGACTCTGTGTGCTTGTGCATAAAAAATGACTGAATATGATCATATTCTCTTTGAGTTACCCACAAAGTAGTTCATTTTTATTTGTGAACAGTTTTAAAATTTTCATGTTTTGGTTTTTTGAAATAAATTGTTGTTATGATATCAGAATGTTTTGTTTTGGATTTCATGTTGTGTTGTTATGGGATGGCCATGGTCTGAAGTGGTTGAATTTTGTGCTCTTTTTTGTGCATACTAGGCCTCTGTGTTTTTTTGCAATGAAGCACAAAATCAGAAATAAAGGGATCATAGTGAATCCCCTTAGAATTCCCTAAAAGAGCTGCACATTTAGTAAAGAAAAATATGAATACTTGATTTGGAACACTACACAACATATGTATTTATTACTCAATGATAACATTATAAAGATGATTGTTAAAAATCGAAAATAAGGCCTTAACAAAAAAAGGTTTGTGTCCGGTTACATGCCCTAAAAAATATGGGTAGGGATTTTTTTCTTTTATCTTTTTCTTTACATATATCGGCAACATACTGATACAAATCTTTAATGCATTGAACCACTTACCAATTCCTGTATTACACATAGATGTTGCAGAAACAAAACCTGAAAAAGAAGTATAATTTAAGTACTGTATAACCCCTGAAAACTGGACTCTGAAAACCAGAATTTCCGGAAAATTGGACAATTTTTTTAGTCCCACTTTTTTCTCTTCAGTAATCAGAAGTTCTCTGAAAACTAGAATTCTCAGAGAACCTGACTTGTCTCAGTCCGGAATCGGTCCGGTTTTACTGTATTATTTTGCGAAGTGCAAGGAGTTTGAAAATTGCCTGGATTTCAATGAGGTGTTTAGAAAAATGCTGACATATAAATGAGTATTGTCTGAATGAGTGTCAAATAGATTTATGGTTAAAAGTTTTCCGAAATTTTCTGGAACCTATGTTTTTTCCCAGTTCTGGACACTACTGATTTTTATTGTTTCAGTTACATGAGGTTAAGATTTTTTTTGAAGATTTTCAACTTTCACCCTTGTAAATTTGAGTCATAGATCTAAGTAAGTAGATGGTGGTGTATGGTTAATAAGTAGCTTGGGTAACAATAAAATATTTTGTCTTTCTTTAAATTTCAGGTCAAATGAATGTCGATGAGTGCATTCGTAAGGCTATTTCGACAACCAACAATCCAGTTGAAATGATAACGGCCTCGTATTCCAGTTTATCAAAAAGCAAGGCGAAACATCCTTGCAAATACTGTGGAAAATTGATCAGAAATAAATTCGATCTTTCAATACATGAACGAACTCACACTGGAGAGAAGCCATTCGAATGCCATATATGTCGAAGACGATTTGCGAATAAAAGCAATTTGAAAGTGCATATGGCTGTACATATTAACTTCTAATTTTTACCCGTTTGATCTGATGTCAATCATGGACAAGTAGAGAAGTTTCAGGTTGTTATGTTCAGCAATTGGCCCCAACTCTAGGAACTTAATAAAACATTCTGATATAAATGCCAGAAAGACATTGTGGGAAGCATTTTTAAGTTAAAGCATTATTTTTACTGAAAACGTCAACAATCCAACTTTGTTAAACTATGCCTTAAGTTAATTAAATCTGCCTGGATTTTCTATGTTACACTTAATTGAGCTTTTTGCAAACTGTTTCTGTATCGGGTTCATATTTTTGTTTAATTTCATATTAAATGTTTACAGTTGATTTGACATTAGTTGTCTTGATTTGTCTTTTTTATCCCCTGAACAAAGTCCACATGGAAATATGAATGATAAATTAGTGATGTAATTCGTTGACCTAAAAGACCTCCCAGCCCTAAAAAGCGTTTTGATGAGTACCAGTAAAAATCTTTAAAGTATCCTACCCTCGTGTTGTATAGATCATGGAGTGACTTTCAGGTTTGCCTAGGAATTTGAGAGTTATGGCCCCTGTTTCTTTCAAAAAGGGGGTTATTTATTTTGTGTTCTCTAAACGATGGGTAATAATTAGATTAGGGTATATTTTTTGGAGGATAAATGGGTGGTAAAGTCAAACAATTTGGTTTCCATCTGATAACTTTATTATGTCTTCAATTACTCAATGAATCGTTGAAAGCCTAATTTGGTGATATTGCACTGCGTTTCTTGTTTATATGTTAATATAATAGATTTACATCTCTTACATATTTTGTATAAAATCATTGAATTATTTCAATCTTTTCCAGTTGCCAGGCAGCCAATGATGTCGGAAGATGGTCGGAAGAGATTTCCTTGCAAATACTGCGGTAGAAATATCCGGTCACGAGCCGATTTGATTATCCATGAAAGATCGCATACTGGAGAAAAACCTTTCGTGTGTGAAGTATGCCAGAAAGGATTTGCCAATAGAAGCAATTTAAAGGCACATAAAATCGTTCATTTGAGAATTGTTTCAAATTAAAGTGTAAAGATACACAAATCCACAGCCTTAATTGTATCCTGTTTATTGTAATTTTCCAAGGAAGATTATTTTGTAGGACAATAAACGCCATAAACATAATTATCTCCCTTCAGTGTTTCTTTATAAAGGGAGGCCACTTTGTATGGACTTGGAAAACTGAATAATCACTGTTTTAAGAGTTTGGTATCTTATTTACAGAATACTTATTTCTTGTGTAATTTGAGATTTTTTAGTATGATTTTGTACTCTTGTATATTATGAAATAAAATTAAAATAAAAAAATATTATTCTAGTTTTTTTTTATGTTGTATTCAAGGATTTAACTTGATGTAAAACCTGTAATAATCAAATATTTTATGGATTGATGTAAGTTATCCAGATAATTCTGATACGCTGATCAATTTTTTTCATTACAGGGCTTTTTTCACAGGTAAAGGAAGGAGCCTTTCTAAAATTTGGGGAAAATTAATGTGGTATTTTTTCAAAAGGGAGAGAAAAAACTTGATCTAAACTAAATTTTAGGGAGAAACTGCATGATTTTAAAGATTTTTCTTGAAAGGAAGAAGCCTATAAACAGCCCCTGCTATAGAAGGGAAAAACCCTGCATTGTGTCATTCACCTTATATGGATCCTGACAAGGCAGTCAGTTTAATTCATTCGGGACACGGTAGCGCAGTATTATTCTACTTTAATGCTTGTATAAATGAGTTAGTCACCCACTGTTTTTCTGTTTCTGTTCCAGCTGGCCAATCTACGATGGAACGCATGAAGGAGGGACCAGGGCGATACCCTTGTAAATATTGTGGACGCAACATAAGATCTCGAGCAGATCTCATCATTCACGAGAGAACCCACACTGGAGAGAAACCGTTCGTTTGTGACATATGCAACCGTGGTTTCAGTAACAAGAGCAGCCTTAAAGCTCACATGGTTGTACACATGAAAGGGGTTGCTATGTTCAAGTAGAATCAGTGAATGTCAATGAATTGGAACAGTGAATGTCAAGGTCTTAAACTGTGAATTGAATTAAGTGAATGTCATGGTCACTGACTGAATTTGATTTAGTGAACGTCATGGTCACTGACTGAATTAAATTCTACAAATGTCAAGGTCACTGACTGAATTTGATTTAGTGAATGTCAAGGTCACTGGTAATGACTTAGATTTAGTGAATGTCAAGAGTAATCACTAAGCAGGAGTTGGAATCAGTGATTGTCAAGGACACTTATTATGACTTAAATTCAATAAATGTCATTGTCACTATCCTTTAATTTGAATCGGTGAATATCAAATTATTATAGATTGCACTTACATCATATATATCAATAGATTTAAATAAATTTAATTTTATATTCATATGTTTGGAAATACTCCGTGTTCCCACTCACTTCTGAAATTGGGGATAAGCTTACCCCTTAGGCCTAAAATCTTGTGGTAAGAGAAGTATTTGGGGCTATGAACATTTTTCAAAAAAAAACATACGTATACGCATGCATCATAATGGTGCTTCCACAAAATGGCCGATTCGTCCCTAAACATATTAGTACGCATGCGATCTCGCACCAGATCTAAATGTGTTGCATGATTTCCATTTTTATTGCGGGATTTATGCAAGATTTTACTTGAGTGGGAACACTGACTTCTGTTGGAAGAAATGTACATTTTAAGTGGTTTTCCTCTATAAAAACATGTCTTAAAGGTAATGAATTGATTAAGCCATGTGTGTTTGCTTGGTATAATTTGCCTGTATTATTTAATATAATGTATTGTTTATAATTTGTAGTTTAAGGATCATACTTAAGGAAATAGAAGTGAAAGCTAGTATGTTGTTAGATTTTTTTTATTACATAAAAATCTGTACTGATGGACTTGAAATGATCAAAATGTGAAAACCAGTCAAATCTGAAGCATCTGATTGGTTGGTTTTGAATTCGGTCTTTGAATTGACCAATGGGAAGGCTCCATTGTGTTACTGGTCTTGAAACGATATTTTTAGCATACAACATCTGTCTTATCAATCCAAATCATGTTCTACACATTTTACTCAAATCTGTCTTTCAGGAAATTACCACAGTAACTTTGTGGAGAAATGCGCAGACAATATCAAGAAACCTTACGAGTGTAAATACTGTGGGCGATGCATGAGACGTCCCTCAGAATTGATCATACATGAACGAATGCATACTGGGGAAAAGCCGTTTGTTTGTGGAATATGCAATAAAGCTTTCACCACGAAAGGCAACTTGAAAGCACACAGAGTTGTACACATGGGATTTGAGAAATTGTGAACATGAGCTTGTCTGATGATTTTGACTGTGATTGTTAGAATAATCAAGGACTATGGTGTTTGCGATCATTCAAAATATGACAGTTTCTTGATTTTTTTAATTTTGATGTATATTTATGTGTTTTCCTGCAGTTAATAAACTGATATTTCAGAATTTTTATTTTGTTCATTATTAGTTTTTCTTTTAATCGTCCGGATGGGACTACATTGTTTGTTAGTATTATTAACAGTTGGTTTTATGTAGATTAACTTATGCTACTTTGTTTATGTAAGCGCAAGCTTTCTAACATCTAAGAGACAGCCTAAAACTGTTTTAATTTAAATTTATGTGTAAGGGGTCCTGAAAGGGGCTAGATTATATTTTTAGAACCTTACCTTCGATCCTTAGACTTATTGATAATGGAATTAGGGGCTATTGGAATTAGTTACTAAAAATGGGAAATGAAGCCCCTTGTGTCCCCTTTTTTGCTTCCATTGCTCGCATTAGGGTACAGATGCTTCATAATCATTGAATTATGCTTCACCATTGTGTAAATGTCTCTGAACAGTATAATAAATGGATTCTCTACTCTTTGAATGCTGGATAATTCTCATATAAATTGAGTGAAAATGCCACATTAGTATAAGTTGCATGTAATGTTATCATGTGAATATCACGTCCAGGATTAATAAAGTTACTGTACAGTCACTACAACCCTTGTTTAGAAATATCTAATTGAATGCATTCAAATATATTACACAGTAATATCAAATAACAACCACCTTAGTATTACAACCACCTTAGGGGTTGTGGTCCAGTGGTTGGTGCGCTGGACTTGTAACCCGGAGAACTGGGTTCGAGTCCTGATCGCGGCAGGTCATACCCTTCTATGAAAATTTGACAAGAATGTCGATTTTCCTCCATTTGTGGAGAAGTTGTGGAAGGGTAGTACTGGTTAGTATACAGTGCAGGAAAACTAGTTAGGTGTACCGGTCACCATATATAACTGAAAAATTGTTGAAAAATGGCATTAAACCCCAGTGACAATAAGTCACAAAAAACAAAACAAACAACCACCTTGTTATTAGATTGCTTATTTTGGACCGGCTTTCAATAACATCCTAATGATTCAGCTTGATGATGAGACCACCTCATTATTATGACTGATTTTTTGGGTCCATAAAGTGGTCTTATTATCAAGGTTTTACTGATGTTGATAATAAAAAAATCTGAAATGTGATGCCTCCCCCAGAAGGATTCATTAGGAAGTATTCAGTGTGTAGACGTGTGTACAAGTAATACTTAGTTTGAAGTCTTTTTGTCACTTGATTTGTGTGTGATTAAATGCAGTTTTACAAAAGGAACAATCAACTGTTTTGTACCTAAATACGGATTTTTTGTATATTTTAGAAAATCTATCTTCTACCTCTAAGGGGGATACGAGTCTCATCCAGTCCACTGCATTCCAGTGTAAATACTGTAAGAAGTTCATAAGATCTCGCTGTGATCTCATCATCCATGAGAGAATTCATACGGGAGAACGGCCGTACGTTTGTAAAATCTGCGGAAAAGGATTTGCGCAACGTAGCAACTTGAAGACTCATACTGTGACACATTTTTACACAAATATGCCAAAAACGTCGGAATAAAGTGCGGAAACATCATTGCTTTATCTTATGCTCTAACCTATAAGCTTTACAACAACTGTGTATAGTTTAGGACTACTTTTTTCATCTTTAAGGTGTAAAAATAGATCCTGGTTTCTGTTAAGCCAGCCAACCTATTTCTTTCTGACTGATGTGGACTTTTACTATACCCCCCCCTTTCTAAACAACAAAGTTGTTATAAAACTTTACCAACGAATTAGGCATTAGGTATACTTGCGCATATTATAAAAAAATTTATTCAGATGTATTTTCACAGAGTTATGCTCCTTTTTTATTTGTTGATAGACAAAATCTTGTGTGCGCTTCTACTAAATGGTTTGTTCTAAGTTATTAAGCTCTGCAGGGGTGGGAAGGGGGTTTATTTAATCACCTTCAGTTCTAGTTCTAGTTTGGTCTGAGTCAGTTTTTTCGTACTGATATTTTCCTTTTTATTTATCTAAATACATTTCTTTTTCATATTTTAACTATATCTCCAAACTAAAACCAGACATTTGAAACGGAAAAAAACAATGTTGTGCCAACTTTCTGACCCTATATTTTTGGGATTTGATAACAGAAATCGGGTATTAATTTTATAAGGAAAAGACTATCTGGATTTAATTGTTCTCTTATTGTTCCAGGATTCTGGTTCGTCAATAGAACTCTTCATTGTTTTCTGCTGTAGTGTTTGACTATTACATATATGCCTAGCTGAATAATTTATGAATTAATATGTCAACCTCTTGTTATTTTGTTTAATCTCAGGGGCCTCCATCATTTTGAGTGATTATGGTCTCTGACTAGTAATTATTAGCCCCTTACTGCTGGAACTCCAAACCTCATCTGGTACCAGACTAATTTCACGTGTTAGGAAGCTGTCATGCTTGTTGACCGAAGGTCTGTGGTTCTACCCTGGTGTACCCTTGGGGTCTTCATCCACTGTTGAAGCAGGAAAAGTCCCCAAATGACCCTGGCTGTTGGTGCGACGTTAATCACCAGTGAAAAAATGTGAATTTTCAATTACTAAAAGATATGAAGTACTGATTGGTCATGTTTCTTTGGTTACCACTTTTTTTTGGTAAAAGAAGTGGAGAATTTTAACATTTAATTAAATTTTGTCATCTTTCTGTGTTTGTTTATGTCTATTTTGTAAGGTTGCATCATAATCATGCTGACAATTAATAAAAGAAACATAAATAATAGATCAGCGGTTGTTGTTTCTTTTCAAGAATAAAAAAATCATAATTTATAATTGATTTATATACAGGCTGCCTTGGAAGATGAATTATCCCATGTTTAAACAAAGAAAAATGGCCTCTTAATAGAAATGGTAACTTGAGCATGTTGGATATTATTTCTTTCTGGTGCAAATACCTTGTTTTTTTTATCAGTTTTGTTTGAAATACAATAAAGCTTCAACACTAAGACTTCCTTTAAGTCTTAATTTTGAGACAATCTCTGAACTAAGTTGAAATTTAGTAAAAGTGCTGAAAAGCAGCCAAAAAAGTTGGCCTTCCTTGAAATGAGTTGGTCTTAACTTTGAAGTGGTCATTAAGTGAGATTGTATTACTTCGTCTTAATTGTTTTCTTATTCTAATTACAGAGAAGATTTCGTCTATCATCATTGGACGAGGGTCGGGCGTCAAGTTGACCACAGCATACCAATGTAAATATTGCAAGAAAAATTTTAAGTGTCGCAGTGGTCTCATCGTCCACGAAAGAACTCACACCGGAGAACGGCCCTTTATTTGTAAGGTCTGCGGAAAGGGGTTCGGTGCTCGCGGTAACCTTACAAAACACATGGCGATACATTATTATACCGATATTTGAAATCAGAAAAATTTGATTTTATGAAATTGTTTGAGCAAAAGTTGGTTAGTACTGGTTTGAATACTGTCCAGGAAAACTGGTTGAGTGAACTGGCTGTCATGTATAACTGAAAAATTGTTCAAAAATGGTGTTAAACCCAGCGAAAAAAAAAATAACAATATTGTTCTAATAATTATAACTGATACAAAATAGAGGCAGCATTGAAATAATCCATTTGTATATACCTGTTTTGATGGATTTTATCATGGGAACACATTATTTGTCCAATCTCTAATTAATGAAACATTTTCCAATAAATCTTCACCTAAGTCCTGTCAAAATGTTATTGGGCTTAAAATCTCAACCATGTTCGATAACCAGCAAAATCGTCCTTGGCGTTCTTGAATTATGTCCCCTGATTGAGCAAAATGTACTGAAATAGACCTTTTCTGCTCTCTGAATTGAAGAGTTGACTCCTATGCTTCACCACATATGTTGACAAGTGTATTTTTTGACAGTTTTTCACTTTTGTTGTAAATAATAAACAAGTTTAGAATTTAATTTTGATGTACATATGTTTTGTTCAAATAAATAGTAAACAAATATTTTCATTGTGTTGTATCTCCACGTTTGTGTTTTTTATGAAACAAATTAAAAATATGCAACATTTGTTGAACTTTTTTACAGAATTTGCCATCAGTGTGGTACAGTGTTGTAGCCAGACCCATATTTGACCCAAGGCAATCAAAGGGAGTCCAGGGCATGCATAATAAACCTGCCTTTTTTCCCCATTACCTGCCCAAATTTTGATCGAGGCATGCGCCTCATAAATGCTGTTCTTGAGTTTTTTCCTTTATTTGAGCTAAAGATGATGTTAATCATATGTATCATCATGACCAACAAGCTACAGTAAATATGTTTAGAATATTTTTATTAAGCTGTAAAAATAAACAAACATACTTCAGCCACGTACCCAACCAGTCACTTACATATGCATACATACATATATATACATACTTTTATATCTTAACATATTCCCCAATAGTAACACTATAAATCAAGTGTTTCACCAAGTTGAGAACTAAAATGATGTACTATGACATATCAATAATGACATTATTATAAATATGACATAGTACATTGGTCACATGACTGCTAATTTTTGGTCACTTGACTGCTAATCGTTGGTCACATGACTGCTAGTCATTTGTCACGTGACTGCTTATCATTTGAAGCTAATTAAGATAAATTTCATAGATTTGAATTTTTTAAAAATTTCAGGTAATTTGTCAGCCACTCAAGTTGGAATTGGCGTCAGTCCATCGACACCTTACAGATGTAAATATTGTAAGAAGTACATAAGATCTCGATGTGATCTCATCATTCACGAGAGAACTCATACAGGAGAGCGTCCGTTCGTTTGTATTGTCTGCGGGAAAGGCTTTGCTCATCGAAGCAACCTCACCAAACATTCTGCAATACATTATTTTACAAATATGTGAACAGAAAATTGTTTGTCTGACATTCAGCTTTCTAAGCTTGTTTTTTAAACAAATAAAGATGGTTAAAAGTAGAAAAGAAGATTTGTTATATCTTTTGTATTTATTTAATTATTTTCATTGTTGTGAATAACGAAAGGGTTTTATGATAAATTTTACACTATTACTTAAAAAGCTTTGAAACGATTAATTTGTGGAGTTATTATATGGTTTTGAGGTACAAAACAGCGAATTGGAGGGATTTTGACATCACTATCAACTTTGTCCATTAAAGCTTCTACCATCTTCATAGTGACATTTTATGATTTATCATTTATCGTTTCTTGGCTAAATATACAAATGGCGTTGATTTTAAAAATTTCCTTTTATAAAGCTCTCCTTAAAAAATTGGTTTGTTGGTTTGCAGTTACGTGACAAACAAAATCCCCAAACCAAGGTCGTTTTTTAAACAAGAAAATTTTTTGTTCGTTATTCCAGCTTTTTGTTTTTAGTACGAGCATAATGTTAACAAAAAAGAAATGCTTGCCTGTCTACCCACCATTAAAAGTCTGGGTCACATAACTGCAAAGGAACATGTTGTTTAGGTAGACCTATTATAAATTTACACTTGATGATCAAATATGAATAACAGAAGTGTACTGTATATATTTACCAGTATATATGATCTACAGACAGAACGTAGGAGTGACAATATATTTTTCTCCTTTTATGTTACTTTTTCCTTTAGTAAGTCCTTTTGCTGAATATATAATCTTGGGACAAAATACTGGAGTGACTGTCTACTTTGCTCTATTTTGTGTTACTTTCTCCTTTAGAAAGTCCTTTGGTTTGATACAGGATCTTTGGGCAAAATACCGGAGTGACAGTCTAGTTCAATTCACAGTATGCACAACCCAATATTTGGCTTTCCTGATGCGGGCTGTTACAATTAATGTCGATCCTTGTAAGTTAATCAATTTGAGTTTGTATAAAGGGAGATTGTAACTAATTTTACCCTTTTGATCTTAATCCTTAATGATTGTTCTTTAGTTGCCTAGCAACATAGTGAACAAGTGATTTGAAGAATGCTAATTTTTTTTTTTATTTCATTTTTTTTTTAGATTCCTTTGCCACTGTGCAAGAATACCCCAGTATGGCTGTTCAGCGTTTGCACCAACAACAGACGTCTGCTCTGCAAAGGGCAGCATTGACTGATACAACTGACTGTAAATGGCAATGTAAGTTTTGTGGGAAAGGATTTTCATCGAAAGGGACTCTGAAAGTTCACGAAAGGTCACACACAGGAGAAAATATGCAACAATGCAAAGTGTGCGGAAAATGTTTTTTCTCGAAACAAGCTCTTGTAATTCATGAGCGGACTCATACAGGCGAGAAACCTTACACATGCGATATTTGCCATAAAGGGTTTACTCATAAAGGAAATCTGAAGTCACATTATGTTGTTCATATAAAATATTAGAATCTATCAATGCATTCATTTGACCCTTAAAACAGCGTTTTGACTCTTGAAATTAGTAAAACAAAGCTTCAGACTCTTGAAAATTTGTACCAGAGGGTCAAATTAGTTATGATGTTAGCAGAAAATTTTGTTGACTCTACCAATTATTATCAGTCAAGAGTCATTGACCTTCAACTTTTGATGTCGAATGATAACCCTGTTTATTATTTAATAACTTCATTTTATGCTCATTTTTTTTTGCTCTGTACTAGTCTTCCTTGATCTGTAGTATTTTTACCCAATATTATGCACTAAAGAAAAGCTAAAGCGAGATTAGGCCCAAAAATGGTCATGTTCACAGTTACCTAGCCGACCCTATTCTTTGGCGACGATCCATAAGTTTCTAACTACAAAATCCAAAGAACGAAAAATCTTACCACTAAAGTATGAAGGATTATATAAGACCACTTATCTTTAGTCTGGCTTTGAATAGTAATTATAAGACCTCCTCATAATTATGACTGATTTTTTGGACACCAAAGGCTGTCTCATTATTGAGGTTTTACTGTATTTGGTATACCGGTACACATTATTGGGTTGTTGTAATAGCTTCACTTTCACCATTTGTGTCTGAAATGATGATGTTTTATAGCATCTTTATTTCTATTTTTGTTTTATCTTGATCTTTTTTTTGTTTCATGTGAACTTGATGTTTGTAAGTTTCACTGGTTTTCATGTTAGAAAGTTTGAATGTATTATTTGAACTATTGCTTATATGTTGTGTACTTTATATAGATATATATCTTTGTATATATCATATTATATCAATATACCAATATTTGTTGTTGATTGTACATTAAAACCTTATTTAGCGATCACTTCAAGATTACAACCACCTTTTTGTGACAAACACTTATTCTTGAATGTTTTTTCAATTTTTTTCTTGATTATGAGACCACCCCAATTGTTCAACCCTTTTTGGGGGTTCACAAAGGTGGTCTTGATATTGAGGTTTTGCTGTATTTTTTGCTGTAAAAAAAGTTGTTTTATTCAATGTATATCAGGGTGTCTTATTATTTTCAATTTTCAAGCTTTCTCTTGAATGACTTGAATAAAGTCACACCTGAGTTAGGGCCTCCAGAAAAGTGAGTGCTAAGGTCAATTTACAAGAACCGTTTAATGAAATATCTTTGTTATTGAGATATTTTCTCTCTTTCTTTTGACCTTTGTATACAGGCTTGACTGTAAGTTCGTACTTGTACAGTAAAACTTCACCGTATGGGCACCCTGGTAGTAGGGACAGTTTTTGAAAGAACAGACACATTCTTCAATTGACAATTGAGCTCCTGTATTAAGAACAGCACACTATTAAGGACTCTTTTCACCACAATTGTCCGTAATAGAGGAGTATTACTGTATGTATGTACATGTGTCCATACCTGATCATTTCAAGTGTGATTGTTACATTTAATTATTATAATGATCAATAAACCGTAGTCCAGATCTTTTTTGTTGTTGTTGTTTCTTTATCTCTGTGCCAGAGACCAGAACCACTCGACCATGAAGGCCCCACCCTCTATTATCTTGAACTGAGGTATGGAATGCTATAGCAACCACATTAAATTTCGCAATAATTATTGTTTTAAAGGCAATAATTATCGACTGTTTTAAAAATCAGAAACACTTATACCTGCCCTAACCAATCAGACGATAATTATTGCCTTTAAAATAAAATGATAATTATCAAGTAGTACTAGTTATAGGATTCCATACAACGTACTGCTCAATGGGGATAGTCTAGGACCAGTGTTTCATTTAGCCGTGCATCCCACGTCCCGTACTCATAGATTTCGCTCTAGACGCAAAGATTTTGAAAATGTGCATCCCTGGGACCCATACATTTTGGATTCAAAATGAAACACTGGACCCATTGGTTTCAGGTTGGGACGCATTGTTTTCAAAAATGTGCGTCCCAGGGACCCATACATTTTGTATTCAAAATGAAACACTGCAGGACTGAATTTTCAGTAAGAGAATTTCTCTTATCTGGCCAATTTAATTGAGAGAATTAGGATTTCTGTCAGAGGTTTAACAAAAAGTTAAAGTCAATGTCGGTGGACTCTATGTGTCTATCTGAACTTGCTGTTCTAGAACACTGGGTGCCTAAGGCCATTGATTTGTAAATTTTAACCTTCAACATGGATCTTTAACCATTTTTGCTGAAACAACTTTTTTCTGTCTGGTTTGAAATTCTTCCCTTATTTTTGTTATTTTCAACCCATACTGCAGATTTTACTGCTAACCCATAGTAAAAGTTTTGCCTGGGCAGCCATTTTGTTTGATCGCTAAAACACATCAAAACTCTTACGAAATATTGCGAAAACAAGCATCTGGCACTAGAAGAATACCCCTAGTCAAAGTTTTGATTGTAAAGGAGAAATTGGTGGAAACAATCAGAATTTAAAAGAAAAGATCATAATTTTTGGCTTTTGCTGTGAGGTGTGAGATTTTTTTTTCTCACATTTTGACAATATTAATGCAATTTCAGTATTTTTTATGCAAGAAATTGTTTAGAGAGCACCCAAGAATGATCCCTGCTCAGTTATAAGACAATGATCGTTAGTCTATGACAAATGATCTTAATCTGGTGTTCGCACGGAATGTCATGTGACCTCTTGTATTTTTATTTCAGATCGTGGAGTTATTTGTAACGTATGTGGAAGAAGAGAAGTTTGTAAGGCGTCTTTGAAAATTCATATGAGGGTACATACAGGAGAGAAACCATTTAAGTGTGAATATTGTGACAAAAGATTTGCCAAGAAAAGCAACATGAAATCTCACCTCATGACGATGCATCTGTTGAAAGGGAAGCTAAATTGATGGTGAGGGGCCGCCAGGATCAAGTGGTTATGGTTTTGACCTGTAGTCACTAGCCTCTTACTGCTTTGAGTTTTGAGTTTGAATTCCACCTGGGACCAAATTTTATGTGTGAAAAAAGTAGTTTCAGCTAGCTTACAGAAGGTCAGTGGTTCTACCCAGGTATACACCTGTGGTCTTCCTGCACCATTATAAGCTGGAATGTAGCCAAATGACGCTGGCTGTTGGTGTGACGTTAAACCCAGTGTAAAAAGAAAATTGATGGTGAACTGTTTTATAAACTAGTTGAATGTATAGATAAAGATAAGCCATACAGGATGATCTGGTGAAAAAGAACGCTGATAGGATGATGGATCAGATACAGTGAAATATCTTTTTGCCTCAATCACGCCCTTCTGTACTTGATTGTCATAGATTTAGTGAAATATGGATATGTAATGATGTAATTTTTCAGGTGCCCAGTAAATTATTATAACAACATTATTCGGCATTTGTGAATTTTTCTTGTTTTTTACCGATATTAAAAAAAAACAGAAATTACTGTTGCAATAAAACTCTAGGCAGGAACTTGGTAAATTCGAACGCCCTGGAGACTAAAACTCATTTCGTAGTCCCAATCATTTTTACTGTATGCTCTATATAGTTTGACACCGCATGGCTTGAACCACTTTAACTCGAACGCTCAACCCAATGATCAGGTCCTTTGGTCAATATTTACTCTGTTATTCACACCTCTCAGTCAAACTATACATATTCAGAACTTGAGAGTAATTTGTTGTCAAAAATTCACTCGATATGACATGGCACATGAAACTGACTCATGTGTGAAGATAACAAAATAAACAATTGTTTGGTTTTGTTTGCGACATTAATTATTTATTATTAATTATCATGTTGGTCAAAGAATATATGTTTGCAGTGATATTTAACAAGTGATTACTTAGAAATTATTTGTGAAATAAACAAACAATAATAAGTATGAAATGTCAGATGAATGACTCTTAATGGCAGCTCCGCAAAATCATTGATTTCATAATGAAAATGATCAAACTCATGTTATCACAAAACCTGACAGAGAATGCTAAGCAACATGGCGGAAGACCGGGTAATTGGGGGATAGTTACTCGGAGATGTATGTTCTATATAATCGGAGAGGAATTAAACGGAAGCTGGACAATTACATGTACTACTTTTCTATAAATATAAAAGCTGAATATTATTACTAATAAAATACATAAAACAGATTTGTTTGGTTATGTTTTCCAATCTATGTGTACATGTCGGTATGTGATCATTACTAACAACACGAACATATTACACAGTACAAAATGTACTAGGCAAACTACTCCTATTTAATGGAGTAAACTCCAGATGGCTGGAACTTTGAACAAATGGAACTGATTTCGTCAGTCCCGTCAAGTTTGAGCCAATGAGAGTCCACTACAGTAAAGTTCCGCTATTAAGTGACTTAATTTTTGTGTCGGTCTTAATATCAAGATCAACACAGTAACCATGATGACCTTATAATTATGATTTAAATACAGATAATATTCTTCACTTTCAAATACAGTTTTTCACAAGTTTGCTGCCTTGTTAACACAAAGGGTTCGAATGTCGTTAAATGATGTCATCTTTGAGTACTAAACACTGAAGTTTTAATTTGCGCGTTAATTAGGTGATTGGTTTGTTGAATCCTAAAACAACACAATACGACAAATTTGTTCTGCAATAAGTGGTCGTATTACGTAATAGCGGACTGGTGGTAATTTTGGACCATAATTATATAGAAAAATATAGAGAAAAATTCAATTCTTTAGAAAAGCCGTCATAATATTGAGTCGGTCATATTATCGGACCTATCATTATGTGGAAGTTTACTGTGATAAAAATGAGATAATTCAGGATTATTGCAATTTCATACAGAATTATTGTATTATTAACAAAATTAATGATGGAGATTTGTTTAAAGGAATGCTACAATTAAACAACATGTGTAATTCATCTGAAATAAGAATGATCTTTGAAAAAAGATAAGCGCCAAATTTATTAAATGTAATTCTGTTTTGAGAACCTTGAAATGAACTTTAGTTTATCTGTATGAGATGTTAACCGTTTGCCTCATAAGCATATTTATGTTTCCACACTGTCAGAAATAAGTAACACAATTTTCTTAAATAAATTAATGTTTTGTATATTAGCTTAGAATTTGGAAGAGTCCAAAATATGCTTTTGAGGCAAATGTTTAAATTGCTCCTAAAGAATGTTCCCTGCACAATAATAACACTTAGAACATATGTGTCTCTTACAAATGATCTTAATCTGGAAATAGATTGCACTGTTTGTCAAGTTAGCTTTCGTATTTTTATTTCAGATCATGGACCTATTTGTAATGTATGTGGAAGGAGAGAGGTTTCTAAGGCAGCTTTGAAAATTCATATGAGGAAACACACCGGAGAGAAACCGTTTAAGTGTGAATATTGTGATAAAAGATTCGCCAATAAAAGCAACATGAGATCCCACCTCATGACGATGCATCTGCTGAAGGGGAAGCTAAATTTATGGTGAGGGGCCTCCGTGATCAAGCTGTTTTGGTCTTTGCTTAGTAATTGCTAGCCCTTCAATGCTGCAAGTTCGAATCCCTCCTGGGACCAAATTTCAGATGTGAGAAAGCTGTCCAGCTAACTGACAGAAGGTCGGTGGCTCTACCTAGGTGCACACCTGGAGTCTTTCTCCACAGTTAAAGCTGGAAATTAGCCAAATGACCCTGGCTGTTTGTGAGATGTTCAACCCCAGTGAAAAATAAATTCATCACTTTATCCAGTTCTTCACCCTACTTGAGTTCGCTATAACAGTGTTTTACCATACGTAATTGTCCCCAGAACAGCCCTCTCTTTAGCAACAACCTCCCTTCAACAACAGCATGATACATGTATTTTCCCTCTGTACTACTCAACTATTAATTTAACCTTTCTAGAGCAACAACCTCTGAACAACAACATGATTTTGCTCTTTCCAAAGGATGTTGCTTAGGAGAGGTTGATTTGTATGTGTAACCATACGTTTATGTAATGTTCTTAAATAAAAACACCAATCTAGAGTCAATGTTTTGAGATAATTCATTTACTAATAAACCAAGGTTAAAAGTTTTCCGCAACTTCAAGTTTTCCCAAGTCCAGATCCAACTGGTTTTTATTGTTTCCGCAGCACCGAAGTTAAGATTTTCGCTTTTTTGAAAGTTTTCGAATTTTACCCATGTGATAAACTTTCTAACAATCTGATATAATTATAAATAAAAAAGAAGTGATCATTGCGTGAGTTTTTACTGTATGATATTTGTCTGTATTGTAATGGTTTTGTGCTTATTTATTTTTCAGAGCCTGTGGATCGTACATCAAGGTTTGAAGTTTCTGTCGATGGCGGCACGTTAAAAGTGATTTCGTGCCCTTTCTGTGCGAAGCTGTTCCCTAGGATGAAAGACTTAGAAAAACATGTCAGGAGCCACACAGGCGAAAGACCTTATGTCTGCGAATTCTGCACGAAAGGATTTTCTCAGAGCAGTGGTCTCTATAGACATATCCGAGCACTACACGATCCGAATTACCCAGTGAAAAAATAAATTCTTGGATCTGTTTGCTCTTTATCCCAATATTCCTGTATTGTATTAGATGGAGCAAAAACAATGTTTGCTCATATACAGTATAACCTCACATAGTGACCACCTCAATATTATGACCACCCTAATATAACAGCCACTTATTTTCAGACCAGCCTTTCAATAACTCCCCCTGTAATTCAACTTGACAATGAGTCCACCTCATTACCACAAGTGATTTTTCGGGTCCTGAAGGTGGTCTTATTATCAAAGTTTTACTGTATACATATAATCATTGAATGTAAAGAATAATTTTATAAAAGCATGTTTAAGTTCAATTTAGTTTTATGTCTTACATATAATTTTCTTTAATCAGAATATGTGCACCACTCTCTGACACGTTGTTAGTTAGCACTTGTACATTGTTTTATATACTCATATGATCCTATACAGTGACAACCTCGACTTTACATCCACCTCATGATATCAACCTTTTATTTTGGATCTGTATTAAAAATTGCCTTTTTACTTCAACTTTATAATGAGACCACATCAGTATGAAGACCCATTTTGGGAGGGTTGCAAAGATGATCTTAATATCCAGGTTTCACTGTACACATCCTACCATTGTATGAATTTGCTTTTTTTGTTATATTGTAATCGTAATTCTTTAGAACTTTTCAATATGAGATGTTGAAATCCTACATTTTGATCCTCTTTTGTGAACGAAATTACTCTGATAAATTAAAATTACTCTTTTTAAATTGGTGTTGATGTTTTATGTTTGTGGATACCATGGTCTTCTTAATGGCTCTTTTAGTCAATGATTAGTCAAGTATTCATACTGCACTAAATGGCCAAAGGGTACGAAGTTTTGGCACCCATTGGACATGTTCACTACACGATTTCTTGGAGTCAACTGCATGTCATTTGCCTTGTGACTAAACTCAAGATATTGTTGTTATTGTTCTTATGTCACAGATTTGCAAGTTACTTCCTTGTTCTTGCAATAAAGGGGTTTGAATTGTTATATTTGAAAATGTGTCAGCATCTCCAGGGATGTAGAAATGAGCAGGAAGCCGGAAAAATCAACCGGCTATTTGAGCATTCCCGTCGGCTACTTTTCCCTAACAAGGGGCGTTGCCCCTTTGCTCCTACTGGGGGAACCCACAGTCCTCCCTTCTACTTTTAGTAGCTTACCAGCTACATGAAAGCATTTCTACCCCCCTAAACTCTGTGTTACTCTAAATCATCAGTAAGTATAGTAGTTATACTGTACTACAGTCATCGAAACATGACTTGTGTTTGATAAAATTGAGAAAACTAGCTACTTCGTATCATTAAATGTTTCTTTTTGTTGTTCTTGCAGATAATGCTGAAACAAAGCAGATGACATATCCGGGGATTGGTCCCCTTCCTCAAATATTTACATGTCTCGTTTGTGATAGAGCATTTACGAGAAAAAATGATCTATCGAAACATGTACGACGCCATACTGGAGAGAAGCCGTACCAGTGCCGATATTGCAAGAAGCGATTTTCACAATCTAGCGGAATGTACAGACACGTGAGGACTGTGCATATGCAGCGATATGTTGTGGATAAACAAACTAATGAATTTCAAACTTATGGATAATCTTTTGTGTTGAGTCCAATTTAGATAATCTGCACCATTGTGGAATTAAATCTTGCCCTCTATTGCCAAAAAACCTAGAAGCAGACTCTATCAATAATTGTTAAGTTCCTGCTTACAGTTTATCAAAGAACTTATCATTTTATTGTAGAACACAGTTATAGCGAATGCTTGAAGACTGAAAAATTACTCCATTAAAAGATACCCATATTTCACTACATACAATAGAACATAGTTATAGTGAATTCTTGAGGATTGAAAAATTACTCCATTAAAAGATACCCATATTTCACTACATACAGTAGAATACAGTTATAGTGAATTCTCAGGGTATCCGACTAATTGCTTCATTATGACCATTATGTCACTTTATCCATAATAAATAATGACATGTACATTGTATTTCTTTGTTACCAGTAATTATACACTATATCTTTGTTTATTATAACTGTGTTTCACTGTATAAGTAGTACACACAACACAGCCTCATATCTCTGATAACAATACGCTCCTCTGTCATGTTATGGATTTCAAATACAAAACTATCTCTATTTAAAAAAAATAAAGTTTTGTTTTTATAACAACATCGATGCATTGTTGGTTAGCAGCACACCATCACTTCCTTTGTTGTTTATTACGATGAAACAATATAGAAAGGCAACAAACAATGCTACCTGACTCATGCCCTGAAGTTTTTGAAGCAGTATTGAAAATATTGAATGATGCACATGGAATAAAAATTGACTTCAAGTAATTAATGTCACATTAAACAAATTCTACCTTTGTATGCAGACTTCCATATGCACAGACAAACCAACTCAACCCTCAGTATTTACACAACAACATAAATTCATAAACATTTGAAGAACATTCAACAAGAGAGATACTGCAAGATAATGTTCACAGTGTTCTACAACTGGGGAAATCTTGAAGCAAGACCTAACAAAATGAGAGGGGTGCGGAGGATCAGGTTCATTTGGCTGACTAAGGTATTGTACTATGTGTGCCCATCTTAAAACATTTCTGTTGTTCTGTGTCCTAATATGCTTCATATTTATTGTAAAATTGTGACAGTTTTGAAAAAAGTTGACCGTAAAGTTGATTCTACCCTTCTCAATTTCAGGGAATTTAAAGACTGCTGGATGTATGGGCAATACTTTCGTAGAAGAGTCTCTACGTAAATACACGTGTAGTGCCTGTAAAAAGATTTGTGCTTCCAAAGGGGAACTAGATCGTCACGTCAGAATACATACCGGAGAGCGTCCGTTTGTCTGTTCGTACTGTCAGAAAACATTCGCTGTGACAAGCAACTTGTATAAACATATAAGAAACCGTCATGATCCTAGTTTTGTTGTAACAAGATGATGAACACCATTAGTTAATGATTTTTCGAAGGCATAATTTTCCCTTGAATGTTTTTTCACTGAATTTAATGCCATTTTTAAAAAAAATCAGTTATATCCTGGAATATATACTAACCAGTACTAACTTATCCCTCTACAAGGAGCCGGCAACTTTTCCACATATGGAGGAAAATCGACATTTTTGTCAAATTTTCATAAAAGGGTATATGACCTACTTTGACTAGGATTTGAAACTGGATTGCTGAGTTACAATTCCAGCACACTAAGCACTGGACCACGGTCATGGCTCTCTCAAACTTTTACAGTTGTAAATTTTTGTTTGTGATTCTTTCGTGATTTTGGTCTTGTTTTTTTCTTAACACTCCTGTGTTCTAGTTTCCTCCTTCATGCTCCTTTTGTGAACACAGATGAAGTTATATTAGGAGGATTGGATGTTTTAGGAATACAGTAAAACCTTGATAATGAGACCATCTTTGGGACCCGAGAAATTGATTATCAAGGTGAATTGTGGCGGAACTATGAAAAACTGTTGTGAAAATAAGTGGTTATTATGACGAAGTGGTCGTAATACTGATGTTGTCGCTGTGTGAGGTTTTACTGTATAAAATTGTGATACTGTGAAGGATTATGACACTTTGTAAAAATGTCCTGTTGTTGATTTTCAAATGAAGTGTTGATTTATTTCAGTTTAACAAATAAATGCGAGAAATAGTGCTTTGTTCAAATTATTTGATGGACTTAAAGTCATGATTATGATTTTGTCCATAACTACACAAATCGTTTTGTACGATATTGACTGAAAATAATCTATCGTACAGGAAGTAGATTGACCAATTGCACGATTCGGCACCCATGACCATGAGTAACTAGTTTGAACTAAAATAATAAGGATGATAGATCCCAGGGTTTTCCCTAATAGTATCTGATTAAGTGTCCCAGGAACTGTCAGTACAATATTTCTGGGGTCCCAGGAATGGTATGGTGCTGGCTTATTTTATAACAGGTTTCATCTTCTTTAAAGAGAAATGAAAAATTGTATCCGCATTATCTGTAGCAACTTTGTATTGATAATTGAGGTCGTCATTCAGTAGATTTATATACATAGTACAGTTAAACCTGTGTTTGCAACCACCTCCAAATAAAAACCCCCCTGTGAATAAAGGCCATTCTTTGAAGAACCATCACTGATTCTTTAGAACAAACTGACCTCTGAATAAAGGCCATCTGTCAATAAAGGCCACATTTTGTCTTTCCCAAGGGTTGTTCACAGTTTTGACTGTATGCACTATGTATTGGTATTGGTATTGATCCACTGGTCTTTATGAATTGAGAAATTTGGTAAATCTTTTTTGTTGTTTTGCAGAGTCACAGGATACTAGCTTGGTGACCAAAGGGATTTTAAATGATGGGAGTTTAAGAAGATTTGTGTGCATGGTGTGCAACAAGTTTTGCGCCGCGAACCGAGACTTGAAGCGACACATGAGAACACATACTGGAGAACGCCCATACAGTTGTACTTACTGCCAGAAGACATTCGCTGTAACAAGCAACCTATATAAACATATTCGTGTGTACCATGATCCGGACTTTGTTGCTGCAAAGAGATGAAAAAACCAAATTTGGTCAAATGGAAATACATTGTATGTAGGTTATGCTCACTAGATTTAAATGACCTTAAACCCTCATCTTTGAGATTATCAATGGCCAAGTGTATACATGCACCTACAGACTGCGATTCTATGGAAATCAGTGTTTCAAATAATGTAACCCAGCAATCCGAGTTTAAGGCCTGGTTGTGGCAGGTCATACCCTTTGATGAAAATTTGACAAAAATGTCGATTTTCCTCCTTATGTGGAGAATTTGTCAGCTCTTTGTGAAAGGGTAAGACAGTACTAATTAGTATACAGTCCAGGAAAACTGTTTACTTGAACCGGCTACTCTATATAACTGAAAAATTGTTGAAAAAAGGTATAAAAAATCAAATAATCCAGGCATGTTTTTAAATAACATGAATGTAGCTCTTAATAGCAAATATTTTTTTATTTCATAGCAAAGAGTTAATTTCCTATACTCCAAAGTTGTTTTAAAAACATCCTAGGAAGCAGCATGTTTTGGGCATGCAATTACATGTTTGTTTTCAAATGCTCACTTATTAGTATTTGTCAGGGTTTATTGTTGTCCACTAAATTGTCACTTCAAATATAATACTTCCAGGGCACCATTGTCCAATTTTATGTCTAATTTTACTTTGGCTTTACTTGACTATTATGTTACAGCTCTTATACCTTATCTGGCTGTGGTATTAGATATGCAAGTGTTGTCCCAAGGTCTTGTGTTGGAAAGGTCTTTCCTTATGAAGTGAAGTCATTGTATAGTGCTTCGTGTTGTTTCATCTCAATTTTATAGAGATAAAATCTTCCCCAGTGTCTTGTAATATCAATTTGGTGAAACATAATTATTTTGAAGAGTTAGATATAGTGAAATGTTTTTTTTCTCCAAACATGCGCATTTATGTTTTATTGTTATGTTTAGAGTAAAATGTGATGAAATACTTCTGTGTTTCAAGATATTCACTTCAACCATGTTTTACTGTAATTATTTGTGATTGATCAATTAAAGTTGAAAGGAAATTTGAATTAGATTTTTCATGCAAGACACAATCTACCTTATGGGCCCAACAGATCACACCAGCTTGATCGTAACGGAGCTTCAATTTCACCAGTGTGGTCATACGGTTCAAATACGTGCACTAACAAAACTTATACTTGTTTGGAATTCATTGGAAATATTGGGAAATGGAAGATAGTTAGCATCTATTAAATAATTACAAATTTCCATGAAGTAAAGTCAATATACATTCATTTAGAACTTCCCATTGAAGCCACTAAGCCTGCAAACAAATACAAATGTATATGTTGTCATAGGTTGTGACTTCCAGTTAAAATCAGAATCAAAATTTGTGAACATGATAAGCTGTAGAATAAAAGAGTTTATTTTCTCTTGTTTCAGATGCCAGAAAACCAGGTGACGATATCCTGTGGAAAGTAAAACAATATAAATGTAATATATGTGGTAAAATATGTTCCTCGAAAGTTCTGTTGACAAGACATGTAAGGAAACACACCGGGGAACGTCCGTACAGTTGTATGTATTGTGACAAATCGTTCTCAATAACCAGTAATTTGTACACCCACATTAGGAAGTACCATGACCAAAATTTTGCTGTGAAATAGCGGGAGATAATTTAGGACTGGCTTTTCAGTGAGAGATTTTTCTTATTTAAAGGAGTGAATTAGGATTTTTATTAGAGATTTAATAAAAAGCGATGACAGTTTAGCCTGGGTTTGCAGCCGTCTTGTCTGATCGTCACAACCCAAAGAAACGCATATGGAATACACTATTACCATTTTATGCTCTAGGCATATAAACAGTCATACCGTCAATACCACTCTGACGACGTCGACTTCTTCTGTTTAGAGTATTGAAAGTTTCATTGTTTAGGCCATCCTTAAAAATTGTTAGTTTGTAGCTACTTACCCGACCTGATTTTTTTGCGATTTTTACATTTTTTTCTTTACTCCAGCTTTTCATTTTTAATACAAATGTGTATTTTTGTATTATTGTATGTTAGAAATTGCCTACCTACCTTCCTACTCACTGTTAGAACTTTGGGTCACATAACTGCAAACTAACATTTCCTTAAGGATGGTCTTATGGTTTATTTTTTGTGAGATTTACTCATAAATGAAATGGTCCAAAATATGCACAACTCACCACCCAAAATCTTATTACAGCTATTGTATTCATTTATATTTCATACATTTACATATTTTTTACTTTTGTTTAAAGTTAAGACAATGTCAGCATGTGTTGTTGCTTGTGCTACTGATTGCACTACCATTTTGTGAGGCAAATCATTTCACCTATAGATTGCGCCACAGTCTGTTTAGTGGTCTATATTTTTAGCAGCCGCGACCGTGGTCCAGTGGTTAGTGCACTGGACTTGTAACCTGGTGATACGGGTTCAATCCTGGTTGCGACAGGTCATACCATTCTATCAAAATTTGACAAAAATGTCGATTTTCCTCCATATGTGGAGAAGTTGCCAGATCGTTCTTGGAAGGGTATGTTAGTACTAGTTAGTATACAGTCCATGAAAACTAGTTAGGTGAACTGGTCGCCGTATATGACTGAAAAATTGTTGAAAAATGGCGTTAAAACCAGAGAATTTTTTTTAGCATTATTCGAACGGATGTTCATCACTTTGGAAATTCTGTTTTTCAAAATAATCCATTAAGTATTTTGAGATAAAACAGAACCTCCAGGATGTACACAGCATTGCGTAAAGTAATAAATTACTTATTTCAACTTGTTCAGTAACTATTTCAATGTTTTGTACGCATATTATGTTCATAATTCAAGCACAAAATATCGTGTCATGTCTATTGTTTATTTCGTTGTTTTAGAATTGTATTAGCTTTTCATTATGAAAAAGTATATTTCTTTATGCATACATTCATGGTGTATGGTGTACCATTATATTTCAGTGTTCGTTCATTTTGTCATCAGTTACATTTATATATTCGTATTTGTTACTTTTATGGAATAAAGTTTGTAATTAGCTCTGTTATATTTTCTTTGTTATTATATTGTTGAAGGGAAAGTTAACTCATAGACACTCTGCTATATTCTTAAAGTACCATACCATGGTGTCCTTTGAATCAATCTGGATGCTGGACAATTTATTATTATTACGAACTTAAAAAGCAGCTTTAGGTTCTACACAAGTTTATCTGTTTTTTTTTCAGGGTCGGACCAACTTTCATGTAACACCAGGCGACAGCTAAAGCCAGTGTGTAGCATATGTTCCAAGTCATTCCAAAACAACTGGGCGTTAAATCGTCACATGAGGATCGTCCACATTGGAGACAAACCATACGCTTGTCATGTTTGTTTTAAGACGTTTTCAACGAAGAGCAACATGTTGTCACATACGTTTACTCATATAAATAAATAAGTTCTAAGGACTTCGTTCGTAAATTTTGTATGAGGTTTTACTGTTCATCATTTTTTTCAAATTCATTTAGTTCAATGTTGTTATATTTTTAGTTACACACAGGCGAAAAAACAAAAACCCGGTTTCCACTAACATCATTCAGAGAAATATATAAGTTTGAATAATAAGGTCCGCTGAACATTTTTTCAAGCATGCTTTTTAATTTGAAGGTACATTTATGTAATTCATATGAAAATAAAAATACCAGCAAGTAAGCAATTGACCGTGACCGAAAAATTCTTTTAGTCTTCAGAATAGGATCAGTGGAGTTGATGTAATTAAACCAGGAATTTTTTACTCCATAACTCTGTAGCATTTTGTCGTCGGAAATGAGAACGTGAAACTGAAAGCGTATTTCTCGTTTCTTTTCTGCCACGCACAATTTATCATCAACCTGTTTTTATTTTGATTTTTTTCGTCCATGGACTTATATAATCCTTTCGATTGACAACAGAAAATAAATTCGAATACGAAAAATCCTTTCGATTTGCATTGTATTCACGTAATTTCCCTTTACTTTTATGAATTTTCAATTAGTCTATGTTCGTCTTAAGTCGATTGATCGTATTGATTAATCAATCTAATATTTTTTTGAATGTAACAATTTTAAGAGGACAATCATCCTGCAATGCCATAAAGATAGACATATCATGTACACTTGCTTTTTTGTTCGTTAAATAAATTGATTCATTTCTTCTCACTTGTCTTTTTGATTTTCCAGTTTGATACGTTAACTTCATCCGAATACATGATTTTCCGTCGGGCCCCAGTTAGATTTTTTAGGTCATGTATTAGTAAAATGTATCCAACCTTTTGGCCAAACCAATTAATTCAATCGGCCAATAAAAAGTTAACCTTTTACGCTTCTTTAAGTTTTTTCTTATATCAAAATGGCCGACCAAACTTATTTACATACCTACTCGGTGTTGAATGTCGACATAAGGCAAACAAAGTCACAAATGGGGCATATACAGGATTTGGGTTAGGGAGGGGAACGTAAACTCCAGTCAATGTAGAATATTGACACAATCAGCACATAAATGACGCGTTTTTACTTATGCTTGGCAGATTTTAGGGCGGGCGCACACCGGCTCCGCCCCTCTCTAAACCCGCCCTTGGATTCAGTCTTAAACTACGAACACCATAAGTTATTGTGGTGTGTTTTGTGTTAGTCGACTGGTTGTTTGTTTAAATTGGAGCTTGCTTGCATCTGGTAACAATCTTATTATACATTTCAGCCTCGATGGAATTTGATGAAGGCACGTTTCACGCATGCCCAGTATGTAACAAGCGATTTAAACGAGGCTGGACTTTAAGGCGTCACATAGCAACCCACACTGGAGAGAAGCCGTTTGAATGCCATATTTGTAAGAGACGGTTCACTCGTCAAGATAATCTTAATAGCCACATGGTTATTCATTTAAACCATTTGCAAAAGACAGGTTTGAATTCATAGACGTTACTTTTCAAAGGTGTAAATACAAAAAAATGCCTAAACCTTAAAACGTTAACTAAAATGATTTATTAAATGTTACTTTGTGTGTACATACATGTATTGTATTTATCACATGACTCTGCAGAACAAATTATTTGAATAAAATGCAAAAATATGACCATTTATAGCATGCTTTTTTAAAACAAACGTTTCTGGTTATATCATATTCTAGTCCATATTCTACCATGACATTACACCACTAAACTTTAAAACGTCCAGCAGCTGTGATGTTTCGGGCATACAATCTTGTATATAAAAACAGTTTTTAAAGTAACGTTAATGAATGCGCTCAAATAGCGCCATGCAGTTTATCCATCGAATATTCCTGTAATAATATAAGGTGAAGGTCATCGATGAAATTTTCAGTTCGAGGCTGCTGTTTTCCCGCGCCACTTTACCACGTGACATTTCGAACATCAACTGTAGCATTTGTAGCGTTGACTTGGATATGACGAAGCTTTAACTGAATACCAAAATATTGTGATCGTATTTTGTGCTGCAGGGTTTTGCATATATTTAGTATCAAATGCTGCAGAACTTATTTTCCTTTCACGGATGACTTAATGCTATCATATCTTCTCAAAACGTTTCATTCCGCGGATATCCATCCAGTTCGCAAATTTTCAATGAGTTTTCTAAACGATAGTGGACTAAGATGGCGGCTGTTGCTAGGCGCTGTTTTCTTGAATAAATTTCACGGCTGCTGCATGCGCTTCTTTGCAGTTTTCTCTGAAGGCCCCTTAAAGTAAAACAACGACCGTATATACAGTAAAACTCAGTCTTATTGAACTCGGATATACAAACTGTACAGTAAAATCTCGATATTAGACCACCATTTGGACCCGAAAAGAACGGTCTTAATATTGAGGTGGTCTCACTAACTATCAAGTTTAAATACAGAAACTGATCAAAATTGAATGGTCGTTATAATGAGGTGTTCAACTGTACACAGTTCAATCTGTCATTTAATTAGAATGTTATTGACTAAAATTAATACAATTATTTTATTGTTCATTCCATTGCACCCAGACTACAAGCGAACATTTCAATATTGTGATTTCAAAGAAACCAAGATTGCCAGGGATGCCCATACGTATTAAAATCGATCTTTGCTTGTGGATAAATGTTATCGACAAGGTTCCCAATCAACATGACTCGTAGTAATAGTAAACACGCAAGTGGGTTAAATTATCGACAAGGTTCCCAATCAACATGACTCGTAGTAATAGTAAACACGCAAGTGGATTAAATTATTGACAAGGTTCCCAATCAACATGACTCATACTAATAGCTGGGACCAATATGTGTATATTGGTCACAGCTAATAGTCACAACGCCAGTGGATTAGTCTTTGACAAGGGTCCCAATCAACATGATTGTAACAAAAACAAAAAAAACACTGATAATTTTTGTTATCCTCATGACAAACACGTGTTTGGAGCTATGTTTGTTTTCTAAGCCTCGTTCTTGTCAAAGACTAGTCTTAATTCAAGAATATCGTATTGTTTTATCTACCTGTGAGGCTCCAGAAAGCATGTGGTACACCCTTTATTGTCTTCATTTCAACTTTCACACCAGCGTCTTTAAGTTTCTCATAGTAAGCTGTAAAAGAATTACAAGTATCAAGGTTATTACTCTAATGCAACATGACCCGATGATTTGAGTCATTTGAACGAAGGACTAATAACCCAGAGTTCGTGATTGGGAGACCTAGACGGTTTTTGGCATCGTCCCATGAGGCAAGAAAAAATAGTCAAACTTAAGGTTACTTGACCAAGAATAGCGTAGTTGGTAGAATTGTTTTCTTTTCAATTGTTGATTATTGTTTTTTTAATTACTGGTATACATTTGGTGATAATACCAAGTACGATTCGTCCCCAAATATTTTCGTATGTTGGATTTTGCCACTAGAAATTTTAGGGTCGACGCCAAATAATAAGAGAGCAGTCAGATAAACATAAACACAATAATTTCATTTTTTCTGGTCTGATCTCAGTCATTTGAGCGAAGGACTGTTGATCCAGTGGTCGCAATTTCGAAACTAGATGTGACCCGTTTTTCCTCGGGTTAATGAGAATGGAGATATGGCTTCCATGATCATTTATCTTACAAGCAGCTGCACATCAGAAGCCTATGACGTATGGAATGTAGAGGAGACGTCTTTGTTTTCTTTAGTAAGTGTAGTTAACCCTGGTGCTCTTTAGATCAGCCTTACAATATTATTTTGAATGAACGAACCTAGCAGCGACATATTCCGAGCTCTGAGGTTATAAAACTTGAGAACGGTCTCCAAAGCTCAAATCCCAATAATTTTATTCTTGAAAAATTCTAGTTAAAAAGTCATTGCTCATTCCGGAAGGCTATTCTTCCTCGAATCTAGCCCTGGACTACGAGAATGAGTCTTTGTACAGACTTAAACCGGTCGTTATTATACAAACAGTATCAAAATGTAAATATAGCAAAATAGTTACCATAGCAACCGTCTCTGAGCGGATCAAGGTCAGCAACAATTATCTGCGTCGGTGGGAGGTATGAAAATTCTTTATTAAGAATCACAGACGCTCTTGGATTGTCAAGGTCATCTTTTGTGATGTACTGTTCCATGAACCTGAGAATGCAAGAAAAAAGAGCTGTGTAAGTTGAGAAACACAACCCTGGGAACAGCAAGTACTGTTAAACCCCTGAAAACCGGACCCTTTTCGGATTGGGCCAAAAGATTATCTAAACCGGTCGCCCGAGACGATGTCATTTTGACGATTTTTAGGGGATATTGAATTATATGCATGTAGTAATGAAGTCAGGACCAGAACATTTGGCCGATTTAGAAGGGAAACCGATTTATAGAGGAACCGGTTTAGAGGGTTTCCACTGTACATTTGTGTAAAAATAAGATCACAAACTCCGATATGATACGGTGGTATTTTGATCAATAAAATATTTTTGTCAGATACCAATTTGTTTCAAGTATCAGAAATTATCATTCATGAGATCATTGGTGATGTCATATGCCAACAAGGGAGCCTGAAGCTCGGTGTGGCGCTGACCACGGTAAAAGTGGTAATCAAACGTGAACTTACAAATTCAACAACATGCGCGTGCCTGCCTGTACACAACTACGCAGCTGTGATCAGATCATTTTACCAAAAACAAATATGATAAAATAAAAAATAAAGTAATAATAATAACATGTGGTATAAATTATATAGGGATGGTAAAATGGGGTTAGTAAGAAATTAAAATCCTTCAAATACTTGAGTGATGCGGGATTAAACTAGCTACTTTCAGAATGTATCATATTCTTGAATCCTCTTCAATTTAGCGTGGGTGCGCGCCTGAACTAATTCTCCTATTGTCCTATCGCATTAGACCTAGCATTAAATAATATAAGTCGGGAGAAAAATTGATAGTGGTGAACAAAATCTAGTACGCACCACTCCATTGTGGGTCTTGACAAAACGGGCCCGTATTTAAACTCCTCGTGTGATGGGAACCTTTTGGCCAAACTTACACTGGGATAAACTAATACCTGAAAGTTCACAAGCAATATATAAACACGATGTTCTCACCAGTTAATGGTTGCTTTGCTAAGTCCTGGTCCTCCTCCAAACTCGACCACAGACGGATGTTCGAAGTGCATGCTAACGTTTGGATATATCAAGACCTGTGTTTTAAAAACTATGATATCATTCACTGTACCAAAGATTGAGGTTTGATGTAAAAATATTTTACTTTTGTGTTGATCAAAGTGTTGGTATGTTCATTTGAATGCACCTTACCTGACCCTACATAAATCTGAAATGGGTTTGATGTACAGATCATTAAAAGATGCTTGTAAGTTAACTCAACTTGATTTGCTGTTCTCTATAAGTAAATATATAATCAGCTCAGGAAACGCCACATATATACTTGAAGGGCGTCAATTGTTAGCCTTGTATACATTGTAAACACGTGACAATACATACATACTGCAAAGTCAATTATCTGGTACGCTTCGTGACAAACAACTGCAGATATTCGTCCACCCGCGCTGTCTCCTGACACTCCAAGCTTACTATCAACACTCCCTCCTGAAATAAAACATTCGTAACAGTATAAAAATTGCTAATGAGGCCCTCCTAAATAATTTCAGAAGGAATGCCGGGACCCAGTCTATCCCGGATGTCGTCACTTCCGGCAATCGAAAGTATGGCGAATGACTTACCTTTATGTTTTTCTTATGCGCGCAGCAGCGGCATGAAGATTTTTTGACAGATTTGCGTTGATTGATGAGTTTATTTTAAAACATAACGTCTGTACAGATATAAAAATCACTGAAAACGAATAGATGTCCTTAACAGCATGTTAATTTGTGGAGGATTGATGTCAAAATTCAAGAAGTATGACGCACCATTAAAACGCAGTATGTAAAACTTATGAACTTTATGATTTTGTTTGAACACTGATCAATGGGAACAATATGGTTGGAATGAAGCCCAACACTTACCAACTGCCGTTTTATTTTTGGCTATCCATTCAACGGCACATTTAGCGTCATCATTATTGGCGGGAAATTTGAATTCGGGTCCAAGTCTGTATTCAACATTGACAACAATACAAGGTGAATCTCTGTAATACATAAAAGTTTTATGAGCATGCTAATGGACTGCCATCAAACATGTACAGTAAAACCTCAAACTGCGACTACATCAATACTGCGACCACCTTTTTATAACGACCACTTAGTTTAGGACCGGATTCCAATAACCCAATTATTCAATTTGATAATAAGACCACCTCGTTATTACGACCATTTTTTTCGGGCCGAAAGGTGGTCGCATTATTGAGGTCTTACTTTATACGTCTTTGGCCTGTCCCAACGCAAACAGCACGGCATCTATAAGTAGTGACCTGTATAGGTAAGTGTGGCATTTTTTTGTTACTCAGTGATCACATTAATACAAGCCTTTCAAACATAAACGAATAAAATAATTGATGATATTTATGAAACAACAATATCTACAGATATTCTGTTTGATAAAGCCGTTTATTGTCCGGGCACAAATTTAATACATGTAATATATTTCTATTTTCATATTTGAGCAGCTCAATAAATATAAACACACCAAGTCGTTGATAAAAACATCAATGCAATATTTTGCGAGGCTGTAGTCATACTTACATTTGTGTATGATGATACAGTGTACAGTGCAACCTCTCCAGAGCGACCATCTCTTGAGCAACTACCTCCCTTCAACGACAGCATGATTTTCCCACTGTACGATTTAACTAAGAATTTAACCTCTCTAGAGCAACAACCTCTCAACAACAACCAAATTTTGCTTCTCCCAAAGGGTATCGCTTTGGAGAGGTTGCACTGTATAATGAATTTAAACACTTAGGGTGATGCTGATATTGAAAGTGTAAACATTTACCTCGCCAAAATTTTGCAAACTGTTTCATGTGTCTTACGAGACCCAATTGTGTTGCCTCCACCGTGGAAATATACCAAAATGGTCGGCGCCGAAATGCTCGCGCAGACAGACGGACGATATACTGTCGCTGGAATACCATCTGTAAAAATACAACAATTTAAGGACTATGTACTAAATCTAGGTATGTATTAATAGTACTAGCACCAGTTCAAATCCCAGTCGTGGCAGGTCATACCCTTCTATGAAAATTGGACAAAACTGTCGATTTTCTTCCATATGTGGAGAAGTTGCCAGCTCCTTGTGGAAAGGTAAGCTGGTACTGATTAGTATACAGTGCAGGCAAACTAGTTAGGTGAATCGGTCGCTGTATATAACTGAAAACTTGTTGAAAAACGGCGTTAACCTCAGTGAGGAAAGGAAATACACGGCATTGCAACAAGATAACATCATCCGAATAACGCACTGGCCGATACATATACACATGAATAAGTCGCAGTGTGTGCTCACAAGTGTTTTGACAGAATAGTTCATATTATAGTACGTTGAACAAGTTTGTCCTATTTATAAACTTACAAACCACATTTTGGTCTATTTTTATACAGTGAGCCCTCTCTTACGTGTCCCCGCTTCACATAAACTCCCTTACTACAACGAATTTGCAGCTGTCTCCAAAACAACAAGTGTATTCTGTATTTTGCCTATTTTAATCAACTATTTTTCAACAGCAAAAGTTTCCACTGTCTCTGTTAAAAAATCACCAGAGACAAACAGTCACATATATACGGTAGAACATGGTTATAGTGAATTCATGTGGACCCGAAATATTAGTCAACTATTGTCGAGTTCACTATAACCGTGTTATATGGTACATATGGCAGAAAATTCGTATGGAAGACTTTTCGTTACTTGGTTGAACAAAAATGTATACATGTATAAACGTTAAGTTGTCACATGTTTTGATAAAAATAAAATAATTACCTTTATCATACGGAGAAGGGATTGATATTTCAGTCTCCGTGCCATCTAGCTCGACAGAGCCTCCGTGTTTTGCAGCCCTAGCTTCGCTGACTTTCCTAGCTTCCTCCACACCGATTTCATAGTACGGTCTAACGCCATCTTGTTGCCCTGATTTGAGAAACTCGATGGTTTCTTGGTGCACAAAATGCGTTTTTAGAAACTCCTCGAAATCAAAAGACATTTTACTAATCTACCTCTAAATCTTAACCTCGTTTATTCTAGTACTACTAACTCAAAGTGTCTGGGGATATCGTTAAATGGGTCACGTTAGTTTTATCATTAAATGTAAACAGATTTACTGTCAAGGTCATACACCCTTGACTAACATCAACATTATGAATATTTATATGCAGAATCTTATTCCATTATATCTCAACGTAGAAGTGCAAGCGTGTGAATTAGTTCTCTTGAAATCTTTCTTCACGTACATATGGTGTAGATACGCCTTTTTACGCGACTGATGGACGTCTATTTTCAGCCATCTTACATACACGCAAAATGGCGAATGTTTTGATAAATATTTCAAGTTAAATCCTAGTTGGAATTGGGAACAGCTAATGAAAACACATCTCTGCTTCACTGGTGAGATTGTCTCTTGAAGCCAGATTAATTGTGACCAATCATGCAGTACATGTAATCACCCTTTTCAGAGTGCAAAGACAACAAGGGAAACAAGCGCTGCGAGACATTTATTGATAAAAATTGAGTTGTTTCCCTTTAATCTAAATTTTCATATTCCAAAAACAAACTACTAAACGAGACGGGCTCGTTCAATTCACATAGTTAAAAAAGTTCCGGAATTTTCCGGAACCTTCGGTTTTCCCCAAGGTCCGGACCTTACTGGTTTTTATTGTTTCCGCGGTACCGAGGTTAAGAGTTCCGGTTTTTGAAAATTTTCAATTTTCACCCATGAATTCTTGTCTTTTTTTCTAGACTGCTCCCGCGCGATAATCTGATTCAGATCGTGTTGTGTATGATTCGTGGATGTATTCGAATTTGCGAACGAGATTGCATTAAGTAACCTTTCCAGTTCAATGCAGGAAAATTAAGATCAAGTTTTGAAACGTCATGAAACTAAAATTATTTGGATCATAAATATCTCCGAATGCGATATTTTCATTGGACATTTTTTTTAAAACTGACATTACAATTAACCAATCAGATTGAGGCTTTTAGTGCTTATCCCTGTCTCCATACAAACTAAAACTTGATCATTTTTACATAGACTTCAATCAGACCTAGTTCAGAACGCTGTATAAAAAACTCGATATTAAGACTACCCCTTTAAGACCAAAAAATTCGGTCTCAATATTTTCATTTAAACGTTGTAAAAAAAGAAATATATAAATCTGGAAATAAATAGTCCCCTTATTTAGCTGGTCTTGAGATTAATGTGAATTCTGTGTGAAGTAATCATGTGAATTAGTTAGTATGTGATTTCAAAATGGACAATCAATGTGCCATTAGTGAAAGCGAAACAAACCAGTATTCATATGAAATATAGGACTTAAAAGTTCATACTTTTTGCTTCATCCCAAGTATGACAATTCTCATAAGCACTATAATCGCGAAATTATATGTCATTATGGGTGCGGCTATTTGACAAATGGTTGCAATTACTTTTAACTTTCACTTCGAGTTTTCGCATTACTTTACAAGTGTATGTAGATGCACTGTATTAATTTTCGATGTTTCGTTTCGTACATTTACCCATTGAGGAATTCTAAAAACGCTATGATTCACGAAGCACTATTATAAAAACAACGCGAGGTATTGTTCTCATGCTTTCATGTGTGGGAACGGGTTAAGCATCAGTCAGATTGGGAATTAAAATGGAGAAGTATTACACTTCATGGTATAAGAAGTCGAGAATTAATAGAAAATGTGGTGGATTTCCTTTTTGAAGGTGAGCACGGGATTTTGAATATTTTTGAAGACTTGGACGTAAAAAAGATCCTAGTTTCCGCTAAACCGTCTGGCCCTGTTTTGTCTGCCGTCTATAGATTTTTTTTCGACCTCATTAATTTTTTATCTTTCCGATATTTTCATATATTCTATATCACCGAACTAAAAAAATATTTTTGAAAAAAGTTCTACCGCCCTACCGCATCATATTTTCGAGGGATGTTAGTGGAAACCAGATGTTTTTTTACTTCATCCAGCAGTTGATGGAAACACTGTCGTGGCGTCCGTGGAATTCTGATATTTTGTCAAAACCTATACCAAACCAGGCTGGCTGTTGGTGCGACGTTACCCCCCCCCCAATGAAAAATAGCTATTCCATACCATCAGTGAGTATTACATTTACTTAACTGCTTTCAAAGAAACATTTTAGAAGATACAATTACCCGAAGCTTTTAAAAGAATTAAAATATCTACTCCAGAAACATTTTAGTACCCTTTACAAAGTATTGTCTATCAGAAAATTTGCCGTTATAGAATATTAACTGGCAGTATTGCTTGCTCGACGGCTCCGAATAAACTTAATGTTACACCGGCAGCTTCTGTCGAATGCATTGTCTGTTCTGAGAGAATATTGGAATTCTCCGAGTCTTCTAAAACTCGCGTATCGAATAGCGAATTTCTGGGAGTAAGCCCGTGACTCATTGGAATTAATTGACTAAGCTAGAATAGCGACAGCTTATAGGACAGTTCTGTTCAATTGAAACCACTTGCAACTGATAAACGATTTCATAGCATGAAATTGCCACTTGTGGCTTCTGGTGAGAAGATTTTGCTCAAAATTGTGTAAAGGAATTTTTTTGGCTTTAATTGGAGCGATAATTCTTTAAGGTAAGAGATCAATTACAGTTTTATTTCGTGGCAGTTTTTGAACGAAGTAGAATGATAATTTTGAATTGTTATTCAGAATACAAATTCATGAAATTATCATTATTACACTTGGGATACTTCAGTGTTATTTAAATATTTGGAAACCATTTGAGAAAATTGACTTCGTGCGTTTGTTTGCGCAATAAATATTTCTTTACTTAGAATTATTCATAAAGTTATATTGATTGAAATTATTGTAAAAGAAATAATGTTATTTTGACACTACATACTGGTTCTGCGTGTATTCGTTTATTAATTATACGCTGGTTCCACTGAACACTAAGACGTGTTAATGTATTAATACATCAATAAAAAACTTCGAAATATGAAGAAATATTTTGGAAACAAAATAAGACGTAGCAGTTTCTTTACTCTCTGGCTCAAGTGACTGTCTTTAACAGCGAATGATGTAAATAATGAGTTGTATTTTTTTCAAAGGAAAAATAATTAACTAAAAATAGTGGGGTTTTAAAATTAAAATCACCCCGTGTATATTCTATTATTATCATATATCGTATTATATTTTACAAGTCTGATGAAATTGATATAATGAAAAATTTGGGAATCTAACTCTATTTGGGTTTAAATTTTTGGATTGTCTGAAAAATGGTATATCTTATAAAACATAAGGTACACGTATTTTCCGGTTAGGTCTACTATCGGGTACACTATAAAAAGTAGTTTCAGACAATTAATTTCGTAAACACTATCGTTAAAAATATGGCAAAATAAATGTGCCGCATATCATTGTTATTTTGATGACAAACAAAATTTCCAACTTCATTCCGCATCCATCTATGCGCCAAATATATCCGGTAAATGTTTTGTAAGTTTGGTCCAAAATGTCACTGATAACATTAAGCCGTTTGATGTAGCAGCAAATGACAGAATATGCGACGAAAATTGGCGGGACAATGCCGGAGAGAAAGTGACATTTTATTTCGAAAAAACAATTTGACAAAAAAAAACGCAAAAGCCAGTCTGAGGTCAATATTTATCTTACGTGCCACTAAACCAGACTGGTTCGTCCAAACCTTGTCTTTATTTCTACACTTCTCCGTCGCAGTAATTTGATTACATGGTTCTTTGAAGTGTTTGAATTCGCGACGATATTGCAGTAAGTAACCTTGTTCGATGCAGTAAATTTGGAACAAACTTCTGAAATGTTACGGAGATATGGTCTGGATTGTACTTCAGAATGCAGCATTTTTATTGGACAGTTTTTAAAACCGACTTTATAATTAACCAATCAGATTTGGGCATTTAGTTTTATCCCGATGTCAATAGTATTTTGCTCACGTTTCCAAACCACTGGAAGATATTTATTTCAATCAATTTTGTTTAAAGAGGAAAATCATTGTTTACGTAAAAAAGGTTCTGAATTAAAATGGTACTCTTCTTCTATCGTATCGTTACAAACAGAACAATCGTTCATCGATTATGATTGGGCGCCTTTTTGGCCCGGTCTCACGAAGTGCTATAATGTTCCAATTGGAATAAAATTTAAAGACCGCTTTAGTCGGTACGGAGTTGGCTTTTAGAACTATGATTAAGGTATTACAGCTAGAATAACATTATCGATGATCATGTTAAAATTTTGCGTATTCGATCTTACATGAAATACAAATATTTCGACTGGATATCAAATTTTCTCACCGATCACTCTAGTCTAGTATGGAAATTGTTTTTACTCTGGTGTAACTGCAATTCAAGGCATTCTGCTCAACCCGACCGACTGCGTCTAATCTCGGCTGTACCGAAGAATCGGATGACGTGACTTTTTCACCCCCCCCCCACACACACCTGAATACGCAATTTTTATTGATATGGATTTATAATATAAAATGGATAAAATTAACTAATTATTTGGATCCTCAGCATTCTCTACTGTATATTTTCCAGTGCTAATTGAACGCATTGGCGCCGAACTATTGTAATACAATATTATTTTTCTGTTCCGATAAAAATTGTTTAATATGTAGTCTAACGCTCAATGCTGTAATATAATATATATCACACATACAAAACATTGGTTAGTTATATTCCCAAGTGTGAACATTCGTAATGATTATGGAAGAAACGTTTATGTATTTATGGCAATTATATATGGTTTCACAGTCTGTTGCGGAAAATGTTAACACAGTGCATACCAGTCAATTATCTGACTCGTAATTATTAATGAAGTACAAAGATTTCTGATAATTGACTGACTGTTGTTGTTTTTGTTGTTGGTTGTTGTGGCGCTTGTGTGAGCGTGTTGTTGATCACTTGTAGATAATGTGATTATTTCTAATACGCAATAAAACGATTCCTGTCCATGTTTATTTCATGCTGTTAGTCATGCTGTAAGTTTATACTAATTTATTTTAGTTCGATTGTGAAACAAGCAATTTTGCTTATATTAATCACGCTCGAGTCCGCTTCCTGGACACTACACCAGTATTGCGTCCGAAAAATGGGAATGTGAAGTTCATAAACGAAACTCGTCGAAGCCGGGATTCGAACTCGGGACATTCGGATGAAAGGTCAGAAGTTCTACCTCTAGACTACGATGCCTCCCTTTCATGCTGTTAATTTTGACTGATTCATTTTACTATGATTGGTGAGCAAAGAGTGAATTTGGGGGTCTGACTATGCAATTAAGTTGCTAATTAATACAATGTGTGTTGATAAAGTTATTGACATAACCTAGATTAGAGTTTTGATAAAGATGGTACTGACAAACAGCATTATTGTAGTCATGACAAATTATGACGATAATGATGATGATGGTGAAGATGATGATGACCTTGATGTTTTTGCTGCTGACGATGACGATAATGCTGCTGATGATGATGATAATTCTAATCTTGGTGTTATTAATGGTGATGATGATAGTTTTTGATTTATTGGTGATATTGTGCGGCATATACCAATATATTTTTTAAAGTTAATACTACAGATTAAAGAGATGCTACTTATGATGATAATATGAAGTACAATTATAAAGTTACTGTTTTATTGTGATTCTGACATTTTCAATTATGTAACATTTTTTTTGATAAATGTAAAACGTTTAATGATTATGAACACTATTGGCATTTTCAAGTACATCATGGACTCAAAATGTTCATATTACTCTTGGGATGATTATGATAATGGTAACAATCTAATGTTTGTCTAATCAAATTATCGTTAATATTATCGCAGTGAAATAGAACAACGTAGTTACGATGTAGAACATGGGCAATACATAATTATTTGCCGTGTTGTTGTTGCCTTTACTGTCGCTGCTGCTGCTGCTGATGATGATGATTGTAATGATGCTGATTGCGTCACTGACGAATCTTTTGTTGCCGCCGCGGCGACCTTTATCACTGAAGCGACGTATTTCTTTATCCTAAAAATCATAATGGGTGACAAAAAAATGAATAAATTCGATTTTTCAAAAATTATTCCTCTCTGCTTCTATTATTTATGTCACACAGTCAAATTATTATGATGTATGTAATTACACGCGTGTGCGGTCACATTATTCTCAAAAGGATCAAACTAGCTTTCATATTATGGCATGACAATGTTGAATAATTAATGCAATGTTATAGATTTACTTGATCCTTGGAGATGTTTTCAACAAGTGGAATCCAATTGCGTCTTTATTTGTATAATATCCGGATATACGGTTTATCCGAATGCAATTCTTGATTCTTAGTAACAATCATTACTTCTTGGACTCCGAATTTGGGAATGGCTACATTAATAATAACCGAATAATTCCGAATGATAAAATGATGATCAATAGACGATTTCAATTCAATTTGATACTCTTATTGACAAAAGCTTTGTTTAAACATTATTCGTTGTGTTTCAGCTGGGTTTGTATATAAGGGTTTTGAAGTATTTCTTGTGTTACTTCCGGTGATAAGTCACGTGACATAAAATATAAATTTATAGGCTTTTGAAGTTCTGTTGTCGTACATGACACGGAGCATAAAACGCGGATGTTGTATTATTCATACTTTTCTGTCCTTTTATGTCGCAAAGGCAGCGAAACTGTTTCATCTCGTCTCATCTCAGACAGACAAATATAATTCTTTAGATGATGTTGTTGTAACTAATGCATCGGAAAGTTTCAAAGGGAATCTAAAACACGTTACATTGCTCCGACATTAATGCATCTTTTAAGATGATTTGAGGCAATTTATCCTGTCCAGGCTTTCAGTGTTATTCGCCTGTGTACTGTTCTGTTGAATAATTACAGGGAAAGTTATGAGACTTTAATAATGTTTCGGCTCGATGTTTTATTTATTTATTTTTTTTTCTGAACATTTTTACGGTCAAAAGAAATTATCTAGATCGATTCAAATGATTGGAAAGAAACGTTTTATTATGATAACCTGTAATTTGTTGTAATTTGTTCAGTTTAAATGTATTTCTTTCAGGGAGACTGTGACTTTTCCTCCATTTTTTTGTATATGTCTATATGTTTGGTGGGTTCTGGGTTGATGGGTTTTCGGGAAGGCAGTGGGCCCTATTTTGGAACAAGGTGGATTGTTTGTCCATGTTTTATATGAATTTTTTCTTATCTACATTCGAATAAGTAGTTGAAAAAAAAGATGTTTTCCTGAACAATATTATTAGTTACATGGCCGATACAGTGTGATACCCGGTCCGTTGTATAAATCACACCGTATCGGGTCAGTAAGAAGCTGTGTAACGAATTGTACTATTCATAAATCAATATACCAAACTTTTATGCAATATCAGCCGTTTTTATTTTGAAATTATTATTACTGACTGGATATGAATTGCTACTGAGCTAGTGCCGGAAAATATTAGGTCAGCGCGTGACCCGGTCCAACCAATCAATAGCGAGTAATATGTACGAGGTAAGATAAATAAATAAACATTTACGCACACATTTAAATTAGTCGTTATATGTACATAGTAATTCTAAAGAAATAAATGTAATTGTCACAATATTTATATACTGTATGTATATTTATGTAGAGCTCTGCTAATTGCGACGCCGGATGCAACCAACAGGCGTATGTCGAGATTGGTCATAAACTTACACATGTGTTATAGTAGACCTATCGAATATTTACCAAAACTAATTACAGTATAACCCTTGAAAACCGGTCTCTAAACAACGGAATTCTCTGAAAATCGGATGATTTTTCAAGTCCCATTTTTTCTCTTTTGTAACAGTTCTCTGAATACCGGAATTCTCAGAAAACCGCATTTTGGCCCCAGTCCGGAAAGGGTCCTGTTTTCAAGGGTTTACTGTATATGGTTAATAACATAATATGAACAGTTCCGATATTTGAGATTCATAATTAAGCGATAATGGCAGAAACGTTCCGATTATGCTTCGGATTTGATAATATCGGAGAGATCAGGGGTTAATTCGGATTTATAAGACTCTTAGTTCTTAATTTATTGAGTACTATTACTTAACACTTTGAATGACTCACTAGATTTTTCCATTTAATAACTCCTACTATATCAGTCTCATTTATTACTCACAGTTTTCGTTGTCAGTTAGCAGATCTGTTGGCGAGTCATGTATCGGAAAATTGCACACAACTTTATCAATCAATCCATCATGATACGGAACACCCATAATACTTTGCGGCATTCTACTCTGTTTACATGCTCCTGTCAATAATATGACTTTTGAAACCCTCTCAAGAGAGGGATACACCAAGCGCGAACTCCGCCCCTAATCTGGAGATCCATTTGCAACATTTTAGAATATAAATGCTTTTGCATTACGGTCGTGCATTATTTATTTATGTCCATACGAATTATACCGTTTGTTGACTTCAAGCGCGAAATGTCACGTGGGATTTCGAATTAGCATTTAATGCGCATGCCCGCGAGGTATGTTCAGATTCATTCGGATAGTTTCGTGGACAAATATAAGCATATTAATCACTGCCAATTGGAAAAGATTTTTACCGCCGCCTACGCATGATTCTAGACACGTCAACTTGCTCATTTGTATTTGTCATATAAACGTGGTTATGTTTCACGGTCTAAGTGAAATTACTTCGGTTCTTGACCCATACACCAAATCTACAATTCAAAATTGAAGAAATAATGGTAATTATTATGATACACTTGGTTGAAACAAGTGATTTAATATTTGCGCGCTTAATACATTTGTTTCTTGTTGTGAGCGACTGTCTGCTCTAGTTAATATCATATTTCTAAACGGTTCAAATGAAATCAAATAACTGGTTTTATTTTTTCTGTAAAGGCTGTGAATTTTCGCATTAGAAACTTTTTATTAGTTCGGCTATGTTCGGTAGTGTTCGGTTGTTTAATACACAAACTGTGTACGTAGTCACTCCGTCAAACGATCTTGACCTTTGACCTTCGGAACTAAGACAATATGTACTAGTTACAATATGGCTTCCTCTGAGACGCATAATTCTATCAAATTTTTACAGCTCACTAATTACCTATCTAAATAATATACGGATAATCAGATTTGTTTGCACCTAATATTTTTCCCAAGGGGAGGTTAATCTGTTCAGAAATATTTATGAATTTCCCAAGGGAGGTAAATAAGACAGCGCTAATATTATCTCACTCACTATAAGCATCTACATGATTAATGTCATCTACTTAAAGATATCCAATTTTCGGTTTCCAATGGCAACAAAACTGTCTGCGAATTTTGAAGAATGCGTTTAGAAATTTCATTCGATATTTTCTAGTTTTGCTCTGAAATTTAAGCTATCAATCGGCAGTAGAATAAACCCTAATTGGCAATGAAAATGTCAGAGAAGATCCTGAATTTTGTTGATCATTCTGCCGACTACATAAAAAGTATGAAAATGTCTTAGTGAACGCAATTTCAGAGAAATATTACAATTTTGTTCGACTGCCTACTAATTTCACGGAAATTCGTCTCAAAGTTTTCACGTAATGAGATTTATCAAGAATCTTAAAATCTCATTGTCTGAAACTAATTCGGTTCATTGTGTGTATGATTAATCGAGCCACATCTTGTTCCAATCTACTACATCATTGTTTATTACCGTGTCAAGCCATGAAGGGAAATATTGCGTAAAATGTACGAAAATATTTCGGGATGAATCGTACCTTTGTATTCCCACCAACGGTATTCAGAGAGGAAAAAATATTACTTTCTAGTAACTCTCCTATTTTTTGGTCAAGTAACCCTAAACATGACTGTTTGTCTGGCCTAATAGCCTGTTGCATCCGAATGTAATCCCCTTCTGTAATGGAATGTTTGAGCTCTGCTTCTCAAGTTTGTTCAGTCGCTCCCCAATCTCCAATAAGAGTACAATAATCTAAAATGATTGTTTAAAAAGGCCTGGTAATGCGAGAAAATTCACGACAAAAAATCAAATTGATTACCCATCGTGCAACAGCGCCTCTTGTTTCATGAAACCCATCGAGACGATTGTAACAGCGTGTTACATGGTTATAAATTCGGCTACTCTAGTTTCAAATTGATAAATCATTCGGAATTCCTGAAAAGTCGTGATTTCTGATCCCACTGTGATCGCTCCAATTTCAAAAGCAGTCCTGATAATTGGTTTTATATCCCAGCGACCGCATCTCAAGAGGAATGAGTGTCGCGCCATGAATAATTTTGACTTTCAAATCAACTTGCTCCTGTCAAGCGCCATATTGGGAGCGATCTTCACGTCATGGCCTTCCTTATGAACCGTTGAACTTTCAGATAAATAATCACAGCAAATGTTTCTCTTGACGTTTGATGAGGACTAGTATTTCCTCCTGAAACTGACACCATTATGAACGAAACCCTCTCCCATTTTTGAGCAGAGTCTTATACATATTCATTTTACGATGTCAAATTGTGATGTATCGGTATTTTACATGAAGTTCGTTAAAATGTACTTATATTACGTCTAAATCAGAGTTGTCGTTCCTTCAACAACCTTTGTACAAGTATTTTGTTTGTTTGTGTGACATTGTCACTGGGGTTGACGAAGTTTTTCAACAATTTTTCACTTATATACGGCGACCGGTTTACCTAACCAGTTTTCCTGGACTGTACACTAACCAGTACTAACCCTTCCACAAAGAGTCGGTAACTTCTTTACATATTGAGGAAAATTGATTTTTTTGTCAAATTTATTAGATGTGTATGACCTGTCGCGTCCAGGATTCTTGTACAAGTGTATACACAGTACGGTAAGTGAGTTTCAGGTCCGGGTGGTAATTTTAATTAGGCCTCGATACGCTATTATACTCCATCCCTTCAACGTGCAGGCTCGCTTTGGTGTTTTCATTCAGTCTAGATTCTCTTGAATGAATGCTTACTGATCATCAATGCAATACAATACAGTAAAACACGGTTATGGTGAACTCGGATATTGTGATGAATCGGGTTCAGTGAAGGAATTATTCGAGTGTCCAGATTTCATTGTAAACGAGTTCTACTGTGTTTTGTTTTATTATCAACTTTTTCCATTGGTCTTTGTTGACAAGTCTGACTGTATTTTATGTAGAATCAAACCCCTGTTTCATATGATGTTATTGGAACATGAAATATCCGTTAGGCCTAAAAAACAAAGGTTTGTTTCCGGTTACATGCCCAAAAATATAAGTTGGTAGGTAGGGATTTTTTTTATTTTATGTTTTTTTTTTCATATATATTGGCAACACTGCATGGGAATATGTGCGCTGTAATATTAATGAGTTGTGAAAAATACAATAGAACACTAAGATTTGGATGCCGTAAACACTTATGAGTCGGCAGGTAAAATATTGGGTCGATTGGGTCACCGGAAACAAACCTTTTTTTAGGCCTTGGTGTGCTCGCGTTTTGAGGAATTTTAGGAGTTTTAATCATGGCGTATTTCAAATGCAAACCATGAGTAATTTGATTCTGCAAGCCGATAAAATGACGAAATGAAGCTCTATATGTTAATGACATGAAAAAAAAATGAATTCACAAAAAAATGCAGTCCAGTCAACACTAGCCTGAATCACTCAATTCTCTGAATCGTTTCTCTGATTCATGCGGCAAACCTGTTGATACGACTCATCCCAGACCCCATTTGGTCCGATTTATGTAGAAAAAAATGAACATAAAAACGAGCAATATCCTAAGGATTGACTCCTAGTCAATGACTCAACGCAGGAAAGCAAAGAGTCAGAAATTCCTATATTTCAGTATTGGCTGGGGAGTCATGTCTCTCGATAAAGTGATAAGCAAAATATCGCTGCTTGTCCAATTCCGGTTATTATCGATACGGCTCCGTATCAATTATGAAAACGTGTTCGGTCAATATAGCGTATTTTATCCCTAACCTTGCATACAATGTATCGTTAATTAAACACATCTATTGACCTGTGATCCCATCATGAATAAACAGAATATGAAGATTGGTTGCAGCTTAAAGCGTCCTTCCCGTATATTTCCCGAAAATAAGAATACTCGCATATAAAATTATCAAAAGAAGCTTTAAAGAATGGCCTTGGCATACGGCAAGTAAAATATATGCTTGATTTCAAAAGTAATTTATTTCTAATATTTTAAAAAGAAACATTCTAGATGTCTAGAGTGCGTTTTATGCATGAGGGTGAACGTTGTTTTCAAAGTTCGAATCTGGAACTTGTTTCTGCTGCGCATGAACACATGAACACTTCCGGTGGCGTAATAATGAATGCGCCATGAACGGGGCTTTATTAACATTGCGTCTGCAAAATAACATGCATGAACAACTTTTTTTGTATTGTTTGTTTGGGTTCGTGTGTATACCGCGCTAAAGTTTACATCACAGACCAGACACAATGTAGCCTACGTTCGGTTGAAAATAAAAAAGGGCTCGATTTTTGCAAATGGTTCGTTGGAAATTCGGACGAACTGGATATTTTGTCGACGATTTCCGGTCATTTGATTGCACTGTCTTAAATAGCATGCAGTTAGCTGTATAATCTGGTTATTTCCCGTACAAATGCATTCAAAAAGCGACATTCATTGAACCCAAAGAATAAGAAATGACGGAAAGTACACGGGACGTTCGCTTTTCGAATAATAGACGATCGTAGGTGTGTTTTGCTTTCATTTACGAGAAAATGAACTGTACGTGATTCTGTTAATTACCCAAAATAACACGTAGTCCTGATTTTCCATTTGCTACGCTTACCCGATATTAGGCGATATAGTGCGCTTCCATGAATAAATGATGTGTATTGATCGTTGAAGTTCTGGAATTGTTTCTTTGCATGCAAATTTCAAAAATACGGTGAAACTTCACTTTGCGACCGCCTCAGTATGACAACTACCTCATTTAAAGCGACCAATTATTTTCAGACTGACTTTTCACAGTTACAGTTTCGAAAATGTTGGCAGAAGCAAACTGCAGACTGCAAACGGTCTTGTATCAACAATTCTACAAACTGAAGTTTTCGAATTAAAAACAAAACAAATTGAATAAAATTAATTATATTTCTATGATGTTTCTATGGTAACTAAAAACTACCAACGCCATAATATCATTTAGTTCTATACTTCCGGATGTGTTTTTTATCGTTTGTGTTTTGTGATTTTATTTATACTTGAGGAAAGATTATTTGTTTTTCGATTAACGCAGAATTTTCCGGAAGCTAAACTAAATTGAAATTATGCTCGTCGAATTTCAGAGTTTTGTGTCAATAAATATGGCTTATAATACTCAAGACAGCCAATGTTCATAATTAAATCGTCTCTAGAGGGCGTTGTTGTCATAAACCAAGACTAATACACACCGCGAATGGGTTTCGCGAAACATTACGGAACGGCAATTTCCATTTGACCTGGTTTAGAATTACCTGAGTACCATCATTATAGGCTTTTATTGGACACAGTAAGTACGTGAATCAGTTTTGCAAGGTGATATGGCTAAATAATATTTGAGACGGAATAGAAAAAAATTATAATGGTCAAACCTGTTCATAGAAGATTACTTCAGGGAGATCAGAGGTGGCCTTAATGGAACCGAGGCTGTCTTATTCAGAGGTTAAAATACAGTGGATCCCCTTTAAACCGGCCGAGCCCGGGACCAGGTTTAGAGGGGATGCCAGCTTAGAGGGGATTTTTTTAATTTGTACGTAATAACGGAGTCGGGAACAGAGCATTTGGCCGATTTAGAGAAGAAACCGGTTTATAGAGGATTAATTTTGTACTTAAGGTTTAATTCTTTATCAACTGATAAAATATAGGTACAAATTTATTTTTTATCATAAAGAACTACACTCCTGTTTCGGCGTATAAAACAGACTCTAATTTAGCTACTCACGACAAGTCGGAAAATGCTATTGTTTAAACACTATAATCAATATTGTTGTATTTGCCAATGACGTGACCTGATCTTGTCAATGTACAATAGCTCGTTAGTTCAAATATTAGCTTAATTATGCGCCTTCCCTTCTTGAAGTATTTGTAAATATTATCTGGAAAACGAATTATGGCACGCCGAACGCGCAATAACTTTGAGGCATTTTTTCCGGTTTTCCGCCAGTTTTCAACTGCATTTCAGCAATACACCAGCGGTAGTTTACCTTACACATTTTTGTGTATTCTGAACCAGTATTAACTGCGTTCTCTGTAAGAAATCTCCACATAGCGGTGGAGAATGAATGACCTTTGACGCAATGTTTTCAACCAAATCATCACTGAGAACATTTGTCGCGCACTGCGTTGTCCGCTTTTATTGACAATTACATGTACATTGGAAATGATGCAGGTGCGGCGTACCATATAAATGAGTATTTATTTTATCGTCACGTGGGTGATGTTAAATCGGAAATACTCGGTCAATATCGTAGATATTATCATAGAATACTAGGCGAATGAAAGTCAATACTGTAAATAGATATCTAGGTACAATAGATATATCTAATACGATCTAAATGGCTTATTTATATTAGGAATATGTATGATTTACTTGCAACAAAAACGTGGTACCAATAATTGAAAATCTGGCGACTGGTAGGCGGATATGAAACAGAAATTACGAAGATAAGCGAACAAGGCAAAATTAAATAGCATAGTATCGGACATTGCTGTATTGTTCTGTTTCACTAATTTGTCGTTTTTACTGTATCTAAATAAAGATATTTAAAGTACAGCACTCGGAGATAGGCTTACACTTGACTGTATTTTTCACGTATTTGAAAAAAAAGTCCATCATATTGATCTAACCACGACAGAAACTTTAGGCTTTCGACAAAACTGAGGCTTTCCGCAATGAGACAAAATTATACAAATTTCCTTCAATTTACTTTGTCAAATCGGATTCGAAAAAAAGTCTTTACATGGATAAATACATTATGAAACTAAGGTTTCAGCCATTTCTGGCTTCTCTATGGATTTGTGTTGATAACATTATTTTCAGATTTTCTGGTGAAACTAATTAATTGGCGAAAAACTGATTAAGGCTTTATCCATGAGGCCAGTGCCATATTTGAAAAGCGCAGACTGTGCCATTCGTACGCAGTTGAGTCCGAATCGCCTCATTTCTCGGCAATATCCGTCAGCGTTCGTGGGAATCATGTGCTTAATCGTTTACAAGTATGCTAGTATAAGTAGAGCGTCTTTTTCTCGGCAATGTCCGTCAACGTTCGTAGAAATTATATGCTTAATCGTGTATATACTAGTACCAGTAGATCGTCTTTTTCCAGCAATGTCCGTTCAAGTAGGAAAGAAATTTATGCTTAATTTCGTTCTTTCTGTTCCGGAGTGCCATCAGGTCAGATTGCTTTTCAGCAGCAATCTTAATTAAAGTTCAAATTCGGGAAAATGACATTTCTACCTAGTGTTATCGTTGTAGTGTAGAGTTCCAGGTTTTATATTAAATGCCAACCAGGATTAAAGAACTATACTTTTTTACATGGTTGAAAGTTTTCCGGAATTTTCCGGAACCTCCGGTTTTTCCCAAGTCCGGAACCTACTGGTTTTTATTGTTTTCGTGGCACCGAGGTTAGGATTTCCGTTTGTTTTAATTTTCAACTTTCACCCATGTTTCTTATAAATATCTTTGATGAATAGGAACACCTCGTGAAAAAGGTGATGATCATGCAATCGAGGCTCAAAATTTAGTGAAACTAATCCTTAGTTGTTGGATGCAACTCCGACACAGAAGATTTCTGTGCGTGCTTAGGCGTAGCAGAAAACAATTTTATGACAGTATTCGTCTGCAAATTGACCAGACTTCGTATCATTAAAACATTTATTACGGAGCTCCAAATGCATTTTGGGTAGTTATAAGTAAATGCCATCTGTCCCGCTTAAGTAATGGGATAAAGTCACGCAAATACCGGTCTTACAGACTCACCGCTTAGATGGCGCATAGGAACTCATTTTTGAGAAATATGTTACGATACACTTAGGATAAATAAATAGGATCAATTTATGAGACATTTTCATAACTCGTCACCGATTCCTAACTCATGATTCATTCTTGCATGAGCTATTCTTGTCTAAACATCTAAAAGACGGCCGGCGATAATTCATTCCGTACTGATTGGGCGCGTTCGGCAAATTGGGCGATATTACGAACGATATGTTGATATATAACCCGCTTTCACACTAAGAAGATACATCAAAGAGTACGATTACTCGCGTAAGATAAATTATTTTGTCCGTTAATGGCAGTTACTGTACAGAGAGATAGAATGACTCATCTTGTGGGATTTGGGATATTACTGAGATATTTTGTGTTTTTCACATTGCTTTCTTTGATTGTGGAAGTTTGTTTTCCATGTTCATTGTTCTGCCATGTTTTCTGATTTCATTTTTTTTTATTTTTCTCGATAGACAATTAATTCAGTACGAAGCCAGATGATGTGGCTCCAGTAGACTATATTTCACGGCGCTATATTAAAGAGATTATATTGAATTTCTGTTCTTTTTTTTCCTATAGAACATTCGTTTCCCATTGCTTAGAGTATTCAATATACAGGCTTATTGTGTACTGTAGTATGATTTCTTGACTAACATGTTTGATTATCTCCATACGGTGCGGAAAACTTTTTGCAAACATTTGAAAATGGCCGTCATTTGTAATGAACTTGAAAATCAAAAGACACCATTGTAATCAGTTTGGACCAAATCTAAATTAAATTCTTGGTTAGCCAAATATGTCACGACCTGCGTTCAACGGCTGGTAGATGCTTTACAACTGGTGTTTTTGAAAGAAGTGCGCACAAAAAAACGAGTTCTCCCATAGCTCACATGTCTAAATCAAAGTACTGACAGTACTTTTTCACCGGGATTTACGTCGCACTCTGGTTGGTTTCCGAGCGTATCATGCTAAACAGTTATCTCATGAAAGCAGTAAACTTAATTATTACGAGCATTGATATCACGAGCACCCGACTTATCTCGAGGATTTTTGAAAGTACCGTAATTTGTATAGTCATTAGTTGCGTATAATTTTCAACAAGCAAACAAATACTTCGCCATTACCAGCACCACGTTTATCCCGTGCATTTAGTCTGTTCCAATGACCCCTCGAGATAACTAGGTTTTACGGTACACAATTACTAGTCAGTTGTTTTATAGGTATCTACTTTGTCTACAATGCTTTTACATTTGTCTATTTTCAGACAGGAACAGCAGACATAATAATGAAGTTCCGGCAATTTGAATTTCGTCTGTTTCCGAAAATGAAGAGTAAAAAGAAGAAGAAACATACATTAGGTCATGCCGACTTTCCTCGGGATATAAGTCTAGACAAAAACTCGAATTTCTGCAAATCCGGTATCCCACAATTTTACGACAATTTAGCTATAGAGGCAAATTACCCAGAACAATTTCCAGCAGAGATATTTTACAGACAACAATACGATTCCATGAATTTTGTCTCCTGTCACAACATCTGTTATTCCTGTTACGATCTAAAGAAATCTTCGCTTCCGGAACTAGAAATAAATGTCAGCGGAAGCACGTGCTCCTGTGAAATCTGCGCATGTGCGACGGACACACTTCCGTCAATGACGAGGTCTTGTACATTAGCCGCATTCAATTGCGAAACACCTTTGGTACAGAGAACTCGGACCAGAATAAAGACGAATCCATGGTTACCATCACCTAGAGCCACGCCCAGTCCCTCTCCAACAGGTATGGTTGCATTTACACAAAAACAATCTGCAAAATGCATTCAAAACATTTTAATAATCACCATAGTTTTGTATAAAGTTACACACAAAAATGTCGCGAATTCTAATGACTCAATTAGGTTTCACAATCAGTGTAAATCTAACAAGTTCAAAGTTCGTATCTAAACTTGCAAAAATATATTTTTGTTTGATAATCTAATTTCAGTCGAATTCCCTCAAGTTGAATTTCATTCTTTTAAAATGAAACTGGGATCGTTATCATTCGTGTTTATCTTAGGTCTAGTTGAATGATAGAGGAGTTATTTAAACCCAGTCTTAAAATAGGTGGTCGTTATAACAAGGTGGTCGTAATACTGAGGTGGTCGCAATGTGAGGTTTTACTGTAATTGTTTGGAGACCCATGGTGTCAGGTGTTAAAGGTATAATGTCTGGAATGCATACCATTAGAAAGATTCGTGAGTTGAAAAACTATGAAAAATGCACGAAACACAAGACACCTCGTATTCACACGAAGGTATGTTTAGAAAAAATAGGAGGCCTCCGTGGTCGAGTGGTTATGATCTCTAACTTTGTAATCATTAGCCCCTCACCGCTGTGGGTTCGAGTCATACCTAGGACCTAATTTCCCATGTGAGAAAACTGCCCAACTATCTTACGGAAGGTCGATGGTTCTACCCAGGTGTAAGTCTGTGATCTTCATTCACTGTTAAAGCCGGAAAGTCGACAAGTGACCCTGGCTGTTGGTGCGACGTTAGACTCCAATGAAAAAAAAATAGATTTTTTTATTGTAACTACAATGTAGTAAAGTAATCTAGACTAGAACAATGTTCGAGTTTATTTGACCAAAACATAGGGTAGGTAGGTGGAAAAAAAATTCGAAATTTTTTTTCACCTACCTACCTTATGTTTTGGTCAAATAAACATTGTTCTAGTCTAGATTACTATACTACATTGTAGTTACAATCAAACACCTCTGTAGCTTATTTCCAGAAGGTCACAATGTTATCTGTACTCAAACACATACAGGTCGACACTGTATTACTTCTACCTTACCGAGGTATATTCCATTATAAAGCGTACCTTGCTTTGTATTACCCCAGTATGTAACTCACGGCCCCTAAATCACCCCTAAACGTGCTAATTTGGAGGGGGTATTTACAGATAATAACCGAAACAAATAGTCCAAATCTAACCCCTAAAACCTTGTAAATGACATCATAGAAATCGTCACTTATTTTCACGACCTAAAATCTACCTCGCTATGATAGTACATGCACTACGAACCCACAGTTCTTGACAATTTTTCGCCCACACTTCACTGCCACCTTAGAGAGCGTATTATACAGGAAATTATTTTTTACTTCAAATGCCATTCAGTGTCATATTGTCTGAAGGGTGTCGTTATTTTCAAATAGATTATTGACTTCAACGCGACAAATAATTGTACTTTAATCCCACTTTTATTTGCGCAGATAATTATTTCTCAGCAGGAGTAACGTAGTCCTCACAAGAGACATGTAAAGTGGCTTGCTTTGAAAACTGTTTTTAGTTCGCAGTGAAGGTTTAGACGAAATTTGTTTCACGCGGCCTAGGGCTAGAGAATACCACGTTATGTTGGTTTAATTTTTGTTTTATCATCTCTCAGCATGTCTTCAAGAAGTTTGTCGACTGTGAGAAACTCTCTAGTGTTTGGAAACACGTTTTATTTAAATTTCGCCGAATAAGACGCTGCAGTACAACACTTGCGTATTGATCAATATTTTTAAATACGAACTTTAAGTTTGCAGACAAGCAGTTGTTTGTTTGTTTGCTTGCTTGTTTATTTGTTTGTTTGCTTGCTTGTTTGTATATTTGTTTGCTTGTTTGCTTTTCACATATTTTAGTAAAGTGACTATATGAATGAAAGTTCTGTTTACCAATGCACACAAAGTCATTTGTGTGTTGAAGTTCATTCCATTCGGAACACCTCGGTCGATTCCGGATGTACTTGGTAGCTTAATATGCACCTACGCCTTAAATTTGTGATGAGGCTGCCAATTTACTGCTAAGGAAATATTACCGCTAAACAACCAGGTTCTTAAATTAGTGTCTATCGACAGACGTTTTCATCGCAGAATTGTCCTTCAAGCAATACAATATTTTACTTTCTACAGTACATAGTAAACATAGTTTGTAAAGAAAACGTCTCTTTTATTTGTCAGTTTTACATCCGGGAAATTCCAAGTAGTTCCGATGTCAGCTTTTCAGCTCCAACCGAGATTAGACCTAGTCAGTCGAGGTGTCCCGAATGAGGTCAGTCCTCATTAAAACCACACAAATATACAGGTATTGAATGGGACTGCTAGGCCGCGACCGTGGTCTAGTGGTTTGCGCGCTGGACTTGTGGAAGGGTGAGTTAGTACTGGCTAGTGTACAGTCCAGGAAAACTGGTTAGGTGAACCGGTCGCCGTATATAACTGAAAAATTGTTGAAAAACGGCGTTAAATCCCAGTGACAATAAGTCACATAAAAACAAAACAAACAAAGAACACGTGACTGCAAAGTATAACGTAACTGGAAAAATCGTTGGTACATGCATAAACCTTAAAGATGCTGAATTGCTTTTTCTTTCGCTGTTGGCTTTAAAATCATTAAATGTATTACGGTCATTTTGTTTTACTAAAATTTCATCCATGTACATTGTGGCGAAAAACTGAATCGAAATTTTAAATTAAGCAAACTGTATGAATAATGACGTCACGAAACTAGCGAATCTGTTGGTCGGTATATAGCAGATATGTATTCATCAAAATCATTCACAGTCGTTTTTTTTTCGTATCATTTCAGACCATCAACAACCGGGAGCACCATGGTCAAAGGGAGACAACTGGTCCGATATTCCAGTTTCTAGACCGAGTGATCTCCCTTTGACCAAAAATCATTCCATACCAGAACCTGACCATCGTCCTGGGGCACTGATGATAAAAGACACAACCACGACTGGCGAACATTATTCTAAGATGAATACATCTCTTCTTAACAGTGGTGTGGAATCGTACATTTTGAACGAATCCCGCGATGACCCTGATTCGTTGTCTGTCCCGCATCCATTTATAGATAAGGAAGATAAAGTTGAAAATTCCGATAATTCAAACACACCTTCACCTGTTGTTGAATTTCTTAATTGTGTTAAGTATGAAATCAACTTTGATTATGAAAACACTGCCGAAGACTTACTTGAAAAATCTTCCATTCCACGAGATAATAGTTTTGATTCTAGAAAATCTAATTCTTCAAACGTCTTAGGCAACGTCGAAAAGGAGGTCAATGGCAACGTCCAAAATTTTGTTGAATACAATCTTGATGGCAATAGAGGCAGTTTCGTTACTCCAGATGCGGAAAATAATGATATTACATTTGATGACACGTGCAATAACATGCAGGAATCTATTGATACCGGGTATGCGAGCGTGTCACGTGACAGCGACTGTTTGTCGTCCGATGAGGCAGACGACGAAATGAGTCGTGAATTTGACGACAATGACCAAACAAATGAACCTAGTGATACTAATAGAATTCTGAAACCCGATGATGATACACTGGAAGACGTCATAGACACTGATGTTGACTTTAAAGAGTTCAATTTAGATGTGGAAGAGGTGGGGAAAGATTTGTCCGGAATCTATAATTATGAGAGAACGAGTGATGTGGAACAAATAAGCGATTTGGAATGGGACAATGAACCAATAACACAAACTTTACTAATTGATTTTCCCATCTCTGAGAAAGTTGTTGATAATGAAATATCCGATTTGGCGGACGATAATAATTTGGTGGTCGCAACACTTGACAACACAAGATATGAGCAAATTCGAGATTACGGCTCCGTCAAGTACAGAAAGAAGCACGCACTGATTGGCGAAAATTTATGTGTATGTAAACGAAGAAGGTCAAGGTCGTTGGCAGACATTGAACTTAGCCTGGAGGACAAGGTAACTCTCCTTCGAGAGGAGAAAACATTCGTTCAGCGGAAGATTCGCGAAGCGATTCTAGAAGATAGAATCCGGGACCACCAAATGAAGATATTCCGTTTGTTGTCAAGTGACCAGCGGAAACAATTGATTATGAAGACATTATATGATCTGAAAACGAGACTGGAAGATCAGAGCGCTCGATTGCAATCAAGCTACAGCACAGTACTTTCCTTAAAGCGCATGTTCTCACAGAGGTACCACTCGCAGTCGGCGATAGAATATGATGATCGGTTGACCCAAACAGATGTGTAGAGAAATCAATAGCACTTTCGTGATACAAAACATTCGTTCTACACTTGAAACCCGGCTTTAATTGTACGAAAATGGACAGTATAGACCATGCACAAAGTAAATCTAACCTACTTTAAAGGCAAATGAATACTTCGTTCCACTTTTTAAACCTCAGAAAAAAATTAGAAAAAGTGTACTAGAAGCATCGATACACTTACAAACATTTCATTAAAAAACATTCTCACGCATTTTAAGGACTTAAAGTTTTCAAATTTTGCGAAGAAAAGAAATTGCTTACTAATTATTTCCATGTGACGACAATTCTTGAAAGTTCTCGAGGTAAATACGTAGTATTTGTTAAAATTTGTCATTTTGTGAAGACTATCATTCCGTTTTATAATAAGAACCACTTGGTTTCTTTGATTTATATTGTCAGCATTCTTATGCATGTTGTGCGTGTTATCAGCAATTTTATTGACCTACCATTGTAATTGGTAATAAATAAATATTAATGAGTATTCTTTAGAATCAATCAATTAAGACACAGAACCTATGAATTCTGCATTATGTATTTAGATTACAGACTATATTTATAACAGATTCACTGTCAATATGAATGCAATGGTGTCTTTAATTAGCATTGTATTTAAGCTAAATGTTTCCCAAATAACTTGAATGTCACATAATTTTGTTTTAAATTATATTTTATGAGACCATCCTTAAAATGTTGGTTTGCGGTTACGCGACCCAAACTTTTAATGGTTGGTAGGTAGGTAGGCTTTTTTATATAGTTAACATTATAAGTTTGTAAAAAAATCATGAATAATGAACAATTTTTTGGGCCAATGGGGGTCTTGGATTTTTTAATGAATCGACAGCGTAACTGCAAGGCAACACCAATATTTTTATGTATGACCTTAACTTCGTTTGTTTATTTATTGTTGCGTTCTTGTATATCATGTATATATTAGTTGTTAAAGTAGCCGTGGTTCCAGGCTTTTATGATAAATTACGTTCACTGTTAGTAAATGTATATATTAATTTGTTTCATTCCATAATTGTAAAATAAATTATTAAATTTAGATAGTGTTGTAGTGATTAGTTGCAATATTTAATCCAAACATACTGAAAGAAAACAGTACATGTATACAAGCTTAGGCAACCAACCAAAGTGAGTCTACCAATCCAGCAGAGTATAAAAGTTACCACTGGAAATACGAAAGCACCTGTCATAGCTGTTGCTGAGAAGTTAACGGATATGATAAAAGGAGTTGTTGCAGAGTGATACCTGAACAATTTACATATAGTAAAACCTCAAATATCGACCACTTCAATTCTACGACCACCTTGTTATAACGACCACTTATTTTCGGACCGTCTTCTAATAACTCCTCTATAATTTAACTTGATAATGAGTCCACCTTATTATTACGACCGACTTTTCGGGTCCTGAATGTGGTCTTATTATCGAGGTTTTACTGTAATTAATTAAAACAACATTTTTACGCATGCAGGTACAGGACCGCACGTTTCACGGAAGACATCAATCGCAATATGAACTCATCAATTATTTACATGATAACTTACCTAAATAATCCATATATGAATTTTCCCATGTAAAGAATTATGATAAGATGGGAAATAGTCTTAGAATGTATTTATAGATTTGTATAACAACTGGACTAAACTATGGAAAGTGCTTAAAAGCTGCGGCATCGTTTTTAATACCAAGAGGGTTGTGAATTCACGGATTAGATTTCCATTAGCTATAAGGGAAACAACTTGGACAATTGTATGTCATTATAGCCCTTGTTATCGCACTGCAGTTCAAAGCATTTGAATCATTTATAGTGCAATATGTAGATACTTTCACAGACACTAACTGAAGATGTATACTTTTAGTACCTTCAAATGCATGTAAAACTCGATATTTAAGATTTTCTGCCCGAAAAATAGTCAAATTTCACAACTCAGACACGAAGGCGTAAAGCCGCGACATGTATACATGTACAAAGTCAAACTGTGATAATATAGATAAAACTCAATGAAATTGGTCATAATTAATAACAAAACATCAAAATTCACACACTACCAACGATGTAACATCTCGGAAAGGTCTCTTAGTATTCGACATTTATCTCCACTATGTCTCAAAGTATTAATTAGTATATACATGTCATTGTCTCTTATGAAAGACGGAGTGAATCTTCTCGTACAATATTTGTGTTTAGGCAGACAATATGAAATATATCAATTTAGTTTGACCAACAGGCAAGACATACATTATTCTATCTACAGTATTCTACCCTAATCATCCATCTCGAGACATTTGTATTGTAGAACTTGAGAGCTACTTTCAAGTAATACTATTATTTTTGTATCATTGCCATCTGTTTTACACGATCAAAGTGTGTTTGGCCTTATTTAATTAGCTGCAACTTTTCCAAGTATAGGTATCTGGTGTAATAGGACTATATATGTGTGTGTTTGTGTGTGTGTTTGTGTTTATGTGTGTGGGGCGTGCGTGCGATTAGCTCTGTTGGTAGAACAGCTGACTTGCAACTGAGATCATTATACCCATAATAATGGTCTCAGTGTGCAGACAGAAGGTCGCCGGTTCGAGCCCCGCATCAGGAACTTTATTTTCTGCCTCCTAGCTATCACACTGATTTTTCTATACCCGAAAATCACTCATATATATGTTGATTTTCAGACCAAAGTCATCTGTTTTCACTGTGCTTTTTTATAATGGTTATTTCAAACATATCCAAAGTTTTAAACAAATCGTTGGACAGTTTAATTGTCTGAAACCACCAGTTTCCAAATTTAAGACTTAGTTCTTCAATTTAAGACTGTCCAAATAATGTCAACTCTTCTTAGAGATCGATAATATATTAATCCATAATTAATTATGATTAATAATAAATAAATAAATAAATAAATAAATAAATAAATAAATTAATTAATTAATAAATAAATTAATTAATAAATAAATTAATTAATTAAATTAAATTAAATTATTTCATTTTTTAATAAAATGCATATAATGTTATCCCTTTTCGTCGATACAAACGCATGTCAAGGCTGATGTAGAGTCCCTGATATAAACTTGAATGCTATAAGGTCACGATCTTACGTTATTGTAACAGATGTGGTCGTATGGTAATGCTAACACAAAGCAAACGAGTGGATTGTAATTAATGACATATGGACAAAGACAAAAAAAACGGCGTCTGTATTCTTTATCTACTACTTTCCAGAACCTTCCCGTGGCTTATCAAGTTTCTCGCATTACCAAATATAGAATTACCCCGCTGTGAACCCCCGTAGAGTAACTTCCCCTTGCATAGGAGGCTATTAACGGTTGTAGTTGTCATTTTTCGTGACTATGTTTTGATTTAAGGAAGTAACATATCATAATCGTTCAGTACGAAATAATCCGTGTAGCTATATTACATCCTAAAACGATTAAAATTACATTTTACGAGAAATTCTAAAGTGAAAGTAAGTACTCTTCAAAAAGGAGGTTCAGAAATTGACAGCGTGCCGCTTTGTTTCCGGTTGTCAAATTTAGGTGTGTGAGAGCATTTTGGAGTTGACATTTTGTTATTAGCGTGCTTGAGGTGAGTATTTATTTGATTTTCTTTGCATTTCGGTTTTGTATTCAAGTTTAACTCATGCGTTTTTTTTTAAATTATGCCAGAATCGTGACTTGAAACGGCGTTGTCAAAAACCTCTACACAATTTTCCAAAACGCACCACTCCACTAGGAACCATTCCATTTAGTAAATACCTTATATCAGATTGAGTGCCTGCTTAATTACATGCATTTGTTTAAGCAAAGCAATAAATATTTAGTGATTTACAGTTTAATCATTCAGGACTTGCAAGTGAATTTATTTAAATAATACTAATTGTTCAGAGGTGATATATTTCAAATTTAGTAATAGTATTCATAATATTTGTGCTTCTTTGTCAGTATTTGTGGAAATATTTTTAGAAATTCTCGCTGGTAAAACATTTGGTTGAGTCTCAAATTTAAATCAATCTGTCTTGTTAAGGTACACAATCAGCATGCAGAAATATTAGATTTCCAATCTAAGTCCACTTGAATTCTACAGAAATGCCCCCAGAGTGGGGTTTGCATGTAAGCAGATCTACGGAAAAGATTAAGAGATAACAATCATCTTACATCTCCACACATTTAATACATTTGGGTTGCTTTGTTCTTTTGTTTATTCTTCTTTAAAAATAAAGCATTGACAAGCAGCTGCATAAAAATAAATATAGGGGGCAATTCAGTCTATATACTTACAAGACAGAATAAAGATTTTTTCACCAGTTTTACTTATATTAGTGTTTTTGATGCATTCTTCTTTAGAATTATTACTTTAAAGTGCAGCTGCATGTGATAGTCATAATTTTATAGAGGGCAGTGCAGTATACTGTTATATATTTAGACAGAGATATCCGTGTATTTATTTCTAGCCTGATTAATTTATAAAGAATTTGTTTTTTAGGTTATAATAAAATATCCAGATGAGTGTGTTAGCACTGAAAGAAGCAGGCAATGAAAAGTTTAAAGATGGTAAATATGAGGAGGCCCTTTCTTTGTACACTGAGGCCCTGGAACTGGGGGATGTTAAAGATACAGATAAGGCAGTGATTTACAAGAACAGGGCCATGTGTAATCTAAACTTGGAGAAATATAAAGAGGCAATGAATGATGCTACTGAATGTAAGTGAATTGGTAGATTTAATGTGGAGTGATTTGTTTCATACTAATGTTTAGTTCTTTGTGTTTTCTTTCACTGTAAATGTTAGATGATATGCCACTGCCAGTCTCAGAATACAACCTTGTCATTGGTCAATTTTAAGATTCTGCTATGAACTAACCAATAGGAATCTTGTGTTTTGAGGCTTGTCTGAGATGTTTAATTCTAGCTGATGATTTTTGTTAAACTTCTGATTTTCTGTATATTTTTCAGCATTGGAAATTGCCCCCAATGACCCTAAGGCCTTATACAGACGATGTGTGGCATTTGAGAAACTTGGCCGTTTAGAAGAAGCCTACAAAGATGCTGCTATACTTCTCAAAGTGGACCCAAAGAATGGAAAAGTTAAACCAATACTGAACAGACTTGCTCCTCAAGTCAGAGAAAAGGTTCGAGATTGAATTAAAATTACTTTATCACTTTAACCCTTTGCCTCATAATACTGCATTTCCCCACATCTGCAGCAGACTACTTATGAAATATTGTAGCATTTCTCTCATCTTGGTGAAAGAATTATAAGATATATTGTGAGATTAAGATTAGTATTTCAATCTGTTAATTCATTTCATCAGTCAAATACTTGCATGATTAAATGCTATGATGAACATTTTTGGTCCACTTGCCTTGAGTTGGTCAGAATCTTTTGGATCAGGGCTAAAAAAAATGTTCGGTCAGATAACCAGAAACGCAAAAAATTTTTTTTCTTGCCTTAGTATTTCCAAATGTGTAATTAATATATTCTTATTTCAGGCCGCAAAACAAGGAAGCACAATGAATAAGGTCACTCAGATGTTTGACTTGATATTTGACAAACAATCCGAAAAAGATAAAAGGCTGCAGGTAATTGCCTTTTCTATTAAGTTATTAACTTAATCAGATACTATTTTTCGGCCAGGATTTTTTGTACCTAGGTACCAGTAGACAGAGTCCTTTCCCAATCTGAAACGATGACAATTTTTCTCAATTTTGACCAAAATTTCCAAACAAAGAGGAATTTTTGCCTGATATGTTCAGATATTATGCATACAGTTTTACTCGATTAATTCCAGAATAAACCTTTAGCCTATTTCATTGGCATTTTTTGTGACCCTGTATGAATTAAGAAATTGTTAAATAACTTCTATTTCATTATATCTTATAGTGATGAAGGGGCATACAAAACTGTTGTCTGCATTAATGTATAAAAATTCCATATGTCAGACAAAACAACGCAATTTTTCCCAATGCTTTTGGTTCTGCTACCTTTTCTGAAATGAAGGAAGAATCCATGTTTAGTCATGTGACTTCATTGAAATCTTTTCTTGAGGAGTGAATAGTGTTTGATGTCTATTGATTTTTCTAATTCTGTATTCAGGCCGCTAACAATTTGGTTGTACTAGCGAGAGAGGACGGCGGTCCAGAAATGATCTTACAGCTGGAAGGAATGGAAAAATTGGGTCAATTGTTGAAAGCCGAGAAAGACGTTGACTTAATTCAGGCGGCAATCAGAGTGTTGTCCTGTCTTACACATGATAGCAAGTCTAGGGTAGGTTTTTCAGAGAGTCTTTTAATATTGGTCTATAAGTCTAAGGCCTAAAAAAGAATAGGTTTGTTTCCAGTTACATGCCTAAAAAAGAATAGGTTTGTTTTCAGTTACATGCCCCCAAAAATATGGGTTGGTAGGTAGGGATTTATCTTAATTTTATTTTATTTTTTTACATATCATCAACACTCTGTAGGAATATATGCACCGTAATATTAATGAGTTGTGAAAATTACAATATAGCACTACAATTTGGATGCTGTAAAAATAGGTAAAATATTGGGTCAGTTGGGTAACCAGAAACAAACCTTTTCTTTTTTTAGGCCTAACTATTTGTTTTTCTGTAGACTATTTTTTTTGAAATGCTTCTTTCTTCTATAGTGTCAATTAATCTGGTACTTATGAAGATGTCATAAGTGTGCGTTATATTTTGTAGCAATTTTTGACAAATTTTAATAATTGTGAGAAATTTTTGAATGCTCTGATTTTCATTTGTAAATTCATTTATTTTTTAATCATAGATGAGACCTTTTGAATATTAATCATTAATCTTGATGCAATTTGTCACAGAGTGAGCTGGTTAACCGAAATGTCGGTGTGGTTCGACTCGGACAGCTGATGGCCATGCCCATTGAAGGTTTATCCACATCTGTGGCTTTGCTTCTTCATAATATGATGTTAGCAATTAGTGACTATGCTGCGTACAAAGCCAAGATGGATATCTTTGAAGAAAAAAGAAGGCAGAGAGATCCATGTATTCGACCCAAATTTGAACTCGGTAATTTCGTTTTTTTTTTCAGTACTGTCAATTCATAATTTTTGTCCAAACTTATAGAGGTTGAATAGAAATTATGTGAGAAGTTTTAAGTTTTTTTTATTTTTCTGAAGCATGCTTACCATATGTTAGGGTTAGAATCTTAACTGAGGCGAGTGGATTTTCAACCATTTTTTGGTTCTTACAGTGATTTATTGTAATTTTGGGAAAGGAACCAGGTCTGGTTCAGTGGGAAAATTGCACAGAATGATGCCAAATTTAGGAATCGTTTGGTCAAGAATAGGTAAAAATGGCCTTATTTTCGATTGGGAAGGACCCAAGCAAAGAAGGAAAATAATCGCTGTCTTAAGAGCCAGTCAAGATGTCAGATAATTTTTGTGTTGCTTAAAATTAATGGTAAGAGTGATGGTGAGTCATAAGGCCAAAAAATAATCTATATCTGGTTTCTGCATATATCCCCTATACAACAATTCAGCAAGTTTTGGGAAGAAAGGTCCAAAGTTGGCAGAAAAAGAGTAGCTTCTGGTACATTTGTGGACTCTCGGTTTTTACATATGTTTTTACATCTTTAATGAATTTTATATATATTTTTATGTCTCTTTATCTTAGATGATTTCCAACAGAAGTTCTTAGACGAAGTTTTTTTTGGTCTCATTAAAATGCTGCAGCACATCAAGGTGTCAGCGTGTGGTCGTGATTCTGCTATGGAACTAATGATTAAAACTATTACAAGAAAAACTGGGTTACACTGGAGTAGAAAGTTCCTGGATTCTGATGGTATGAAAATCACTTTTGTTTGTCATCTTGAAGGATCTTTGCAGTTTTTATCAGTCAATAGAACTACTTCATTTAAACGTGTAAGAAAATTAAGTCAGACTGTGAAGACAGTGTTTACGAAAATCGGTTCCTGTTCTTGATTTTAAGGGGATTTTATCCAGAGAATTTTTCTGCGTGGTTATGGTCCTCTGACTAGTAATCACTAGCCCCTGACTGCTATGAGTATGAATTCCATCCTTGACCAGAAAGAAATCACACATGAGGAAGCTGTCCATCTGGTTTATGGAAAGATGGTGGTTCTACTCTAGTATATGTTTCAAAGATATACAAGGCACCCCAAAGTTGTTTGAACAGTAACACAGTCTTTACGAAATTATAAAAATAGTGCCAGTTGTCCAGACAGGCAAGTGGATAAATTTCCATGTCCAGACGAAAAATTTGCAACTATTTATAAATGGCATACAAACAGGAAATTTTTGTTGGACTGATGTGAAATATGACGTACAAGACCGGCAGACCAGCACATTTCTCAAAGACTGAGTAACTAGTCATATTGAAAAAAGCCTGTAAGATGCCACATCTTACAGGGCAGTTACTGAGTGGTATATGGTGCATAATTTTAATCACTTTTCGTATGTCTCACATACTTTTATTTTATTCTACAAATCAATTTTAACCAATTTATATGAGTTATCCTTCTTCCTTATTAATTTATTATCCTTTTACACAGTTAATACTTATTTCCTTTACCTTTTGTTTAAATGTGCGCCACATGACTGCTAATTGTCGATGAACCATAAAACACCATTAAACAGACAAACAATTTTCATTCACAGGTATCGATGGTTTACTTCTGATTGCGGGTGCCATAAAGCAGCACGAGACACTGCCAGTGAGTGATCAATCCAAGATGCATGCTTCTTTATTACTGAATAAAATCTGGGAAGATCTTATTGGTGACAAAGAATGTGATAAATTCCGAGCTAAAGTCAGCGAATTCTTCCAGTATGTATACTAAACGGTCTCCAAATAGAATATTTTTGTTTGCCATCTTTGTTTGTGACGTATTTGTGAAGCATTACTTTGTTGTTGTTTTTAAGTTGTATAACTTAGTCAATGTAGACTTGGGGTGTGCTTGAAATTATAAATTGCATTATTAGTTTTTAAATGGTCACTTGTACAAGGTTCTACATAGTGCAAATTTTTCTAATTGAAAATTATTTATTCATAAGTACTTGTTGCATTTTGCTTCTAATTTTGTGCTGCTCTTAGAAATAAGATATGAAGAAAAAAAGTCTATATGACAAATCATGCTTTAGAACTTTTATTATCTTTTTTTCTTTTGTCAAGTGATTCCTTTCGTGTAGTCCATAAGTTAAACCTGTAGCAGTAACATGCTATAAAAAAAGTTTCATGTTCAAGAAATATTTATGAAGTTTATTTTTATTATTTACACAGAGTGACGTTTTGTACGTTTTTCACTTCATTGATTATCTGATTTCATGCCAGAGTTTTGTCCCTTTGATTGAATTTATATATTACGTTTAGGGAATTATTTGCTAACGACGAGTTGGATTCCAAAGTTGAGGCTGTACGAGCCGTCTCCATGCTGCTTCAAGGTCCCTTTGAAATCGGAAACATGATTTTAGGGTTTGAGGGTGTCACGGGTATCATGTTGGCCCTTGCTCAGAGTGATCGAGTTATGCATCAGGTTAGTATAAAAATGATGACTCCTAAAAGGGGTCAAAAGTGTAAATATTGTACAGTTGAGCCTATGTTTGCGGCCACTTCCAAATAAAGACCACCCTGTGAAAAAAGACCATTCTTTTGAAAAACCGTCTCTGATGATTTAGAACAAACTGACATCTGAATAATGGCCATCTTTCAATAAAGGCCACGTCTTCCTGTTGCTGGAATTTGCTAAAATATCTTACAATTAATGTATCATTAATCCTTCATATTATATCCATTGTGTTCAACAGTATTTGTACAAATAAACTGAAAAAATCAGTTAAAAAATAATGCTCACTGTAGCATGTGTTAAAAAATATGTAAGACATCTCAGTAGTCAAGTGGATATGGTCGTTTACTTGTAATCCCTAGACCTTCACCATGTGAGTTCAAATCCCACCAAATTATCAAATTTCAAATGTAAGGAATATGTCCAGCTTGATTACGGAACGTTGATGGTTCTACCCAGGTGTAAACCTGGCATCTTCCTGCTTAAAGCTGGAAAATAGCCATATGATCCTGGCTGTTGGTGCGACATTAAACTCCAGCAGATGTTAAACTCCAATTGATGAATCTATTTATGTACCAATCTATGGACAAATTTAATGTAACTTTGTGTATCAAATATTTTGCAGCAAGTTGCAGTGGAAGCCATCGTCCATTCAGCTTCAAAGAAAGACAGATGTTCTGGATTACTCGGTGACGCTGTTCCTGTACTGAAGAAATTATACCACGAAGGTGCCGATGATAACATCAAAGTCAGAGCTCTTGTGGTAAGATTCTTGAACTCTCATCTGGATAAATTTGCATGGGTTATATGAAAGCTTGAATCTGATTCTTATATAGTCTGATCTGGGTTATCTGAAAGATTTGACCAGATTCTTGAATTCTAAATTCTGATTCTTATATTCTGATCTGGCTTATTCGAAAGATTTGACCGGATTCCTTAATTCTAATCAGGGTTATTTGAAAGCTTTTTATTTGATTCTTGTATTCTGATTATAGCTTTGTAACTCATTTATTACAACTAATAAAATATCCTCATAGTTGTTAAAAACATAAAAATTTGAAAAAAGGAAATTGAATTTGTCTTGTAGGAATATGGCGGTACATTAAATCTTTTTTTCCATTTCAGGGTTTATGTAAACTGGGGTCATTTGAGGGATCCGATGCAACAAAAAGACCCATGGCTGATGGATCCACTATCACATTGGCCAAAGCTTGTAGAAGGTAGGAGATTTAATTGTATTCATTTAGAACTGTGTTACCATAACCAGTGTCATGGTCTTGGACTAGTAATCACTAGCCCCACACCTGTTAGTTCAAATCCAACCCAGGACCAGAAATATTTCAGCTAACTCATAGAAGATTGATGGTCGTATGCCAGTGGTCTTCCTTATTGCTCAATAATTCCATGAATGACTGGCTGTTTGTATGGCATTAAACTCCAGAGAAAAGAAAGGTTTTAAAGTCTACATTAGTAATAAATTACTTTTAAAAAGTCAGTTTTACCTATTTACATATTTTTCAAAATATGTTACAAATTCATGTGGTTGAAATAACGTTTAATCTTTGGTTAAAGTAACATTTAACCTTTGGTTGAAGTGACCTTTAACCTTTGGTTGAAGTGACCTTTAACCTTTGAATGAAGTGACCTTTAACCTTTGGTTGAAGTGACCTTTAAACTTTGAATGAAGTGACCTTTAACCTTTGGTTGAAGTGAACTTTAACCTTTAGTTGAAGTGACATTTAACCTTTGGTTGAAGTGACATTTAATCATTGGTTGAAGTGACATCACACCTTTGAACTATGAGCAATAATTCTGTTTTTAGATTTTTGTCCAACCCGGCTGGAGATTTGCAGATGAAACAGTGGGCAACAGAAGGTTTGGCTTATCTAACATTAGATGCTGATGTTAAAGAAGAAGTGGTCAATGATCCAGCTGCATTAGCAGCTATTGTAGAAGCTGCTAAGGTAAGACCAATGTTGAAAAAAAATCAGTTTTGAAATTCGTATTTTCTTGCCATTTAAAAGGTTGTTATTTAAAGGTTTAAACTTAAAGATAAAACATGTTTTATTTCTGTTGACTGGACTGCCAAGCTAAGACCACTGTTGAGGAATAAAAATTGTAAAACCTTAAATCCATATTTTCTGGGCATTTTAAGAGGATGTTATTTAAAGGTTTAGGCTAAAGGTAAAGCACATATTTGATTCTTGACTGCTTAGGTATGGAAAAAGATATTTGTGTGTATAATCCAGAATTCCTGCTTTCTGGGAGATGAAAGGTTGATTTTTAAACCTTTAGGCTGAATGTAACAAAATACTTGTTTCTGTTAATTTGACTGATTTTTATTTGTCTTCAATACAGACATATGTAATTCTTTATAGCATATTTTTTTATGTAAAAATAGAATTAGTTATTTTAAAGATATAAAATCCTTTTTTAATTTAACAGTAATGATTTTATGTTAAATTACTTTTGATTTTTTTTCAATAACTTATTTTATTTAGTGTTGTAGTTTCACAAATGCATTTAATGATCGTGATATTTAAAAGTCTTACAACACTTCGTACCAAATTTATTTAATTTTTTTGTATTTTTAGTCCATTTAAAACAACCACTCCTCAAACTATTTCTATATTTTGTTTCTACTTAGAAAATATGAACAATTGTTTGTGATAACTTGTTCAGACTGGTTCATGATTTTTTCTGTGTTTACTGAGAGCATTTTACTATTGTTTCTTGCAGAACCCAAGTCCCAGTCTGAACAATTCTGAACAATTGTTTGCGATAAACAACCTTAGACTGGTTCATTACTTTTTCTATATTTACTAAGAGTATTTCAACATCCTTTCTTACAGAACCCCAGTCCCAGTCTAGTGTACGCTGCTGCAACATTGTTTGTTAATCTCACAAACAGTACAGACAAACAAGACATATCTCCAGAAATGGTTGAACTTGCTAAATACGCAAAACAACACGTGCCAGAAGAACATCCGAAGGTATACAGTACAACCTCTCTTTAACATTAAGTTCATTTTTTTAATGAGGGCTCATTTTTGGACTGGTTTTGAATATTTCATCAATATTATGACGTGATTATGAGTCCATTTCAATGTAAGGACTATTTTATTTGGTCCCAAAAGTTGTCTCATTTTAACAAGAGCTTATTTTGTGGTGATTTTCAATATTTCCTCTGTATTTTATCCAGGTTTTTTTTGGCCACCTCAGAATGAAAACTGCTTAATTTGGTACTAGTGGTGGGGTGGTCTCATTTCTATGGACACTTATTTTCAGACTGGTTTTCAATATTTTCCCTATTTGATAATGGGGCCTCCTAAGTTCAAGGACTGTTTTATTTGGTCCCAAAGATTGTCTTATTTTGCAAGTATACATATTGGTTTTTGTTATTTTGTCTTCTTGGTCATTAGTGTTAGTGGTATTTATTATATTTGCCACTTCTTCTTTTTTTGCCATTTAGAAAACTGGTTGTCAATCCATAGACAGGACTTATATAAGAATGAGTATAATGAACTTGGTGCCTGTTTCTTGATGTATATTAACTAAGATAGTAATATTTAAAGTTAATTTAAGGGAGGAAATATTTTAATGTTACTGATTGCTGCTTGGATTTCTTGCTATCCTGTAAATGAAATGGAGGAAATAGTACCCAGATGGCCAGAAAATGTGTTTAAAAAACTGTTACCTTTGCTAAGATGTCCATGAAATGACACCCAGCAGAAGTTCTTATGTATTGGTAAAATTCTAAGATGGTGATAAATAGTTAACTCATCTCCGTACACTCAGACCTGTGAACAAAGGCCACCCTTGGGAAAGATAAAATGGCCTTTATTGACAGGTGGGCTTTAAGTCAATCAGAAGTCAATTTGTCCTAATTATCAGTGATGGTGTTTCAAATGATGACCTTTATTCAGAGGGTGGTCTTTATTCAGAGTTGACAGCAATTACAGGTTTGACTGTACATGTATTCATGTTGTTGTTGTCTCATTTCAGGATAAAGAAGAATTTGTTACAGAAAGAATTAAGAAATTGATAAAGGCTGGTATGATTGGATGTCTGATCTCTCTGGTGAAGACAGAGAGCACAAATGCTCGAGAACAAGTTTCCAGGTAAAATTTAGCTCGTTATAATACAGCATACATTCTGAATGCTTTACCTTCAAAAAAAAAGAAACTTCTAAAAATGGAAACGTCTAAAAAGTGGAAATTTCTAAAAATGGAAGCTTCTAAAAAATGGAAACTTCCAAAAACGGAAACCTCTAAAAAATGGAAATTTCTGAAAATGGAAACTTAAAAAAATGGAAATTTCTACGAACAGAAACATCTACAAAACTTCTAAAAACAGTAGGATATATATGCCTGGTTCTTCTGTATCTTAGTGCAAATTCAATGTATGAATATATTTGGCTACAGATTATAAAAGATTAGAAAAGTTTTACATCCTACTTACCTTAATTTAGTCTCGGAGCCATAAACATAGCTAATTTTTTCCAGCCTAATTTACCTTTGTAAATATACTGATGTGTGTTAAATATTTTTCAGGGTGTATTTGACAGTAGCGACAAATGAGGTGTACAGGGGGTTAATCGTACAGACTGGCGGTGTAAAGGTATAAACATAAAGTTAATACATGCACAGGGGTGTGATTTTACTTCCATTCAGAAGATTTCTGGGCTGTGGTTCAGTGGTTAGTGCGCTGGACTTGTAACCTGGAGATCCATTTGTTGAGAAGTTGCTGGCTCTTTGTGGAAGGGTAAATTAGTACTGGTTAGTATAGAGTCCAGGAAAACTGGTTAGGTGAACCGATCCCTGTATATAACTAAAAAAAACCCAGTGACAGTAAGTCACATAAAAACAAATCAGGAGATTTCTGTTTTGTAGACTCTGTGTATTTTTAACAAAAGTGTTCAGATCCAGTCTAGATTTGCTAAAAAATTGTGTTTTTTTTTTGCTTGATGGATAAGGTAGTTCTATCCTGCCACTCTTCAACGTTTAAAGAATTTCAATTATGACTTAATACTTCTAACTAGTGGTCCAAAATCGGACCATAATTACTATCGATTATTGAATTTAATCGATAGATAATATCAATTGATTATGATTGAAGTTTCCTAGCAAAGAATTACCAAAATACATGACATTTCATACTAAAATACAGACTTGACTGTGTATGCTACTCAACTTTTCATATTCTTCACAACCTAAGAGAATTTCATTATGTATTGATGTATTAAAAAGGATAATTTAAGGGATTCTACAATATGCCAAAAAACAGTAACACACTGAAACCTTGATAATGAGACCACATGCTGGACCCGAAAAATAGGCTGCGATAATGAGATGGTTTCATTATCAGGTTTAATTGTAGGGGAGTTATTGAAAGCCGGTCCAAAAATAAGCAGTCATTATAATAAGGTGGTTATAGCATTGAGATATGTACTAAGTGGGGTTTTACTGTAGTTTTTGATTGTCAAAACCATGCACTATAAATAGTATTGTAATTTTGTAATATTGTACTAAATTTCTGATTTGTTCAATTATTGTTAATGGTAAAATGCACTAAAATACATTTAGTTTTTTAATAAGTCCTACTATCTGTTTGAGAGTAACATGTGAGTGTCTTTCTTTCAGGTTTTACTGAATTTATTCCTTGAAAAGAACACCGATTTAGGAAAACAGGTTGCCGCTCAAACACTGGCCAAGATAGCTATTACGCAAGATCCAAAGATTTCCTTTCAAGGTCAAAGGGTAAGGTCACCTTTATTCGACCTGTTCATTTCCTTAAATTCTTTTCTGAAAGCTTCAAACTTGTTTTACTGGTAGATATTACATCTAGTTTGACTGATGAAACAAATTCAATCTTTTCAATTAAGGTTGTGTTTTTGGTCTTGTGTATGTTATTAAAATATTAATTACCAATCTCTGTGATATCGAACACTATCAATGTATGATTTTTGTCTAGCCTGCATGCGGTGAGCTCAATATAGTTGTCATAATGGTGGTTCTGTGTATGTTATTAAAATATTAATTACCAATCTCTGTGATATTGAACACTATCAATGTATGATTTTTGTCTAGCCTGCATGCGGTGAGCTCAATATAGTTGTCAAAATGGTGGTTCTGTGTATGTTATTAAAATATCAATTACCAATGTCGTAGTTTATACTTAATACAGCCTAGCATTGATAACATTGTATCATCTTGTTATTCACAGATGTACGAGGTTGTTCGCCCGCTTGTGTCACTACTTCACATGGATAGAACTGGTTTACAGAACTTCGAAGCTTTAATGGCGTTAACAAACTTATCATCTATAAGTGATTCTGTCAGGTAAGACATCGTTGTCCATGTCTTTTCATTGTTTATCAAATACTCTAATCTCCTTAAAAGACCCTGAGCTGCAGCCGTCATACCCTTCTATGAAAATTTGACAAAATGTCGATTTTCCTCCATATGTGGAGAAGTTGCCGGCTCCTTGGGGAAGGGTAAGTTAGTACTGGTTAGTATACAGTCCAGGAGAACTGGTTAGGTAAACCGGTTGCCGTATATAACTGAAAAATTGTTGAAAAATGGCGTTAAACCCCAGTGACAATAAGTCACATAAAAACAAATTAGAAGACCCTGGTTGGCATACTATTGTTGGTCCTGACTATGCAGATGGTTCCAAGGCACTAATCCTTGAGGTTCTGTACCCTATTTTTGTGTGTCTGTACTGAGTGGGTTTTAGGTTGTTGGGTATGGAGAAGGTAATATAATGGAGAAGGCGGGAATTTTTGTTCTTTTTTTCTAGGAGTCTTTTTCTTGTCTACAATTATGCATATCAAGTTGGCATTATTACTATGTTTTTTTATGATCTTAGTTGCACCAAAAAATAATTGGAGCAGGTAAGTCTTTTTGTGCTTAAGTTACGTTTCGTACTTTGGAGGTAAGATTCGTCCCAACTATTTTTTTTTTACTTTGGATTTTGCTGTTGGAAACCTTAGAGTTGGTGTAAAAAAAACTGAAAATGCAACTAAAGTAAAACCTCGATAACGAGACATGAGTTATACTTGGCATTTTCTTTCTTGTCAATGTGCACTTCATGACCATTAGTTGTTGATGTGCCATAAAACAACATTATATTACATTATTATTGAGGTTTTACTGTATAATGTAATACTAGTATGTATGTATTATTACAGGAAGAGGATTGTGTCTGAGAAGGGTGTACCAATGATTGAACACTACACGTTCGAGCAACACGAAATGATCCAGAGGGCTGCTGTTGAATGCATGTGTAACATGGTTCTACATGAACCAGTAAGTTTTTTTTCTTGAGTTTAACTTCACACCAATAGTCAGGGTCATTTAGTTACTTTCAATTTTAATGATGGAGGAAGACCCCAGGCATACACTTGGGTATAAACACAGATTTTCTTTTAGCTAGCTGGATCAGGACTCGACAATCCACTAGACCGTCAATAATCACTCGTAGAAATTGACTCAGGACAAATTGAAATTGCTGTAAAACTTTTATTATACCTTTCTAGGTTGCCAAGACATTTGAAGGAGATAATGATAAAGTGAAGTTTATGGTTCTCATGTGTTCTGATGAGGATGATAAATGTGTAAGAGCAGCTTCCGGGGCCCTAGCCATCCTTACAGGGGACAGTGAGATCATTTGTAAAAAGATTATGGAAGTGAGTACACCATTAGGGGATTCTCACATATTAACCCCAAATGTCAGCCACTTATTGTATTGCCTGTGAAATTTTTCTTAGCAAGGGCTATTTATAAGCCTTGAGGAAAAATCTTTGAGATCATGCAGTTTTCTCTGAATAAAGGCCATCTGTCAATAAAGGCCACATCTTGTCTTTCCCAAAGGTGGTCTTTGTTCACAGGTTTGATGGTATATGCGTAGTGAAATAGAATTTCCTGAAACTGAGGGCTTGATATTGATGGTACTTGTTTTCCAACTATGTTTAAAGTATTGAATATTTGTCAGTATGCACCCAGGATTTATAAATAAGTTTCAGGTCTGAACTTATTGGTCGATGAAAAGTCTACGTTTTTGTGTATTTTTAAACTTACTTTTCATACCAAGAGAGAAAAATCGAGCCAATTGTACTCTTGCTTTTTCAGGTAAATAAATGGGAAGAGTATATAACAGCTGTAGTTGTGAATGAGACAGCTGATATTCAACATAGAGGGTGTTACCTTGTCCGCAATATGGTGGCCACAAGTAAAGAAATCGGGGAGCAAGTGTTGGCTGGACAGGTAAATATTCGTCTATCTATCATCTTTATCTGCTATGTTTTTTTTAAACACACTCGTATTCATTTCCCTACTTCACAAAGATATTTACTTCACAAAGATAATTAATACTCTTAAGATGTGTGTATTTCTGTTGACCCTGTTGCCCTTTTTGGCTGCCATTTGGTTACCTCTGTTGCTGAAATAGGTAAAGAAACTTATTTTTTTTATATATTTGCCAAAGAAGTATACAGCTGTGCACATTCCTGCAATGCTTGTCCATGATTGGAATGACTTATATGTTAACTTTTTAGGAATTTGAGTCATATGTATTTCATTGGTGTATATATTTCATGTTAACAAACTCTTGTCGGATTGGCCAAGAGGTCTGAATATTAATGTAGTCTATTAACAAACACTTGCTAGATTGGCCAAGAGGTCTGAATATTCATGAAATCTGTTTACAAACTATTGTTGGATTGGTTAAGAGCTCTGAATATGCACAATATCATTATAATGTTGTATTATCTTGCAGTTGCTGGATGTTATAATGGCTGTGTCTATATTGGAAGCCCCTGAAAGACAAAGTGCAAGGGAATGTTGTAAGGAGACTTTACAACTGGCTGAAGAATATGAGATTGTCCGAAAAAATAAAGATTAAACTTTTCCATAGCAACGAGACTGATTTTCTAAATGTGTTCCACTTTGTGCCAAAAAATCGTTGACAGGAACAATGATTGGATTTTGAGCTCAAATAAAGCTCATGGTGTTGGAGACCCCTGTTGTTTAAGGAGTCAGTGTTCTCAAGTTACTGGTGTATTGAAAATTACATATTGTTTTCACCTACGATCATTGACTCATGAATTTTATTTGGTTTTTATTGGTATAAATCGTGAAAGCATAATGTTAAGGTTTTGTAAAATTAGTCATATTGGTTGAGAAAAATCAGACTGGGAAGTTTCAGTTTTGAAGTAAAAAGCCTGTATTACTTTACTTATTGTAGAAATTTTAATTGAAATCATTTATGAATTTCATAAAGAAACTGATCAGTAAATTTTGTTTGTATTGACAATCTTATTTATTCTGATTTCAACTAGTAGACTGATTACGTGCTTTTGACTAGTAGACTGATTACGTGCTTTCGACTAGTAGACTGATTACTTGCTTTCAACTAGTAGACTGATTACGTGCTTTTGACTAGTAGACTGATTACACGCTTTCAACTAGTAGACTGATTACGCGCTTTCAACTAGTAGACTGATTACGTGCTTTCGACTAGTAGACTGATTACATGCTTTCAATGAGTAGACTGGTTTTTGTCTGGAATAGTGTTGATAATTGATTGATATTTATATCATCACACATACTTTTGTTGTATTCAACTGGCTTAAATGATGGGAGTGGAAACTTTTATTGTTGGCAAAAGCAAATTTCATGATGGTTGTAGGAGCGGAATGTTGTGGAGCATCACAGTAGGAATGTTGTTGTTAAATTTTATTGACTTTACGCAAAATCTTGACAAACATGTTCCCATAGAAAATACATTGTTTTTTTCTGTTTTCTCCAGTTGTAAAGGAGGATTAACAGTGTACTAAGAATAATGCTTGTAGGAGCTTTTGGTCTTGTCATTTTTATACATGTATGAAACTTTGCTTCTATGAATTATGTGTGGACTGTATAAGGATATGAGACTTTATATATGTATTGGTTAGGAAAATATCTGTAATACGAATCCTTCAATGAATGATTTAAGTAAAGAAGTTATTTATGATGCCAAGTACTTATCAGCTGTTTTACATATTGACCTCAATGTTGATGGATGTTATGACTAAAGTATTTACAAAAATTGACACAGTCATTATACATTTATTCAAAACAGAATTTCAAAACTTACCATCAATTAGTCCACCTACTAACAACAGATGTCTCCTTATAATAGCCAGTTTGGTGTGACTGGCTGCTGACTGTTGAAGAGACATTGTTCCAAAGCTTGTCATTTACGTCAATGGATACAATTGTATTTCAACTCGGAATATGGAACCGATATTGTCTTGTAGGAAAACTGAATCTCTGTTTACAGTGTGTTATACTTCTTCATTGAACAAATTATTGGTGCTAAAATTTCATCGGAGTCCCTCTATCATTGTCATTTCATTTTATTCTTATTTGAATCATGTTTATATAATTGTATATAAAAAGTTTAAGATTTATTTTATTCATTGTTTGCTGTGTTAAGAATTATGTTATAAATTGTTTGCATTTTATAATAGGTTTTGATGGTGAAGTGTGTTAGAGCTAAGTAAGTATGACAAGCATACAGTCTATTGTTATAAAATTTGAGATCAGTCTTGCAGTTTTGAGGTTATGAATCTTGAGAATGATCTCACAGAGCCTGAGGTAATAATTCTTGAGATCACCCTTTGAGGGTCTGAGGTTATAAAACTTGAGATCAGTCTCTCAGTGCCTGAGGTTATAAAACTTGAGGCCCCTCTTGTGGGGTAAGTTATAAAACTTGAGATCAGTCTCAAAGTGTCTTGAGGTTATAAAACTTGAGGCCCCTCTTGGGGTGTAGGTTATGAAACTTGAGATCAGTCTCCAAGTGTCTTGAGGTTATGAAACTTGAGATCCCTCTCCAGGGGGGAGACTAATTTATTAAACTTGAGATCAGTCTCACAGGATCTGTAGGTATAAAACTTGTGATAGGTCAATAGTCTGTAGCTCTAGGACGGAAGCTGACAAGAAATTTAAGTTTTTGACGTTTGATGTCTTTTGACTCTGAGGTTAATCTCAAATTTTATAATCTCAGACAATGGGGTTTGAATGTATGCTCAACTTTGTTAATAATGTAGTAGGTACGTAGTTAGTTGTGTGTGATATATTGCAAGCTTTGCAATATCTTAGGTTTAAGTGTTGCTTTTTCAAACATTTTATACCCCCATTGACTTTCATATTGTAACTTATTGCAATATTGTCGACTAAAATGGAAATGTTAGGTTTTTATGTGTAATTATGTACTGCTCATACCTGCCTTATCATTTTAAGTCAAGAAATTGTGATAAGATCTGATTTCGTTACTTATGGTCATAACATATCAGAGTGGTGTTGAGAAGTCGTTTTTGTGTGATTTTTAGTCCTCTTGTTTGTTTTTTTAATGCGGTCTAATTTATCTGACATACGTACTAAAAACCTCCTTTAAGAATCCTCTTTAAAGCAACTGTTTTCTTACAGACTGGTTTTAATGTTTTCATAATCCTTTAACCTGATGATCAGACCTAGGCTTCTCGAAACTGCTGGAATACTTGCCTGACATTTGGTCAGGCAAAAATTGAATTTCTGTTTGACCAAATGAAAATATGTCTGTCTGAATATATTATACCACATCAATATTATGACAATTTTTTGTCTGGTCCCAAGGTGTTATCAATATTGAGGTTTTACTGTACTAATGATGTCAGTTTGTACAAAAAAGCAGTAATCACACGATATGTCAAAATTTTCTTGTGTCAAATGATACGAAAAATCCTTGTCTACTTATTATAACATAATATAGTCTTTAATTTTTATTAACATATAATGTGCCTTTTTACAAGTCGAATTTTTGTTGTGTCTCGTTTTACATGCGAACAATTTTGTATGCAATTAATTTTTTGTGGATGCATCAACTTTTGTGAGTTTTTGTGTAATTTTTCCATGTTTATACACGTACACCATATCCCTGTATAGATCCATTGATATTTATAACATTACATTTCTACATTTTTTAAATAAAAATTACAATTATGACAGTATTTTTGTCTTTTTTGAATATAAATGGATTACCAAAAAAATGGTAAGCCAGGTCTGTTTTGTGATAGCTGGAACAGAGAACCGTTATGAGATTGTTGGTTCAAGCACTTGTTTCTAAGTGGCAAGATTGGTCGCTGATCATAGGAGAGGAATTCTTATGTCACAGCACCGAAAGTCATTTTCAAAGAATACAATCAGATGAAACTCTAAAAATAGACTTAATTTGACAGATACAATAACCAGCAATTCAAAAGGCAATTATGGAGATGCTTAATGCTAGGAAACAGGTTGGTACAGGAAAGTAACTCGGCCACTTACGTCATGTCAAATGCCATACTAGTATATGCCGAACATAAATGGATTGATACTATTCATCATCAGCACAAAACCAAAAAAAAAAATAATAAAATGGGTGATAGTTCATATTTAAGTTAATGTTCTGGTAGTAGCCATTACCAGAAAACTGTTATAGATCTTAAACATAACACAACTCTCAGCCAAAGATTCAACAGTTCTGTGAAACATTTTGTATCAATTCAAAGAAAATAAAATATTTTGAAGAAACATCTCAAGATAATGAAAAATAATTCAACAACATTTGGCAACAATTTAAAAATACATGGGTGAAAGCTTTAAAACATGAGCCAGAATTTTAGGCTTTGTCCGACCATGTATTCGCAGAGCCAGACCAGTGTTAATGCTTTCACGGCACAAAGTTCAAATAGTTCAGGTTTTTTTAATTTTACCACTTTCACCCATGAAAATATGGCCTTCCTGAAGCAAAATTTCCACAGAAAGCAAATGTAACTGAAATAAAAAAAAAAACATTTCCTTTGATATTTATGGAAATTCAGATCCATCAGACTGACTGGATAATAAATTTACTAAACACAGACAAAAATGTCTCTACACATTTTAATCTTCAGTGCAAACAGAATCATCATTTTTTCTTTGTACTTGTTCTATGAGTTGGTTTTTCCATTTTCCAGTCTTCATCTTTTGGGTCATCTTCTTCTATATATTCATCCATACTTTCCAGCTCCTCTTCATCACCTGAAAGATCTTGATTTTTCTCTCCATCTGTATCATTCTTTTTCCCTCTGTTTAACAAATATGCTAAAATCGGTTGTCGACTTTTCTTTCTGTTAGAACTTCTTAGAACACGACTAGAGGCATCTTTAGCTTTACTTACATTACTAGATTCCATACCAGAAGTATTTGTACCTACTAATCTGCTGAAAGGTATTGATGGTAATTGTGAACATGTCATAGTTGATTTGTCAGTATTAGTTAACAGATTACAGCCCGGCACAGTCTGTTCTCTTTTTCTTTTTCTTCCTCTCTCAGTCTTTTCACCTGCAGAGGTCTCAAAGTTTTGTTTTTCGCTTTCCAAATCTTCATGATCATCTACAGACGAAACATCGGCTGAATATATAAAATGAATCAATGCTGTAATGAATTATAAGCCTATATATCTTTTAAAAGCATAGTACAGTGCAACCTCACTTAGCATCCACTTTAATGTCAATATTTTGTTTCAGGAGAGTTTAACATCACACCAACAGTCAGGGTCATTTGGCGATTTGCCAGCTTAAACAGTGGAGGAAAACTCCAGGTTTACACCTGGGTAGAGTCACCCGCCTTCCGTAAGCTAACTGGACAGCTTCCTCGCATGTAAAATTTGGTCCTGGGTAGGATTTGAACTCACAGCAATGATTACAAGTCTGCGACTTTAATGCTTTAATGTATTACGACCGCCTCATTACAATGACAACTTATTTTTAGACTAGTTTTCAATAATTCCTGTATATTTGAACTAGGTTCAAAATGTGGCATTATTATCAAGATATCACTATAGATAATTAAATTAATTTAAAAAAAAGAGAAACAAATGTTGCTCAAAATATTACTTTGCTGAGAGCGAACGTCTGTTATAATGATTTTAGGTGCAGTATTGGTTCCCGGCATAACTGAGCTGGTTACCACTTCATTTGAAGAACTGGACTTAGTTTCAGAATGTTTCAAGCTGGTTCCCCGTGTTACAGGATAATTAAACTTGGTTATGGTTTCCGGCTCAGGCCTCGTTGGATGATCATTAAGCAGGGAACTGTATGGCAGGTACAACTTTTCTACTAAAGGAACTGCATTATTCTCATTGTCTTCATCCTCTTCATCACTGTCAGGATGGACATCCGCTAAAGCTCTAACAATATTGCCTGGACGTATTCTAATCATTGGCCCATCACTAACTTTCATCTCAAAGCCATGAGAAACTTCTCCATCCATCTCATTATCTGAATCATTTTCTTTTACACTATCTTCATCGGAGTCAGCATCTATAGACTCTAGACAAGTAGAAAAGACTTCCGATAAAACTTTAACCCTTTGCCTCATAAGCATATTTTGGACTCTTCCAAATTCAAAGCTAATATTAAAAACATCAGCTTATTTAAGAAACTGGGTAATTCCTCTCTGACAGAGTGGAAAACATGGTGGCAAAAGAAGCCATTACTCATTACAAGCAATGGTTTCTTTTGCCACAATGTTTTCAAAACTCATCTGTTTCAGATCACGGGAAAAGCGGTATTATGAGGCACAGGGTTAACATATAATACTATTTTTTTTGTAATTTTTTTCATTTTTCACATCAGTTTTCAACACTATTTCATTAAATTAAACCACTTTTTTCTCCATTCTGTACTAGCACTAACCTTGTTCTCCGCATGTAACTGCCAACGTCTCAAAATCAATATTCAACTGTGGAGGGTGAATGTCCAAGACACAAAGTTTTCAACCAAATCAAAACATAAGGTATGTGCTTTGCCCAGGGTTCAAAGTGGACGAACTTAATGCTTGTAGATCTAACACTACCTACAGACTCCACTGAAACTATGTGTATCTAAGGCTGAGGTTATTAAATTTATTGGCCACTAGATTTATGCCATAAAACCTAATTTGGCTCAACATCAATTTGTCACATTTAGGCAATTAATAAGAGAATTCAACAGAAAAGATTATTGTGAGTACAGGAAATCCACACTTGATGTATATAAAATACTGTAGTTCTCAGCATCACAATGACTGATTCATTTAATATTCAGTTTAACATTCTCATTTTATACCCTTTTTAAACAGGGAGGTGTAGAAATTCAAATAGTTGTTTTACAGTCAGGCACAAATATATTATGCAAAACATTTGAAAACTTGTATTTTTAAGCTATTAAGTATATGTGTAGCACAGTTTACATTTAATTTTAAATTTGTCAAGTTATTGTTAGAACAATTTTTTACCAACCATTTGAAGGATTATTTAAGCATTTTTGGAATCATGAAATTGTTTTCATTTTTTCTCAATAAGGGTGGTGACATTTATTATGAAATTTCTGGTACATAGTTATCATTAATTCATATACCTCCACAGTAGTTGAGAAAATCGTACAAAATATGAGTTTTCGTATCAATATATTCATTTCCTCTCAAGGTACCAAGATGCCCCACCCACCCATTGTTCACATTAACTGTAACCACAAAACACTCTTCACCAATCTCTTCCAGTTTGCTACACTGAAAAACAGAACATCAAAAAGTTCATGTTTTACAAGAAAAGAAAATGTGATAAACTTTGATAAAATCCTTCTCATAGTTACTATACCTCATAAAATGTACACAGCCGTTGATTACAGTAAAACCTCAGTATTAAGACCACCTTTAGGACAAAAAGAGTCTTAATATTAAGATGGTCTCTTTTATTAAGTTCAAATGTGGAGAAATATTGAAAACTGGTCTAAAAATAAGTTTTTGTTAAAAATCAGTGGTCGTAATATTGAGGCAGTGGATAGCTGAGGTTTTACTTGAAGTCATACTTCGACAGAAACAGAATTTGTGACCCAAAAGACTAACAAAGAAGTCCAAAGTATTTACTCCAAGTATTTTAACAATTTGTTATATACAACTACTGTACATTTATAAAGACATGTATTTTTGTTTTGTAGGGGGAGGGACAATGTCCTAAAAAGTGATTTCTTTCTTTTATAGAACATAACTGAAGATATATGTACAAGTATATATATCACACTTCTCGAAACTGCTGGACTACTTGCCTAACATTTGGTCAGGCAATGTTTGTATGTATATGACTTATTGTCACGGGGGTTAATGCTGTTTTTCAACAATTTTTCAGTTATGTACTGTGACCGGTTCATCCAACCAGTTTTCCTGGACTGTATTCTATCCAGTACTAACTTACCCTTCCACAAGGAGCCAGCAACTTCTCCACATATGGATATTTTTGTCAAATTTTCATAGAAGGGTATGTCCTACTGGCGTTAAATCCCAGCGACAATAAGTCACATAAAAACAAAAACAAACTTCTTTCTACAAATACTCTCCAATGTTAGGAGGTAAATAAATTCTTGAATTAAGAGTCTATTCACTATAATTAAGTAGAGGCTAGCACCCACCAATCCTTTCATAGTTCTTTTGATATCCCATCGTAAAGCTGACCTTTGTAAGTCCAATGTGTCACCCCAAGATGTCCTGAAAATGCGCAGCATAAATTGATAATACAATAAAAACATAGATGTAGTGAAGAACTGAATACACGTGGATTTCTCTGCCGCAGGTTTCTTGCGTTCCTGATGCGATGCTCAGCCAAGGGACCAAATCCTTGAGACTCTCTTCTCACTCGGAATTTATCCTTGGCATTTTCAGTGTGGGACCCCCCAAAATTTCCAGGAACCCCTAAAATGTTGGGAGATGGGAGTCCAAGGACCCTCGGGAGAAAAATCTTAGGGAAAACCCTGGAATATAGTGAAGTAGTAGTTTTACCCGCAGGCAGTAGTAACGGACCTGTAATGGTAGAATTCTATATAACATACTAATTTAACCCAAACTTACCCAAAACACAATAAATTCTGTATAAAATACCCCAATTTAACTCCAATTGCCTTGAAGGTAGAGTACATATCAATATGTGGTACAGAGTACCACCGGCATATCAGTTGAACTCAGTGGCATTTTTTTCATTGAAGGTAATTTGTAAATTAATTTGTTTTAATCAAATATTTTTGTAGGAACATTTTTATAATCTATAGTCATAATATAAACATATGCTTTGGTTATTTCATATCCCAGAAAACAGACCAGTGCAGTTTCTTTTGTTGCACAGTGTATCAACCCATTGCTAGAGTAAGCACATTGTTCCCAGCATAATACATCACTTAAAAACAAGAATACATACCATTGGTTACCATTCACTCGATAATCAGTTAAAAGTCTTTGTCTCGACATATCCAGAATAATTTGGTGTTGTACCACAGTAACTGTTTCTACTTCAAAGGTCTATAGTTGCAACTGTAGGAGAAAAACAAATTCATGGATAATTTGTTATCAGATAATTCTTAAGTCATATTTCTATTTTCTTCAAAATCATTGATAAATAATCATTCAGGATTTTTTTCCACAATTTGGGAAAGGCATCGGTTGAAATGATCTTTAATTACAATCATTTGATTAAATCACCAATACGTGGAAAAGGAATGAAAACCAGCCATTTTATAGTGTTTTAAGAAACGTTTCTCGATTTAGAAAGGGTCATGGAAATGTATTACAGAAATTGCTGTGTTAAATTTGTTACAAGTACTGAAGAACTATGTTAATGAGGAAGAACATTTCAGCTGTCAATTTGTCTTTTTCTTTTTGAATTTTTCCTGAATTTGGAAAAATAGCCACAATTTTGGATTATTACATAAGGTAAAAAATTCCTGATATTGATAAAAGATGAATTCTGACCAAAGTGAATTTATCATACATTTTCCACTTTGTTTATCACAACTACAGGTGCCTGGACAATTTGATTTTCTACTAAACTTATATACTGTTCATAAATATATAGGACAGAAAAGAATAGGCCATGCAGAAGTGATAATGACCAGTATTTTTTTTTTACATTTGCCAGTTACTGTAACTCAGAAATTCTTTATAAGTTTGGAACTGGACGCATTCCTCAGCAGGAGTAAATTTGTACAAAATCACTGCATTCATAGCAGGATTAATGTGTCTATCAGGGCTCAATAATTTTTTTTAGGCTACAGGACAACCAGCTAAGAATTTGAACTAGTTTACAGCAATTTCAACTCCTCCTTTTCTAATAGTAATTATGAGTGGACGAGTGGATTTGTTGAGCCCGGTCAATCAATGTTTCATATTCAGCGGAAACATAAATTTCTCAGGCCCATCTTGTATCAGAAACTCAATGACTGCATGAATGAACCAGAAAACTTGTGTTTATTGCTACTTGACTGCCCCATTTTAGGTGCAACCCTACAATTTCTAACAGAAAAACCCAAAGTACAAAAATGTTTGTGTAACTTATTTGTCAGTTTACATCTATGAAGTTGAAACATTATTATGAATACCGTCTGCAGGTTTTTTTTTTACTTAGAAAGTGACGTTGATAATCGGTGTCTTCCCCTCGACATTTTTCCCCTAAGAAGCATTTTTCCCCTTGCTAATTAAGATACATTATTCCTCTTTGAAGCTATTCAGAAATAGCAAATGTTAACAATTTTGGCCAGAAAATCTAATTCATCAAGACTATGAAAGTGTGGCGGACCTGTTCAAATGCAGAAAAGACGCAGATACAGACCTGTAGATTGTTGTTTTGAATGTAGTTGTCATAATCATTGATTCATGGAAACATTGGTTTTGGGTATGTGACAGTGAATTAAGATTTGATAATTTCCCCAAATTTCCCCTTTTCATGTGATTTTTCCCCTTTTGACCAACATCCAGTGTCTCCCCCTATCCCTAAAAAAACCCCTGAGTCTGTATGAAGTAATCATTCACAAGTAGGGAAAATGGTCCGTTCCAAGCACAAAAAATATGAAATACAAATTAGTAAGGGCTTCAAAATTCAAGACCTTAAATGCACTTAGAGGTTAACAAATTTAGGCTACAAATTAAATTAATTTATATGATATTACATATATCATAATACTGATTCCGAAATAACGAATTCAAAACATTAAATTAAAAATTAAATTTTTTTATTTTTTGACACGACAATTCTTAGACACATTTATGAATATTACGTTGCTCTTGATAACATTTCAAAATTATTACAAAATTATAAATGTTATCGTTTTTAATTTTCTGGGTTTGAATGATGTAAAGAACAGTTTACCTAGAAAACACATTTTTCAATACTTCAAACAATGTAAAACAAATGGCGTAAATTTATGCAAGGGATGTAACTCTAGTCGAATTGAATGCTCGTGAATTTACCATACCTTGCATCATATTGTAAGTATAATTTTCATCCGCGCAATATTGCATGATTTCGTGAGAAAATCATTGGAACAAGATAAATGTACTTAAGTTAATTTTCTGTGTATTTAGTTGATTCAAATTCTGGTAATAATTAAGCGATTTTCTACCGTACAAAGTGAACTAGATTTCGGATACGAATTCTATTCGGTAAGTTTGCCAAGGTTCATGCAATTATATATTATGGATCTCCACTTGCATGCTGTTGTTGTAGCGACATTTAAGTGTAATAATTATTTGATTAGTGATTCTAGTATTGGTCTGGCTTGTCTAGAATGCAAGACTCAAGTCACATATAATTTCATATGTGAATTATATTATAAGCAATCACTTTGTTGTTATATGTTGCCCTAAATATGTTCAGTTAACTGAATTATCAAGGACCAATAACTACTGTAACAAACTTATGTTGTGTTAATCTTAGGATTATAAAATTATTCAATTTAGGAGTACAATCAATATGATTATCTTTGTGTAAACTCAGATTTGTATGTTGTGCCCAAAATCAACTCTAGATATTGTTATGTTATTTTTTTGGTGTGGGTCATTTGAAAGACTAAATGTATACATGTGTTTTTACCCTGTCTGCACATTGTTTCTTTGGTAGAGTGATAGGTTTACAGACCTCAGGGTCAAGGTTCAAACCCAGTTCAATGTGTAATAGGAAGCAGAAAATAAAGTTCTGATGTGGGGCTCGAACCCGTGACCTTCTGCTTGCAAGTCAGCTGCTCTACCAACTGAGCTAATCTGGCTGACAGGCATACAAACTACTATAAACACATATATATATATACAACACTGTTACACTCCTCTTTCCTTTAATTAATTAAGCGACAACCACTGGTACTTTAAGCTAACGCAGCCATTGCTTCACCCTAGCTCTATGATTCCAAGGCTAGCCACACACCCACGGCACCTATGTAATAGGAGGCAGACGATAAAGTCCCTGATGTGGGGCTAGAACACGCAACCTTCTGCATGCAAGTCAGCTGCTCTATCAATTGAGCTAATCGGGCTGACGGGCATACAAACTATTATAAACAGATCCGTATACAGCCCTGTTACAATGTTGAAAAGTTGGCAATTACTTTCGGAGAACAAGGTTAGTAGTCGTAAAGATTCCAGGAATGCTGGTCAGGTGCCTGTTGACATATGACTGAAATAATGTTGAAGACAGAGATTTAATTGCATGGTTTACACACAATCACCAAGGATTTTTATGGAGGATTGTGGGGGTTGGTTGAGGGCAGTGTTGCCAGGCGGGGTTACCTAATATAATTATGTCCGACCTGTTGGCAAATATGTGGAAACTAGAGTGGATGGGTGTGCCTGTCCTGGGAGGCCCTGTATGGTGTTCATTGTTCTTGGTCAGTTGCCATGGTTTCTTGGAGGGGTCCTTGGCAGGTGCATATAAATTAAGACAAGTATATGTGTCCTGTAGGCAGCAAATGGGTTAAACAACATAAAAAAATTAAGCATTTATGATTCAGAAATGGATTCTGAAGCTCAAGATGGAGGGGCAGCCCCTCAAGAACCTGAAAAGGGGTCAGCGCCCAAACAGCAAAAGCCAAAACAAGAAAAGAAGAAAGAAAACCCACCAGCAAAACAAGAGAAACAACAGAAAGGCAAGTTTTTTTTATTAATTTCAAATAATTACTGACAGCCGTATGAAATTACCAATGTCTGATGTACATACAAACATTAAATATGCCCGAATGAAATTAAAAAAACTAATGAAAAAAACCGATTTTCACAAAATTATTACCTCTATTAAATGCCTCCCTTTAGCAAAATGTTAAACCTGGGGGATTTTTCTGTTATTTTTTAATGATCTGATTGATAATTTGTCTGGTTCTGGTATTTAAAAGATCTTTGTTATTCAGGCGGAAAGCCTGGTGCCCAACCTTCTGGGAGTCAAGCAAGTGGTGGAGATGGAGGCCCGGTACTCAGTAAAGCTGAATTGAAAAAACAGGGAAGAGAAAAACAGGTATTTGATATATTTCAAGTTTTTGGAGGGATGCAGATCTTTGCCTTATCCTTGTTTTTTGTTCGTTTTTATGTGCCATTGTCACTGGGTTTAACGCTGTTTTTCAACAAATTTTTAGTTTTATACAGCGGCCAGTTCACCTAACCAGCAGGATTTTTTTCCTTCTGTAGCAGAGCTGTTTATAGGCATCTTCCCCCAGGAAAAATCTTCAAAATCATGTAGTTTTCCCTTAAAATTCAGTTTACATCAAGTTTTTTCTTCTACTTTTTGCAAAAATACTGTTTTTTGTGCATTTATCACCATTTTTGAATAGTCAATGCTTTGCCATTATTAATTATTAGTTACTTGATGGAAGTGCTAGCACTGTCAAATAGTAGATTAAACTGTATGGCTGGATAAGAAAATTATCATGTTAAATGTTTCTTGACCCAAAAAATTAGGAAAGGAAGGTTAATAAACTTATTTACATTTTTTTTCTGAGCACCTTTTGTGAAATTATGAGGAATAATTCATCACAAAAAAGATTTGTACTTTGTCATTTAGGACATAATGGCCTGGTCCAAAAATAGGTTGAGTAGGGTAAGTGGTAACATGACTACTGAGAGATTACGGTGTTTTTTATGCTCCCATCATCTGGGCATATAGCGATTGCCTTGTCTGTCCATCTGTACAATGTTAAATAGATTTTACTGTTTTGTCTATCACTTTGACTTATACAATTGTTCCCTTGGACCGTTCCTGATGCACCCACAACACCCAACCTTGATTTGACCTTGACTTGCAGGCTTCCCAAAAGTCCTTGGACCGTCGGACATGTCAGGCAAATTTCGAGCAGGTCCAGTAACTTTTCAGTGATTTCAGATGTCCAACAGTCGGGCACAATTTACAGCATTTATCACTTATTTATGATATATTAGGTTGGACAAATTTTCATTTGGTCAGACAGAAATTCTAACTTTGACTGTCCAAATGTCAGGCAGTATTCCAGCGGTTTTGAGAAGCCTGGACTTGATTAGGACTAACAATGTGTTATAGGGGCTGTTTCTTGCTTAACTAGATTTCACAGTTTAGTTTAGTCTTTTGCATACTAAAATTGGAAATGTATACGCCATTATTCTTCCAGGATGCGCAGCGGGCCGCTAAGGCAAAAGCCAAGGATGAGAAGACCAGCGCTGCTCAGAAAAAAGAACAGGCTGTGCGCGTACCGGATAGCGTAAAGGCGGACGTTCCTGAAACACAGAAAAGGGTCGCAAAAAAACTAGAAAAACAGCAGATTCCGAAACGTACCTCAGCGCAGAGAAAAGTTCGACTATTTAATCATCTACAGCAATACGAGAGAGAAGTTTCATTGACACAACCCTTACAGTATGTTTTATTGTCTACTTGACTATAATAAGTGACAAAAGCCTCAGTATGCGACCCAAATATGGATTGAGACGACCTGTTAACACTTAGATTAATTGGTGTTTAGACTCCTGGCTCATGAGTTTGATGTGTTTTTTTTTTATGTGACATTGTCGCTGGGATTTAACGCCGTTTTTCAACAATTTTTCAGTGATTTACGGCAACTGGTTCATCTAACCAGTTTTCTTGGACTGTATACTAACCAGTACTAACTTACCCTTCCACAAAGAGCTGACAACTTCGTCACATATGGAAGAAAATTGACATTTGTCAAATTTTCATGGAAGGGTATGACCTGCTGCAACCGGGATTCGAACCAGAATATCCAGGTCACATGTCCAGCACACTAACCACTGGACCACGGTCGTGGCTTCATGAGTTTGAACCTAGGACATTTCTTCTTTGTACCGTATTTGGTTCAAAAAATTATGTCTATTGCTGTTTGTCCTCCATTGTTGAATATTCATGTGGAGAAGTCAGCAGTTACATGTGGAGAACATGGAAAGTGGTGTTACAGAATCCAGGAACTCTGGTTAGGTTAACTTCCTGCTGGTGTATGGCTGATATACTGTTGAGAACAGTCATAAAACTAGACAAAATTGATAAAACTATTAGTTACTAGTAGAATTAATATCCAAATATTTAGGCTAATTAACTACTACTGTAAATAATGGGTTTAAAATCACAACGACAAGTAATTGTTGATTATGTATTTTAGATTTTCAAGTTCTGGCATACATCCAGCAATTATACGACTCGGACTGCAGTACGCAGAGGGAGTTATAAGTGGATCGAATGCTCGATGTGTTGCTCTGTTGTATGCACTAAAAATGGTAAATTTATTCATATTGTATTTTCGTTTGGGGTTAATGTCACACTAACAGCCAAGGTCATTTGGTGACCTATTCAGCTTAAACGGTGGAGGAAGACCCTAGGTGTACACCTGGATGGACCCATTGACTTTCTGTAAGCTAGCTGGATAGATTCCTCATACGCGAAAAATTTTGTCGCAGGTGGGTTTCGAACTCACAGCTGTGAGGGGCTAGTAATTACTAGTCAGTGACTATTGATATCCCATGCTTTAGTTATTACTCCTCTATGTATAATCTCCTGCTTTCTCCATTATTTCTTCAAAAATGTTGTATTTTAGTCAAAATTTCTTAATAAATATTCTTGAGCTTTCCTCATGATTTTTTCATAAAAATTCTCATGATTACTTCATAATTTTTTAGTAAAAAATCTCATGCTTTCACCATAATTTTTTTCATTAAGAATATACCCTGCTCTTGTAGTAATTTCTATAAGAGAAATTTCCTGCTTTAGTCATAACTTTTTAACCTTTCATCATTTCCTGGGAATAATGATACACACAGTAGATCATAGTTAAAATGGGTACCAAGAATACTGCTTTATAATATATTATATACATATATCTCTATATACAGTAGAGCACAGTTATAATTCCTGGGTACCCAAATAATTACTTCATTATATCTATATCGTATTATATCCCTAACAATGAAATCGAGAAGGGTTTGTTTTGGGAAAAATGTTTATTTGCGTAACATACTAAATGAAGTTCTTGTGCACGATACATCTTTGATCTTTTGCAGGTGATAAAAGACTACTCAACTCCACCAAAGGAAGAACTGTGTCGAGATCTAGCTAATAAAATCAAACCATGCATAAGGTATCCCTTCTCTACCTTTGTGTTTAAATTTGATAATGACTTAAGTTTCTTAGAGAGTCCAATTTGTCTTCATTAGAACCAAAGGGACTGTAAAGTAATAAACTGCAATTACAGAGTTACTTGACAAAAGAAAATTAGGGTAGATAGATCAAAAAAAAAATCCCGATATTTTTCTTAACTTTTTTTGTGAGCATATGAGCATTGTGAGAATTTTTTCAAACCTTGAATTTCGCTGTAAGAAACTTTAGGATTGGCGCTAAATAATAGGGTTGTAAGGTTATTGTAAACACAACTTGTTTTTCCTAGCCTTATGACTACTTCAGTGTTACTACAATGTACCACTCACATCTTAACAGTTTTTCAATACTTCTACTATATTTTAGTTGATATCATGACTAGTTTTTGGTTCCCAAACTGGTATTATGAACTAAGTAACCCTGCACTGATGATAAATGATGTCAGACTTTTTTTTTTGCAAGTCACTGACCAATAGCTAGGCTATATTGGTGGACTGGTCATTTAATTTTAGTACTTAAAGTCACGCCTTGATTTGTATAACTCATTGATAGTTCATCAGCGCAGACATTAAAAATGTGCATTTTTTATATTTTTGTATTGTAATACTTTTTTTAAAGGCAGTATTAAAGGAATGCCCTAGGTGGACGGATGTTTGGCTTCCACAATATCGTCTGCTCTTTAAGCCGATTAGTTTTTATTCGGTCTTCACCAAACTTGATCGAAATATTTGTGCGCATAGTATCATGACTAAACTCTGTAACCAGCAATGTTGCTCCGGATACTCTTGTCCCCTGATTTAAGTGAAAAAATGATGAAATAGACTTTGTCCATTCTCTAAGTTGAACTGCTCACATTCTGTCTTTAACAGATAATTTTGACATGTGAATTTTTGTGACATTTTGACACCCTTGTTTTGTAGTGTTAATCTTTTTTTCTATTTTTAAACAGTTTTCTGAATCAGTGTCGTCCACTCTCAGTGAGTATGGGAAATGCTATTAAATACGTGAAATGGCACGTATCCCATACACCCGCTTCTATGAATGATAATGATGTAAGTAGATTAGCTTTCTGTATATATATCCCATGTTTCTTGTTGGTTGTTTTACCCTTTGCTTCATAATACCGCATTTCCTCGCATCTGAAGCAGACGACTTTTGAAAACATTGTGGCCAAAGGAAACCATTGCTTGTAATGAGTAATGGCTTCTTTTGACACAATGCTTTCCAGTGAAATAACCTAATTTTCTTAAATAAACTGATGTTTTGAACATTTGCTTTGAATTTGGAAGAGTCCAAAATTTGCTTACGAGGCAAGGGGTTAACATTGTAATTTTCTTTTCACTGGGTTTTAATTTTGGCAACTTTTACGTCTTTAACTGTGGAGCAAGACCCTGGTGAAGGAAGACCCTTTGTAAACTAGCTAGACAGCTTCCTCACATGCGAAATTTTGTCCTGGGTGGGATTCAAATTCACAGGAGTGAGGGGCTAGTGATTACTAGTCAGAGACCATAACCATTTAACCACAGAGGCCCACTTTCAAAATTGAAAAATCTTAGAGCCCTATTCACTAACATATCTCAGTAAAGATAGCAGTTTTTAATCTAAAAATCTTGCTGATGGTTTAAAATTCAGACGTTTACTTTCAACAGCTGACAATAGATCCCTACCACCAATGGGATCAAACATATGTACAAACAAGGCATAGCGTGTATAATACTTACTTTAGAGTAGCCGATGTTCACATTTGAACTTATATTAACAAGCACCTTTTAACTTAAGTGTTTGCTTATCTTATAAGCTCAGTAAAACCTCACTTCAATCCTCACACAAATCATTTTGGGTTGGTTTATAATGTGACCTCTATATCTCTGAAGTTATTCATGAGACTACCTCAGTAATGAGACCTATTTACTTGGTTGCAAAGATGGTCCTATTATAACGGTTTTACAGTACTTGTATTCTACTCTGTTTTAAGGCCAAGAAGGAGTTGTGTGATGCCATAGATGGGTTTATAAATGAGAAAATTGAACTTGCAGCCCAGGCTATCTCTGATGAAGCATCGGCTAAGATTTCTAACGGGGACGTCATATTAGTGTATTCGTGGTAAATATTGTCTCCTTCAAATTTAATTTGAAATGTCTGTTCAGCTTCAAATCATTTACACTGTGATGTTATATAATGAATATGATAGTTTTCTATCATTTTACTGGAAAACTTGAAAGTTGCTGATGGATGAACTATCTGTGCTTTGCATTGTATTAATGGCCATGTGGTCAATTCTCAATCTATAAAGGATTGTGGAAATGTATTACAGAAATGGGGGCATTTGATTTGTTAAAATTACTGAAGAACTACTAGCATATTAATT